>JAGXOD010001386.1:11715000-12097500 GCA_020368025.1 Brachyhypopomus occidentalis
AATAGTCCAGTGTTTTCCTCTTAGCCATTCTTGGGTGTTTTTAGAAGTGTGTTTTGGGTCATTATCCTGTTGCAAGATCCATGACCTGCGACTGAGACCAAGCTTTCTGACACTGGGCAGCACATTTCTCTCTAGAATTCCTTGATAGCCTTGAGATTTCATTGTACCCTGCACAGATTCAAGACACCCTGTGCCAGATGCAGCAAAGCAGCCCCAGACCATAACAGAGCCTCCTCCATGTTTCACAGTAGGGACAGTGTTCTTTTCTTGATATGCTTCATTTTTCTGTCTATGAACATAGAGCTGATGTGCCTTGCCAAAAAGTTCCATTTTTGTCTCATCTGTCCATAGGACATTCTCCCAGACACTTTGTAGCTTGTCAACATGTAGTTTGGCAAATTCCAGTCTGGCTTTATGATTTGTTTTCAACAATGGTGTCCTCCTTGGTCGTCTCCCATTAAGTCCTCTTTGGCTCAAACATCAACGGATGGTACGATCTGACACTGATGTTCCTTGAGCTTGAAGTTCACTTTTAATCTCTTTAGAAGTTTTTCTTGGCTCTTTTGTTACCATTCGTATTATTCGTCTCTTTGATTTGTCATCAATTTTCCTCCTGCGTCCACGTCCAGGGAGGTTGGCTACAGTCCCATGGATCTTAAATTTCTGAATAATATATGCAACTGTAGTCACTGGAACATCAAACTGCTTGGAGATGCTCTTATAACCTTTACCTTTAACATCCTTGTCTATAATTTTCTTTCTAATTACTTTTGTCAAATTAAAGTTATTTTTGTTACCATTGTGGATTTTTATTTCATTAATTAATCAAGGGGTACCAACAATTTTGACCATGTGTGTATAAGAAGGCAGTTAGCAAAGTGTGATGTAGGCAATAAAAACACATCCATCCATCCATCCATCCATCCATTTTCTTCCGCTTATCCGGGTCGCGGGGGCAGTAGCCTAAGCAAAGAGGCCCAGGTTTCCCTCTCCCCAGCCACCTCTTCCAGCTCTTCTGGGGGGGATACCAAGGCGTTCCCAGGACAGCCGAGAGATATAATCTCTCCAGCGTGTCCTGGGTCTTCCCCGGGTCAACTACCAGTTGGACATGCCCAGAGCGCCTCCCTAGGCAGGCGCCCAGGTGGCATCCGAACCAGATGCCCGAAACACCTCAGCTGGCTCCTCTCTACGTGGAGGAGCAGCGACTCTACCCGAGCCCCTCCCGGATGACTGTGCTCCGCACCTTATCTCTAAGGGAGAGCCCAGACACCCTGCGAAGAAAACTCATTTCGGCCGCTTGTATTCGCGATCTCATTCTTTTTCGGTCACTACCCAAAGCTCGTGACCATAGGTAAGAGTCGGAACGTAGATTGACCAGTAAATTGAGAGCTTTGCCTTTCGGCTCAGCTCTCTCTTCACCACAACGGTCCGGTACAGCGACCGCAATACTGCAGCCGCAGCACCAATCCGCCTGTCAATCTCTCGTTCCATCCTTCCCTCACTCGTGAACAAGAACCCGAGATACTTGAACTGCTCCACTTGAGGCAAGGACTCACTCCCGACCCAGAGAGGGCACTCCACCCTTGTGCTGGCTCTTGGGACAATAAAAACACATTTTATTAGTAAATATGGTTTATTCCTCTAAAGTGAGTGTAGCAAACATAATAATATAATAATTGCTAACAAATAATAATTTGTTAAAGAATTCAAAATAGGAAATGCTACAAGCAAAATGACAAAATATATATAAAAATTATATATTTATAGAAAAATTGTAACTTAAAAAGAAATTTGATAGGTTTTCAATTCCAACATAAAGATATATGACATATTCGGGCACCATCATATAAGCACTATACTGACATGTTCTCTGTAGCTCTGTGGCCTTTGGATCCAGTGAGCTCAGATGAGCTTGGATTTGTGATTTCACTGTCCAGATGTAAGACAGACTGAGTGGAATTAGCTAGCCTGAGAGGACAGTTTGAAAAACTTAAATGAAAAAGGTAGTGTTGTTCACAGAGAAGACAAGTTCCTCTCCAACAAGATGACATGTTAATTGTTTTTGTTCTTTTTTGCAGTGGGTGAACACTTCTGCTTTTTATTCTTTTGGGACTCAAGGGTGATCAGAGAGGTGTTAATAATTCCTCCCAAAAAGCAACAGTAGAAAGTAAACCAGTTTTGCCAGAAAGACATCAGTATGTGACATTATAGTTTTAAACTGAGTTTGAGTTTATACATGTAAACGTACAGTATCAAGGGCATACATTTTATCAGTATGAGGGGGAGGTTGCTGAAAAAACCCTATTCATTTGCACTTTGCTGTGGTTAGAATGCATGTGACGGAGATCGTTATGTGCAGGGTCTTTGGGTAGAACGTGTGAAACATCTTGAGAAACTCATTTGGCACAGAAGTTGCAATGTATGTGACGCATAGACAGTATGGAGGCCCCCTGTATGGAGGCCCCCTGTATGGAGGCCCCCTGCTGGTCGCTTATGTTAGCAGCGGCAGTGTTTGTGTTGTCTTCTTGTCCCCGCCCCTCAGGAGGTTGTCACCCATTGGTGGGTTCGCCATCTGAAGGTCATTTGTCTTTGTGTATATATATTGTTTCAACCAGCACATTGCTGGTTATTGTTTAAATATCACAGGTTTTGTTTGAGCACCTTTTAAATTATTGAGTTCATACTGTCATGCATGTTCTCCACTCATGACATAGACCTCCCACCACAAAAATATTTGTTTAATGTATGAGAAGCTGATCAGCCATGACATTTAAACTGCCACAAGGCCTCTGAAGATGTCCTACGTCCTATGGTTTATGGCACCAATATGTTAGCAGTCATGTCAAGTTATAAATTGGGGTTTCCATGGATCAGAGTTCCCTTTCCAGCACATCCCATCCCAGAGATGCTCTTTAGAGGCTTTAGCTTTCATTATCTTCAAGGTAAAGCAGGTGTCATTAAAGGAAACTGGGCCCAGCCCACTGGTCATGTAACTTTATTTACCTTTAACATATTCATATAAACTATCCTCCACCTTCACTTGGGACTGCCACATCTATTAGCACTGCTGTTTCCTGCAACTTGTCCATTATCACAATGTCTAGTTGGTTCTCTACTACTTGTTTATAAATCTGGATCTGGAGGTACCAGAAGATCTTCGCCTTGTTCTGCAGTTCCTCCCATTTGACCTTGGGGGTGGTGGTGGGGGTCCAGTTCATATGCCCTGCATATGTTCCCCTATATGCTTGATCTTACGCCACCATGTGTAATAATGCTGTGCTGTCCTTCAGTCCTGCCTTTTCTAGCCATTGGTGGGATTGCGTTACGTATGCCAGGTTTACTGTTGGAGGTACATGGGATTTATGCTGACGTGGCAATTTCTTTGCGTTCTTTGGTGACCATGGCCATTATTATTATTAACTTTATCAACTTTTTACTGCTGCAAAAGCATGCAAGAAGAATAAGAAGTACCTCTATTAATCCCCTTAGGGAAATTCCCATATGCATTTAGCACTTCCAGAGTGAATACACACATACCTGGAGCAACGGGCAGCCAGGAGTCAGGCATGCTACTGCAATGACATACAGTATTACTGCAATGACATAACTGTAATGACATATTACTCTAATGACAGGAGTCAGACATGCTACTGCTAAATCATTTGTGAAGTAATTTTGCACTAATGGAATCAATATGTTTGTTTTTACTATGCAGTTAGCTTGATACCAGAAAATAAAAATAAAATCTTGTGATATCACATTTTTTTTGTTTGTTTGTTTTGAGTTATACTTATTGCCCAGAAAACTCTCTTATGTGACCTAGAATTGGTTTAATAAGCAATGACAGAACACAACCCAATGTAATTCTTCAAAAATGTTACATTCCAAGACATTCTCACTCATGTCGTAACAAGGCAGTTAGCAAAATGTGATGCAGGCAATAAACACAATATTGCATCAGTACAAAAATATGAAGGTTTATTCCCCCCAAGTGAGTGTAGCAAACATAATATAATAATTACTTATAATAATGGCTAACAATTAGTAATTTGTAATAAAATTTGAAATAAAAAATGCTATAAGCAAAATGACAAAGAAATTCAAAGAATAAGAAAAATTATAGAAAGAGGCGTAAACTAAAAAGATATATAGGTTTTCAATTCCAACATAAAGATGTTAGTGGTCCACCAAAACTGCCTCCAGCATCCTGTGGTCACATCCTAGAGTGATGACTTCAAAATGGAGCCTTTCATACAATTAACATAACTCTTTTTACGAGCACTGTTGAGTGTATACTCTACATCACACCAAGGATCTTTCTGCTCATTTCTCTTTTTAATAGAAGTGACTTTAAACACCTCATATGGAGGAATCAGCACCTCTTTCTCACGTGGCAAAGATGAGTATTTGTGTATTTCAGCTCCAAAACAAGTCTGAATTTTAAAACAGGACTTCTCACCAAAGCTAAGGTTTGAGTGCAAAGAGCTGGATATAAAAGACCCAAATCGAATTTCTTTATTCAGAACATCAGTTACAAATTCAAGCCTAGTTTTACGATATGTGGTTAAACAATTCTTCTTATCACGTTTAAGTTGTTGAATGGCATCAGCCAAAAAGAAATACAAAGTGTAAAACTGAAAGGAACCTTCCTTGTAATGTTTTTTTCCTATGCGGCTTGCGTCATTGAAGTTTTTAAATAAAGGGCTCTTTCCTCCAATCGTGTAAACATAAATGGCAGCTAATTGATATTTGCTGAGTTCAGTGTTTGCTTTGACCTTATTCTGTGCATTGTTCCAGGCTTTTGAAAAGTCATTTGAAGACTGCAACTCCTTTGGAAGGTATTTTTCTAACACTAGTTTACGTATTTGGTCCAGGCAATTTTCAAATGAATCATCCACAGATTCAGTGGCCATGTTGAGGGGCAGAACCTCCCCATCACCCTGTAATGTGTGAGAACATTAAATAATCACACACAGTGGATTATAGTGCAAAAGATGCTGCTAAAGGGGTTGCAAGCACATTACTGTTTCTTGAGTGTCCATATTACTTTGGCGGTTGAATCTGTTATTTCCTCTCATTTAACACACTAATGATATACCAGCTAACAGTAACCTCTTAATTTTTCATCTGTTAATACAATGATCAAGCCATCATCGGTGCCAGTGTTATGGATGAACGTCTCATTTAATCATTGGGTAAATATGTGGCACTCACCTTCCATACAGACAACAAAAGTGTCAATAGCAGTAGCACCCTGCCAACATACACAGTCGTCATCTTGGTACAGCTCAAATGTTTCTTAAGGGAGAAACAGGTTGCAGAGAGAAATTAGTAGTTCTGGAAAACACAACTATGCCAAAATTCAACTATGCCACGCAATATACTGCAGGAATGACGGTGCCCTCCAGAAGTACTGGGGCAGTGAAAAGAAATGCAAGCTACGACGCTAAAAAAAGTGACAACTTTTATTTTTATACAGATGTTGAAAATGACATATTTGTAACACATGATAAACACCATCATAAAGGCACTATACTGACCTGTTCACTGGTCCAGTGAGCTCAGATTATGGCTGTGGATTTGTGATTTCACTACAGTGGGTGAACACTTCTGACTTTTATTCACTTGGGACTCGAGGGTGAGCAGATGGGTGTTGCTCCTCCTAAACTCCTCCCAAAGAAACAGAATTAAACCAGTTATGCAAGAAAGGAAAATAATGTCTCCTAGAGAAGTTCACATCAGACCACTGTGTATTTACAACAGACTAATAGCATGTAATTAATACTGATTAATACTGACATACTAGTATTCAATGGAGCGTCAGCAGCACATCTTTTCCATGAATGTGTTGACTGTTTAGTTATGGACTTCCACAGATGCAGCCTGTCATCTCACCATCATTTGTGTTACCATTTGTGTTACAAGATAGGACACTTATTTTTACTCACCTTTCCAACAAAGGAATTAGGAATTTTAAATACGATTTAGTTTCTTCTTGTCATCAGCATTTGACATGACAATACACAGCAGTTTTAAATTGGGTATAAACCTGTAAATGTCACGCATGGAAGGCTCTAGTTTTGCCAGTATGGTCTGGGCAGTTGCCAAAAAACACCCATTCATTTGCACTTTGCTGTGGTTCAGTCATGAGATGCAGTACAGCGTTTTTGGGTAGAACTTGTGAAACTTCTTGAGAAACTAATTCTTCCTTACAGAGTGCAATATGAAAACTGTATGACACACAGTCCTTACACCACATAAATGTTTAATGTAAAGCAGCAAGTAAGATAAGTGACTACACTTAGCAGCCATGATGTGAAATACTATATACACAGCTCTGACACACCCAGATGGACTCAACCCTGTGGTCTCTGGCACCCAGATGTTAGCAGTCATTGTCATTCAAGTGATGGAGTGGGATCTCCATCGATAAGGCTTGTCTTTCCAGCACATCCCAGAGATGCTCTATGACACTGACATCTGGGGAATGTGGAGGATTGCATCCTTAATTGGAATTAACTCTGGGGAAAAAAACCCATCCATTTACCTTCAGAATACTCCATGTCCAGCATAAGTGTAGTTAAGGTTACATGACTCATAACCATATCAGTGGAAAGAAATCAATGAAAAATTAGGAGGGGCCCTCCAATGTTGACATTTGGGGGACACCGTGAAAAACAGTAGTAATAGTAGACTTTAAGGATTCAGTGGATTTAATGTTTCCTATTTGTACAACATAAAGTGAACCATTTATGAGCCAGGTTGGTGATACTTATGAAAGAGACCTGACCTAAAAGAGGTTTACAGAGGTTTCTGTGTGACAGAAGACTGCCAGAGATGGTAAGATGAAACTAGTTTTAGGTTCGTCAGCAGTGCTGGGGCGTTGGCATGTGTCTGTGCCTCCACTCATTCTGGTACTCTGGTAATTATGCAGCGTGAGAAAGGTTTTGGTCCTACTAAACTCTGTCTAAAATAAAAAAATACTTCAGCATTGTTGGAAAGAACATGCGGCAGAGGTGGTGTGTTGTGTAGAACTGTCTTCATTTATTAGACCCGAGTCAGGTGACACAGGTTAGCTTTCGGGGCATAAAAAGTGAGGCTACATGGTTTAAGAAGAACAAAATGAAAACAGTACAGATTGATCTTTACTTATGGCAGTTCAGTGACGGGGAAGGCAAACCTGTCATTACTACATGACAGCTTACTACCAACTGTAGCAAAGCTTGTTAAGTAACCAAACCATGCCTCTGAGGGGTACTGAGAGCTGGTGTGTCTGGGCTGAGGTTATATTCATGCTTAATGAACGCTCATGACGCTTCACTTGTGAGAGTTCACCAACTCCTCCAGCTTTGCCTGGTTGGATCCAGAGAATTCATCAACCTGCAGTACAGAAGAAAAAAATTAATAAAAATACAGAAATAAGTTACAAAAGTCTTGGCTCAAAGGTCAACCAAGCTCTCTAAATGAGGGGCGCCTGGCTGCAGACGTGCCATGTCAGCGGGGCATATGCACCGCCAGCCTGCGAATGACGTCCGTGTACACGCTCGAATAATCGAAATTATGCTGTTTGACTCTTTGTTGAAGAGGAGGAATCAGACAAACACGGCAGCTTTTGGTGAATGATCCGTTATTTTTGCTGATGGATCGATAAATACGGATACATACAATGCTAGCAGAGAGTGCATGTCTGCAGCCAGACTCTCTAAACTGCATCTCTTTTTCAGTGGTCTTCTAGAAGGTGCTTTACCTGGAACAAAAGAAGCTAAACTAACAGTTGACCTACCTTCTTTCCATTCTTGTAAAAGTGAAATGTTGGCATACATTTGATCTCACAAGACTGGGCCACATCCTACAGAAAAACGTAGACAGACGTCCAGATATCAGATGAGAATTTTCAAATTTGCAATTCTCAACATTTCTCATATTGCTTAACAAACCCCATCTAAGAAAATATCTTCTTCTCTTCTAACTTCTTCCCAGGTTAAATAGGAGTGGTAGAAAAAGCAGGTTACATCTAAAGCATGAATAATCCTACCAGACTGCAGAAAAAAAGCCCACACACACTGACAAGTGATGTCACACACGAATGATAGAATCAACTTAATTGTTTTGTTTTACTGCCCTCTAGTGGATACAATCAGAGAAGCCTAATGTCATGCAGGACAAAGTGGGTGACTCCACCTGTGCGTCATCCACGTCTACCTTGAGGAAGACCACGCTGGAGTTGCCTTCTTTTTCAGACAGACCCTAAAGAGAGTAGGGACAAAGACTTAAAATGTTCAGATAATCATTAAATGATTCAGCAAAATCATCTACGGGAAAGTGGCACGCACAGGATTGCAACATTCTTGGACAATTTCGATTTCTGATTATTTTAAACATACAACAGGATGCTTCAGATTTTGGCCAAATCCAATTTCTTTTCTTTCTAAAAACTAAACAGCAGCATACAGCTTTTCAACTTTTCTTGATACAGTCTTACATCCAAACAATGTGCATTAGAGGACAAACCTTTTCTTTTCACAAATCTCCAAATAAAATAAAGAGCAATATTTTAACTTTTCCAAATGAAAACAAGTGTACCAGGTAATGCAAATGAAAACCAAGGCCCCAAAGAGCCCTAATGCAGTCACTGTGATCTTTGTGGCTTTATTAGCGCCACCATGTGGTTTGCACCCCTGTGTGGTGAACAGGTGTAAATGTGAACAGCGCTTAATAGGTTATATGAAACTAGTCGGCCGTGCATCAAACATCGTGATGAAAACCAGCTGATTCCAGCCAGCGCCTGATCGGTTGGTGCATCTCTAGTTATTGATGTTTTTTACTGTTCAGCAACATCTTATCCACCTCACTCTAAACTTCACTAATTAATGGTCATAGAGGAAGTGTTGAACAAACTAACAAAAGAAGGCAGAATGCAGAAGTCTGAAGGCCACAGACATGGAGAAACTACAGTTACTGTTTCTACATAGTGCAGGTATACAAAGGCCTAAAATGTAGTCGATTATTGTTGCAATAATGCGGGGAAAAACTTGCACTCACTTTGTAAAAGGGAGCAATACTCTGACAGGGCCCACACCACGTGGCTGTGAAGTCAACCACGACGAGTTTATCTCCTGCTTCAGCAAGAGCCTTGTCAAAGCCTTCCTGGAAGATAACAAAGATGAGGCAGAATCAGAATGAACATCAATGCCCTGGTTAGATAATGTTTACCTACAGAACATGTGCATCGCAGTGTGGGCAAACAGACAGTGTGCTTTACTACTACAGTGATTATTCAGAGATGTAAATAAACTGTTTATCTTAGTTGGTTGAAAGTCACCCAAAAGGAATGCACACACTGGCCACCTGGTGGCACTGTTATCACATATTCAGGTTGCAACTTTAATTATCCAGACTTAGTAACATGGAAGTGTTAATACAAAAATGACATCAAATATTTGCAAGAACACAGCCAAGCAGCACTAATTGTAATACTACACACACTGAGCACTGAGAATTTGAGAATGTGAATTCCAGAGACAGGAGCTGAAATGCCTGGTCTGCAGCAGACAGAAACATGGACCAACATGCCCGGTCTACAGCAGAAAGAATCGGCGACGCACATGCCTGGTGCGGAACTGAAAATCCTCAGTTACTCAAGCTTTCCACACAAGGTCAGGACATCCGATCTGTGCTTCTGAATATTAATGCCATTAATAAATGGAATCTGACAGCATCTGAGCACACAGAGGAATACGAACACCCCAAAAACATATAGACTTTGGGAGAAAACAAGATTCTGTTCTGGAGAAACTACAGAACAGAATCCTGTTTTGTGTTTACATTGCCATTCCGTCAGTCACTCTATGAGACACTCAACACCACATTACTCCACCCACATCTCCATCTGTTTGACAAAGAAAACATAGCAGAATCCAGTGCAAAAAAAAATAATAAAGTTGCAAGTGCTTCCCCAAACAGAGAGAATTATTACACGCAAAGGGGATGAAGCTGAATGCAGAATTAGCAACATTCCTCCCGAACCAATATGTAAGTGTAATCTATATAATGCATTGGACGGTTTCAAGTGACCTGTTCAACACAACAAATCAAGGAGATAAATCTATATCACATAGATAGCCAAGTAATTCTCTAGGTGAACCACCTTCAGAGAAATATGTAATGTGGTTCAACTTCATCAAACTCCCTTACAACTAATGATGCTAACCAGCCAACAGAGGTAGTGAGTGATCATGAGTCATGGACCTAGTTACAAAGAACTTTTGGAATTGCTTCACTATGCTTACAGTAACAAATAGTTATGAAACGAATTCTTCGCGTCTATAACTTCAGCATCAAGATGACAAATGTCATACTGGGCATGATTTTGCTCATGAACAGGAATGGAAGATCTAAGAGCAAAAAAAGTTTCAGTGTTCACCTACTTAAGCGCAAGAGGTGGTGTTTCTTTCTTTAAAGGTTAATGAACCTTTAACGTCGTGCAATACTCATTCATTAAACCCTTTAAAAGCGTTAAGAGTTCAGTATGGAAAATGGTACCATAAAATTGCCTAAAAATGCGGGTAGCCATGGTATTTTTTAAATATTTGGAATAGTAGTAGCAAAAATAGGAATGGTTTGATCAAAGTTAAATGACGCCGATTTCTATAGAATTTTAATCAGGTATTTTATTTTTAGTAATAATTCGGTAAATCCTAATAAAGTTACAAACGGCAAACTGTTGTTTGGAATGATTTTTATTTTAAACGAAAGATTCCGCATATTTGCATTACTGTTTAAAGTTTGTCCGCGAATCGCAAAAGCGCGGATGACTTGCGGTGATTGAACACCGTAACCTGGAACCACATGGTATTCCAAGGCAGTTGTGCTGTACTTATACATACTTACTACGTATATATTAGTCCCATTAGAAAGCGGTTATTCGCAATGTGCCTAGTTGGCTAACTAGCAAGCAACTGAACCCGCGCTTGTCCCATAGTCGGGCAATCACCTGTCTAGATATTTTAAAGTCTTTAGACCATCGCGGACCTAAAATGTTTTGTGTTCTTGTGGTTTACATAAACGTACACTTTGCACAAGCACTTCAATCCAGTCCCAGTCGTTGTTTGAATGGAACCGCGTTTCGGTTTAGAGGCCTAAACTACACGTTAGCTAGCTAGCCATCTTACCACGTTATTTAATTTGGTGCGACCACACAGCTAGCGTGCTTGCCAGCTAGCTAAGGCATGTGGTTAAACGGACTAATCAAGTGCTAAGCAAATATAGTTTTTTTTCCTGCGCGCATTTTTGTATTGCTCTATCGTTTTTACTTTGCTTATTTTTATAGCTTTATAAACACTGGCCTGATAATATAGCTATTGGTTAATTGAATGGTTACATAGCCGAAGCTATGTCCATCAAACTGATCATAAGCTTGCTTGCATCGATTTGACTATTTGCTTTGTAGCGTTTACAACCCAACCATCTAGTTAGTTAGCTAACGGTGTCCGTATCTGTCTTTCACTTGCTAACTTAGCTTGACAGAATCCACAAGTAGCTAAAAACCTTTACCCACCCAACGGGCTTTACTCCAGACAGAAGCGTTTTATATAATAAGATATAGCCACAACACGAAACTACAGCCCTGGATGTCTTCCCTTACCTGATCCTCAATCACGGTGATCATTATGACAAGTTTTGTAGAGTAAAAATTAAAAGGTTGTCCAGTCACTATTCCTTCTCGTGGCCTCCACCGGTATGGTCCGCTAACCACTCTGAAACAAATTAACATGCAGCGGTCTACGTAGCCCTGCCCCTATACGTGCTTACTTGTAAATAGACGTCAGTGCAATGAATGCAATTTTTTGCTGTTACTACGAAACAACTCTAAGTACTTTTGCAACAGTTTTACCGCTACTTTGTCCCACTTATAGAAAACCTGCTGTAACAGTTTGAAGTTTCCTTATATTGGGAGGAGTCATCCTTATCTACTGAAAACCTCAAATGTTGCCTATACACGCTAGATTTCCCCCTAATAGCTTCTGACAGGAATTCATAACTCAGAATTCATAACTCAGGAGGATACTTGAAACGTGACACTCTCTGACTTGTACATGTTTTGATATTTTACACTATTGGTAAAATATGATATGATAAGGACAATTATTCTTTCTTTTGTTCGTTTCTCCCTTGTTGTAGGTATCAATCTGATTGTATTTTGTTGCCTTCAGTCTTGCACTGGCTCTCAGGAGCCGAGAATGAGAACTGTCCATACAAGCACTGCTACAAAATTATTCCAGGACTGATAAAACAGGTGTCCTCTGATGACAGGTTGTTCTCCTGCTTTTCATCTTTCATTTGAACTATCACAGGTTCACATGAAATGAATATTGCTGCCCAGGTGACAAAACCTAAATGAGATTCTGTCAGGAGTTGTGAAGCAGAAAACATCTACAATGATCAAAAGTAGATGCTGAGTACACACTTACACGCACTGAGACCCCATTAATACTGTCTGTGTACGAAAGGGCCCAGGGCCCCCCACCCCCAACACACACAAAAGAACTAGGGTCTTTGAGAGCTTTTGTTGTAAACCAGGGTTTGCTTTGAGTGCACATAATCAAAAATAGAAATGGAGAATGTCATGCTTCATCTTTATGTAATGTAAAATGTAGGAAAATTAAAAAATAAGGTTTTAATGGGGAAATCGCTGTGAACTGGTGTGATGAAGGCTGAAAGCAGCAGTCAGCATGCTGTCTGAAAACCCAGATCTTCCCGGTGGTAACGTGCTCTGAACACCACAGCAAAGAGCCTTCTCCCTTCTACAGGACAAGACACACTACAGGCACACCACAGTGTGGGAAGCATTCACACCACTCCTGATTGGGAGCTTCTGTGTTTTCTAACGACCTCTGAACTACCAGGAAGTTATGAGTACTTGATAAAAAGTGTGCCAAAGTAAATAAGGGAACGTACACATGACATGCTGGAAGTGTCTGTTCCAGTTATTAACTCACATTAAACCAAAACATTCACCAGTAAACCATGAGCAATGTGAGAAACCCCAGCACATATGTGCTATAAAGAAGTCCTCTCTTAAATATATTCCTGACTGCACAGTAGACCAAATCATAAATTAAAAAGAAGGAAAAATATACATAATTATACACATTTTACTGAATTTGTACACAGGGTATCTTGACTATATAATTTTTTATCAAATGGTTATTGATGTCATATGGTTTATTTCGCAGCCTGCTGAACAGATACAACAGGCTGTGAAATACAGTCTACAACAGTATACCAACAATCATGAATAATAATCACAAATAAGACAGGTTACCCATTTATTTATGGGTAATTTCCATATTTAGAGCCACATGCTATTCCCTGTACTTTGTCTCTTTGATTCTCCTCTCTTACATTTATCCTGCTCAGTGGCATTTCATTAAGCCCTGTTCAATAACATGTTAATCACGTTCTTTGAACACTGATGCAAAATGTATGAGAATGGTGATGAGATTGTATGAGAATGGTGATGAGGTTTTAATAGGATCTATAACTATAATTAGGCAGCACTCTTTGAAGTCTCTGTATTGTGTAGTACCCAAATGCTTGGTTTCATCTCTCTCTCTCCTCTCTCTCTCTCTCTCTCTCTCTCTCTATCTCTGTCCCTCTAACCTCCTTCACCCAGGCCAATAGCCTTTGCAGAGCGCTTGTGTTCCCAGCTGTAAACTAGAAATCCCTCCATGTGCAGCTGCCTTTAGATCATATAAGAGCTGACATCTGGCCCTGAAACCAATCACATATCAGATGAGAGCTGGACTCACCTCAAATATGATTTGACAGATATGCTTTGTTATTTGATCAGAATCAAATCTAAGAGGATCTAAGGTTCTTCTTAGATCTAAGATTTTTACTCTGTTGTGTTTCTAATCTGAAAGGAGCCCTAATTCAGTGGATTTTTATATTATTATGCTTGATTCATGACAGAAGGACAAATTGTGTATTCAGCGGATAGTTACCTATTTGCGAGGTGCTGTCGTTGTATGTGGCGACGCTCCCACAGAGAGCAATCCTGCTATAGGGCCTCATCTGTGGAAGCACAACTGTGCCCCCTACCTGTAGAAAGAACTACATAGCGCATTGGCAATTGGTAATAGCTTGTATTCTCATCCTCCATATATGGCTAGTCTGTTTTTTATTCTTCTTTGTTCTGAGATGTTCATAAAGTAGTCTTTGTGAAAACTCTAACATATGGGACCTAGATGAAGTTACAAACTTACGCCTATATCCCATGTGGAGTGGACAGATCATTTTGTAGTGCTTTATGTGTCCCTTATTCACAAAAAGGCAACTCATCTTCCTGTCTAATATTGTCAAAGTAGCAGTCGTATCCTTGGTGGCCGCATCCCTGAGGGTCAGGCAGTGAGCACATGGTGTTATAGTTGAAGGCATGATCAAAGCCCAGCACAGCCCACCACTCTGCAGCCCTACCAATCAAGCAAGCTAGGTCAGGGGGACCTTAAAAATATATTTTGGACATCTCCATTAGCTCAACAAGTTGAGTAAGGTGTTCCTTGTCTTCTGATGGCTGGGGTTCAACCTTAACCTTGGCTGAAGTGCCCTTGATCAAGGCACCTAAACTTCCAATTGCTCCCCAGGTGCAGGTGGTTGCCTATTGCTCTGTGTGTGTGTGTGTTCAGTCTGGACAGGTTAAATTCGGACAGCAATTTCCCTAAGGGGGTTAATAAAGGGACTGAAGGTAAAGCCTCAGAGACGGCACCTTGATCTTGGCAATATGGCCCACCAGAGCCCATGGCTCCTGCTGCAACGTTCTCCATGAGGGTCTCTCCAGCCTCAATCTCACAGATGTCCTTCAAACCGTAGAGAGCCATCAGTCTGAATGAAGAATGCTTTGTTATCATCATTGTTTTCCTCTGACAAAATGTCATAAAAGGTCATAAAAATTAGGGTTAGAAAAAATGTGTAAGTAATTAGTAAATAAACTGTAATTAGTTTTTGTTATGATCATAGTAATCAGAGGTGACATACCCTGGCGTGCTGATCACCCCAAGAGCCAGGTATGTACAAGCTCCTTGGAAATTTTCCATGAGTGCTGTGACACTTACCACTAAGATGTTGTTAACACAGATGAGAGGAAAAAAATGTCTTAGCACAAGGACAAAGTTGAATGTGTGTGCCTCTGTTATATATGTATAAGTGTTTATCTCCAATCTGGTAACTGGGGTTCCAATCATGAATGTTCATGAATGTTTGACTATATGGCCTGCAATTGAAATGCATTATATGCATTAAATTAGTCTAATATACTGGTGTCATAAAATGTAAAGCCACATCAGATGCCACCCCCTCAACCTCCTACATCTACCACCAGAGGGCAACATCGCCCAAATATTAGATTACCTTCACCGTATTTCCCCAGTTATTCCTTGTTTACACATCACACATACCTCTCGTGTTACTTCAGTGCAAAGTTTTCCTCCAGCACTGAACTTGTGTAATTCTGAATTTTGTCTCCTGTGAATCTGATCTCTCATGTTTTGACCTTGGACTCTTATTTTGTAGTTAGCTCTATTTCCCTATTGGTGTGTTTGCTTTGACCTCCTGCAATTCTGGATGTTGGCCCTTGCCTGCTGATTGGATATGGTGCTCTGTATTTGTTTTCAGTCTGTTTGCATTGTTCTGGTTGTCAATACATCCACACATGGATACTCCTCATCATCTTTCCAAGCAGTCATTATTAAACATAGAATTTATTATTCAATTACAATAGCATATACAGAAAACACTGAAAATATTCTGCTTACTGTAATCTACATAGTCAATGCTCATACTTTATGTAACTACATTTGTATTTATAGAAATATATGTCATCAAAATGCTGTTCTTTGATACTGTACTAATATGTACAGATACTTTAATATGTTTAATGACTTTCAATACTGACCTCATGTAAGAATCCACACTTTTAATATATCTAAAATGATGAAAAGGCAGACCTTCATTGCAGTATAATTACTAATAAATGGAATATGAATTCTATATATATTATATATTTTTAAAAGAAACTATTGACATAATTTAGTAAATTAATGTTCCCTGATCTGGCTCAAACCTGCCCTTTTTCTCAAGCGGTCTCCAGACTATACAACCATGACTTTTTTTTCAAGAGGTCCCACGACCACACAAACATGGGTTTGGTTTGAGAGGTCCCACGACCACACAAACATGGGTTTGGTTTGAGAGGTCTCGAGACCTTAATCTAGGCCTGGGTATTATTTCTAAAAGTCTGTCTGCCTGTTTGCTCTTGCAAAATTCATGTCAGCTTGTTTAAGGTTATAATCACCTCCTTTAAATCAATGCAGCATAATCACCACCACCAATAATTCACAACTCTTATAATAGCACACGGATGCCTGTGTACATCTCTGCCTTGTTGTTCTGCTTTGCAGTGTTTGTTCAGTCTTGCAGTCTTTGTGTGGCTGTGCTCTTTCTTTGTTGAATTATGATTTTGTCTAAAAGTGTGATACTACACACCCCCATCTTGCATTTCTGGGAGCTCCTCTTCCCTGAGTTCAAAATCACTCTGCTTGGGAAATCATACAAAGTGCTGCTGGAGTGCCTGGAGACCATATTATAGCATAATCCATTTTACTAGATTATCAGAGTGAGAGAGAGAGAGAGACAGAAACAGAAACTGGAACTCAGGTGAATAAATGTTTTGGTTTTATTGAATGTTTTGTTCCTGAATGTGTGACACATAGCCAGGGCATTTTTTTTCATTTTAACTTTTTCCTGTTTAAAACCACAGACAAACTCAAGCAGGATAATGATATTTTGCCTTTCACTCTGCCTTTGTGACAAGGATATTACATTGTCTGCTACACCCCGTGCTCACTGTGTGCGACTTTAATCTCATGGAATCATAGAAGAGATCAGTTTACAACTTGTCGTGGTTGTAACAATAAACTTCTGTTAAATATTAGCATAATATAAAATATTTGGTTGCTCGTAAATTCTGTAATCTAGTTCTAAATCTAAACAATGATTTCATACTAACTTGTCAACTGGGTACTCGCTCACTACATTGCGTTTTATTTTATGTTTAAAATCTTGTGCTCCACCTAAGTATCAACAATATGACATCTGAGAGCGTAGCCATTCCACTTCTCCCTCTGTTCTCCATACTGTAACACTCCTGGACGGACACCTATCTGTCATACCTATAGGAAAGGCAGCAAATAGGTTTAGTTTCAATGGTGAAACTACTATCAATATGCTAATTTCACCTATCATAAATGGGGTATTGCAGTACTGTGCAAATAGAATAGATACGCGAATGGCCATTGTATAGCTCCAATTGAAAACGATGCAGCTGTGTAAGCGTTTATGAAGTACAGCATAATACCCATAATAAATTCTATTCCTACGAGCAGCAACCAGACCTTCCTCCTCTCCTGACAATTTAATACTGGGCGCAGTATTAATGAATCATAATGTCAGTAATTATAGTATGTATAATTACTGGGCGCAGGTTTAAAACTACCTACTTCAGGGACTACTGGTCCGAAGCAAAACTGCAGCTGACTCTCCGGCACTATAGATGGATCATACAGATGCATGTATCGTATCTCCGTTTTCATGAAGGAGTGAGCGTCTATATTCGATTAATTGGCTAAAATGCATGACTATCAATAATACCCCGCCTTTAAGCTCATAGAAACGCCTGGAACCAAGGAAAGAATGTAGTTGGTTGTCGTGAATTTTTCTGGCGATGTGATTGGCGAATAATCATTCGGTTACTCCTCAGTGGGTGTGGTTTGTATCGGTGCGTGAGACAGCGGGACGTCTTTTTGCCGTTGGACCGAAAATAAACCTCTGTTGACATTTTTGATGTAAAGGTAAGTTAGCAGCTCGCCGTTAAGACATTCAGCAACTGGACACCGACAGAAGGGTGTTCTAGCTGTAATGAAAGGTTCGTGTTTTCACATACTGCGATGGGTTATCCTTCTTGGGTTTGTTTAGCGTGATATCTGCAAGTCTCAAATGAAAGACCTCAGCCATTGCAGACGTTGGCGATTTTTTCCCCTCCGAATATACCTGTGAATCATTATCTGGGTCATTTTGCAAAAACATAGACCTCCATCCAGATACAGTGCAGCAGCAACCAAAGCGTTAGTATGTAGGGGAATAATCACTCGCACGGGTGCTAGCTAGCTCACGTTAGGTATTTTCCAAGTGCATAGCTAGGTTGGCTAGCTGGCTGAAATATTGCGTCATGCATATTAGCTGAGCAGCTGTTACCGTGTTTTCGAGTATGATATATGTAGTTTTCTAGCTGTAGCGCGCTTGTTTATGTTCTGATTTGCACACCGTTTAATTATGACACGACCGACTTCAGTAAACGCCGTAGTGTGTTGAATGAGAGGATCAAAGCTTAATCTAAGTCGGGGGGGCGGTGCTGTGTCGAGGATCCAGCTTTGGACGCCCTATTGTGAGGGGCGGTGTGAGGGCCGTTGCGCTGAATCTTGTAAGTCATGTTTATCGTTGACACTAAATATGTGACACGTTTCAAAATACTGGCTTATGTCGTTGCCATCAGTAGCCTTGATCTGTGAGTTGGATAACCGATTTATTGACTTCTTTCCTCTTTTCAGTAGTCTCCTGGCTTATTTCAAGCAGCTGCGATCCATCTTATTTGCGGCTGTCGCGCCTGGATCTGTCTGGTTCGGCCCGTGTTTTATCGGAGCCGCTGCGGGGCAGCTGACAGTGTTAGGCCGTAGGTCTCTGCCCCAGAGCCATGTCAGTGGCCCTTCTTACGCGGCTGCTCACGCATGGCGGGTCGCGAGTGTACCACAGGGTCGCGGTGAAGACTGCGTGTGCTCTTCAGGAGGACTCGAGAAGGTCTCTCCACAGCCCGTCGGACGCTCGATGTAGCAACTCCCGCTTCGACCCAGACAGCAGCGGCCGCCCAACTACGTGGGACTCTTTCGGCATCTGGGACAACCGCATCGACGAGCCCATACTGCTCCCTCCTAGCATCCGATACGGCAAACTCATCCCTAAAGTCAGCCTGTCCAAGGTGGGATATGCCTCACAAATCGGGCAGCGCAAAGAGAACGAGGACCGCTACCAGGTGTCCCAGTTGACGGACAATATCCTCTACTTCGCTGTGTTTGACGGGCACGGGGGAGCACAGGCAGCGGACTTTTGTCACAAGTACATGGAGGGGCATATTAAGTAAGTGTTCGGTCTCAGGTAATGAATATCACATTCGTGTTGAAGTTCTCTTGGTATTTGAATCTTTTTTTTAATGCGTGGTTTTGAATGGATTCATAATAATGTAATAATGTATGAATTCAATGCGGAAAGAAAGGTTCTACCGATGTATGCTTGCTCTGTTTTCACGGAGCTGAACTTGATGAATTCCTTTCAGAGACCTGCTGACAGAGGGGGACAGCTTGGAGGTAGTACTGACCAAAGCGTTTCTCAGCGTGGACAAAGCGTTAGCGAGGCACCTTCACTTTGTTGCAGATGGTAGGTGTCTTCACCATGCACTTTAGTCCAGGTGGGAAATATATGCTTGAATCATACTGGGTTATTGTCAGCGTGAGAGGTTGGTGTGGTTAATTTGTTACAAGGCATCCACTTTAGCACTTCAGTTTAACACTTTCCTGTAAATATATTCTTCACAGTGTGCCATAGCGGTTTAGCGTTTCCATTTAGACATATTATAGATTACTCATCTACGATGCCAAGACAAATTCTGTGAACCCAAATCCTGTTAAGGTATTATACAAGTAGTTAAATGAGTGAAATGCATGAAGTCCTCCATTGAAATGAGTGAAGTCCTCCATAACTGACTTGTTTAAAAATGTTCAATGTTTTTCAGTGATTCTGCTTTGTTACTTGCTTTGGCAAAAACGTTTCTAGGAAATACATCAGACCAATGGTAATTTTGGCTTAGTGTAGTGGGTAACAGTGTTGTGTGCCCTGTGGGGGGCTGGGCTTCTAACCCCATCTGGGCAAGGGCTCTGTGTTTGACCAATAAGAGTCCTTGGGCAAGAGTCCTAACAGTACATTGGCCAACGTCTGTGATAGGTTTGAAATTGTAAGTCACTCTGGGTAAGAGTGCCTGCCAAATTCATAAAATGTAAAATTACATTTGGTTTCAGTTAAGTTCACACTACTTAGTTTATCACAGTTAATTCAGAAGCAATAGTCAAACTGGCTAAAAGTGATGAGCTCTGAATTTATAGGGACTTCTGCCTGAATGGCTTCTAAAATGCGATCAGGTCTTAAGTCATAAAGACTTGTTTAGGAAGCAGTACACACATTTTATAATGTTGAATCTTTATTTAACACATGGGTTAAACAATCGATCATACAGTCCCTTAATATTTTCCACACTTATGTACACATACCAGGAAGTAATTTTTTTCAGATTTCTTTTTCCACATAACACTATTCTAGTTGTGTTTTTTTGGGGGGGGCATCCAGGTGTTCCTTATTTATTTACTCATTTGTGTATTTTTGAAGAGCAATGGATTCTTCTCATGGACGGCAATCTCGTTCAGTGTCTTTTTCATAAACGCAGACCTCCAAGAGATGTCCTCCGATCCATAGACATCAGTCTTAGGCAATGTTGACCTCTGTTTGAGGATTCTGTGGTGTGTCCTCATGCTGATAGGTGTAGAACACACACTTCTAGGGAGAGCAGAGGCACCTGTGAGGAGGTTCAGAGTCTCCAGACTCATTACCTTGTCACCCTGACTGACTGACTTTAATTAAATATGCTGAGCAACGTCAAATCCACATATGAATTTTTTAGTGAGTTTAATTACTATCTTCTCAAAATGTCATTGTCCAAGGTATTAATTAATAACCTTGATTGTTTATTTATTAATTCATTTGTTCAAATAGTGATGTAAAGTGTTGTATGTGTGCTGTTTTAATAAGAAATGGATGAAGATCAGATCACATTTTAGAAGTAATTCATGTAGAAATCCAGATATTAAAACTCTCTTTTAAATTCCGTATTTGGGTTCACACAGTTTTCATTGGCTACAGCATTTTATTCGCTAATTCATTGATGGTAACATTTTAAACTGACAATTCTTGGACTCAGTGAGAAATTTCTATTCGTTCTCCACTTAGCTAGATGTTAAAACAAAAGAAGTGAGACCCTTTAGCCCTACCCAGTTCCAGACATTGCTTAGCATCTTCAACGCTCTGATAGAACAGAGACCCACCATTTCAGCCAGTTACTACATTCTGGGCTCTGGTGTGTGTGCAATGTACAATTTTGCCCTGTGTGTGTGTGCGTGTTATCTATGACAGCTGCAGACCCAGCTAAGACCCCATAAAAGCGGCAGCTCTGCGCTACCTTTTTGGAAGGCGAGGGGGCTAGATTGGTCCAGCGGGTCCCTGCGTGGACTTCTGGAAGGTTCCTCAACTTTCTCTCCCTTTCTTTTTCAGTCTCGCTCTTTTTGATCTAGCTGCCTTCTGTTCCTCCACACATACATTATTGAAATGACTAGGTCACTTGACAGAACATTGTGGTCAGGGTTTCTCGCCTGCCTGGCTTATCAAATGTTCGGTCAAAACAGTATAAAAAGACATAATCATTTAGAGCTGAAGGTGACACTGATATAAGAGGGGCATAAGGAACTCTGGTACTTTTTTTTGCATTATTTTAATGTTTTTTTTTTGGTTTGTTTTTACTTAAAAGAGTTCCTTGTTGTGTTACTGGTTGTTACTAAGCCAGAGTAAATGACCTTTCTGAACTTAAATAATCCGAAAGATCATTTGCTGTCCCCCCAGAAAGGTGCATTAGTGTGTTATATGAAGCTTCCCAGCTTTCCTCTGACTCACCTGACATCAGTTTTGCTGTTGGAAGTGCCGCCATATTTGTTACAAAAACCAGTAGGACAGTTTGTTTTGAGTGTGCACAAGTGCAATAAAAACAAAACAAAAACAAAAAAGAACCTGGTAGTTGTGGCGTGGAGTCACAGCCAAAGAGGGCATGCAGTGAGTGGCACTGCCCATGCAAAGTGTTCACTACAGCTGTGACCAGCTCTTTGCATGCACTGTTAGCTTGGGGTTGTGTTTCTGTCTGGGCTTCGTGGGACCCCTTTGAAGCACTGATACCCCCCCACTCTTGCCCCTCCCCCCCCCAGTCTGGCATGCTGTGTTTGTGCTATTGCTCCGCTCCTACACTAATGTTCTTAGCCCCGAGGCCCCCATCCCTTAACCAGTTATCTTGCATGCTTTTGTTTTGTTTTTTCTTTCTCCTGTTTCATCCTTTCTTTCGGAAACAGTCCTTGATCCTCTCTCTCTCTTTCTGTCCTTTTCCACAGTGGGGGCGTGTGTGTTTGCGTATGTGTGCGTGCGTGTGTGTTGGCGTGCGTGTGCGCTTGTGTGTGTGCGTGAACGTGTGTGAAGGAAACTGTGCGAATAGCCTGTGTTTAACGTGATTACTGCTCTGCCTGTATGTAGACTCTTCCATGTATTACTTGTGCGTGTGTTGCGGTGGCAGACGGATCATGCATGGCCACATGTCCATCGTGAGCCCGTGTGAGTGCAGTTGTGGGGTCCTGTGTAAGGAAGGCGCCTCGTCTCTGGTGCTTTGCAGCGTCCGCTCTAAGCTCGGGCACCACTGCCACGGTGGCCCTGCTGAGAGACGGCATCGAACTGGTGGTGGCCAGTGTAGGCGACAGCCGTGCCATGCTCTGCCGGAAGAACAAAGCCGTTAAACTCACCATGGACCACACGCCCGAGAGGAAGGATGAAAAAGAGAGGTGAGGGCTATCTTCCAGCACCACCTGGTGGTCTGGATGACTCTTGGAACACTTTTTTTCCTGTTGAAAGCCCTAATTTGGTTAATAGAACATTTTCTTCCTGACTGCAAAAGCTCTCTGTGTATCTATGGAATGGTGGGATGATGGAATTTAAATATATACTGCTGTGTAAAACTCAATGATAAACATGTATTAAATATTAAAGATGCTGTGTGTTAGTGCTTTATAAAAAAAACATTTTCAGTTTTGTACTTATGTATGCAGTATATAATACTGGAAACTGTGATGATCTTTATCACTGAGGTGCTGGTAAGAAGTGTTAATACTGGCCCCACACTGCTAGGCAGCTTCACTTCAGCTGCACCAAACCTCGAGTCTCCTTGTCCTGTGCGGTTTCATTGGGCACTCATGCTTTCTGTTGCCCTGTCTGTCTGTCTGTCTGTCTGTCTGACGTAGGATTCGTAACAACGGCGGCTTCGTGTCCTGGAACAGCCTGGGTCAGCCTCACGTCAACGGGCGCCTGGCCATGACCCGCAGCATCGGAGACTTTGACCTTAAAAACGCAGGAGTCATCGCCCAACCAGAGACCAGACGTGTGTCGGTGAGCACCCTCTCCCGCCTGCCCTGGTATGCTGCAGAAATTCACTTGGAGACGAATGGTGACCTAATGTGATTGTGTCGCTCTGCGCAGTTGCACCATGTGCACGATTCCTTCCTCGCCCTCACCACAGACGGCATCAACTTCATCATGAACAGCCAGGAGATCTGTGACGTCATCAACCAGTGCAACGACCCCAAAGAGGCAGCACAGCGCCTCTCTGAGCAGGTACGTGTCCTTAAGGTCAGGGGTCACGGGGTTAGCTAGGTTTGATCAGCAGGACAGAGGGAGGGAGGAGCCACGGAAACACCCCTGACCCTTCCATTGCATCGTAACTTCATTCTTATGAGCGCCAGCGGTTATCTTTGAGTATGAATGTCACAGATAATGACATTTTAAGAACACACGGTGAACCTCCCTCCTGACTGTTGGTGTTAAAAACAGATAACAGATTTTGTAGCATTCGTTTCCATGGATGACGAGTGTTCCTCTGTGTGTGTGTGTGTGTGTGTGTGTGTGTGTCAGGCGATGCAGTACGGAGCGGAGGACAACAGCACCGTACTCGTCGTGCCATTCGGAGCGTGGGGGAAACATAAGAGCTCTGAGGTCAGCTTCTCCTTCAGCCGCAGCTTTGTGTCCAGTGGCCGCTGGGCGTGAAGGGGAGAGGGGAGAGAGAGGGGCAGGGGAGAAGGAGAAGATGGGGGGGAGAGAGGAGAGGGGGGAGTAGAGGAGAGGAGATAGAGGGGAAGGGGGGAAGGAGAGGGGAGAGGATGGAGGAGAGAGTAGAGGATAGGGGAGGGAGTAGAGGAGTAGAGAGAGGAGAAGGGTGGGGTAGAGGGGGGAGAGACGGGGCACAGACATAAGGAGTGCTTGAACAAATAAATGGGCCAGGTGAGAGTGAGACTCTAGTTGGACCCAACCAATGTGCAATATTATCAGTCCATGATGTTAAGGGAACAAAACAAGAACAGACCGTGCACTTCAACCATGGACCAGAACCCATAGCCGCGCAGTGCTGATGACTGGACTGGGATCCGTTAGCACTCTGTCCAGCCAGCCGGTCTTGAATCAACCAATCGGACTACAACCACCTGCTGTCTGAGGAAACGCGTGCGGCATCTGAGACCCGGTTGGGTATTACTGCGTCTGCGTGGGAACCACGGCAACATTGAGCTCAGCGTGTGTGGACGCGCAGCCCCCCGCTGGACCTGCAGCAGGAGTGGTTACTCCAGGTTTACCTCAGAAGTTGAAAGTGCATGTCCTGTACAGTGGGGACTCATATGCAGGTTGATCAGTGTTTTTTCTGGCGTTTTCCAAGCACACCCCATTGGTCCTAATAGGCTTTGCATTTTGACATCGGTGAAATCGCATCTTTACTTTGTTGTGGCGGTCCTTATTAGACAGCAGGTTTCTTGGCTGTGTCTTACCAGCGTGGCTTGAAGGACGTTTGTGCATTCTCAAGATGTCCCAGATAAAATCATTTCCACTGCCCAAAGGACTTTGACACTACCAAATTACCGTAGACGCAATATGTTTTCTTGATCGCGTACACATACACGATATGTGGAGGAGTGGCCCTATGTAAAACACTACACTGGTGTCCCTTACATGATACAGTGATGAACCACCCAGTGCTACTTTGTACATAATGTAAGTCATTCTGCTTGACCCATGTAGAGAAAGCAGAACGAGGTGAGGAGAAACCTGCTTTCTCCAGCTGCAGTGTTTTTGCATTGTATTTCGTTCGACGCTTATTCAATCACATTCAGCCCTGAATGTAAAAAAAAAAAAGTTGTTCAGGTTGTACCTGCCCAGCAAAGTGAACGAAAACTCGGGCGTGTCAGAGCGTCATAGCATCCAGGTCTTCCTAACAGGACCAAGCAAATCTCTCATGTCATCATGATGACTGTTGTGCTGCAAAGACTTATGGGAAAACCCCACTGACCTTTTCTGTTTGCTGCTGTTCCCCTGTTTGTTTGTTTTTGGTTTGTTTTCTGGACCAGTTACATTCATTGAGCTGACTTGTTCATGTAGTGCCTTTTTTCTCATCTACTTTAGTAACATAAGCACAGAAATGATGGTTCATTCACTACTAGCCTCTTCTAGAAACTAGAAGGAGTAACTTGAGTGTGGTAGTTTATAGTACACAGATACTCCACCAGACTCGCTCAGGCTTGAGTGTGGTAGTTTATAGTACACAGATACTCCACCAGACTCGCTCAGGCTTGAGTGTGGTAGTTTATAGTACACAGATACTCCACCAGACTCACTCAGGCTTGAGTGTGGTAGTTTATAGTACACAGATACTCCACCAGACTCACTCAGGCTTGAGTGTGGTAGTTTATAGTACACAGATACTCCACCAGATTCGCTCAGGCTTGAGTGTGGTAGTTTATAGTACACAGATACTCCACCAGACTCGCTCAGGCTTGAGTGTGGTAGTTTATAGTACACACAAATATTCCATCACATAGGTTGGCGTTGTGTCCAAGTTTTACCCACAAGTGCATTTGCTAGAAGTATGGTTTTGTGTGTGTGTGTATACAAATATACATAAATATAATATTTCTATATTTTACTGTAAAAGAGAACCTGTTAATGTATGTATTTACTGTTCGGTGGTTGTGAAAGTATACCAGACTTTATTAAGGCTGATCAAACTTAAAGAGTAACGTATGCCATGAGCTTGGCGTCCTCCTATGGGTGGATACGGGAGCAGAACAGGCATTGTTTAAACGCTTAGGAGCTAACTTTTTGGCCCTAACAGGCTTCCGTCATACCTTTTCATATGCTGCAGTATGTGACCCTCGAATGTGAACATTTCTGTTCAAGGTGTTTTTAAAGATAAGAGAATATTTTTAGTTCTTGGTACATGGCTTTCTCGGTTTGTTTTATTAACTAACAAGCTGGTAAACCCATTCATCTTACAGAATGCAGTGTCATTTTAGTCGTGTTTCTCTTCTTAATGTTCTTCAAAACCCAAAGCCTAATATATATCCAGGAGTTGTGTAGTGCTTTGCGTTTCCTATTGGTGAACCTTTCTGAACTTCATGAATTGAATACGGTGTTGTATCATGGTGGAAATGTGAAAATGTATGATGTAAGGCTTCCAGGATCAGGGTTCTCCGTCCATACATGTGACGTTGCCCACCAACACACAAGCTTGGTTAAAATTAATGTGAATATTTTATGAAGAATGTAAGTTTAAAAAAAGATTATTTTTTTTATTATTGCATGATTTTCATTTATTAATACTTTTAGGATGTTTGACTTTCACCTTATACTACTGCAAAATGTTTTTGTGCAATTAACTTTATTAGATCACTATACTTGTCAATAAAGTTTAAGCACTGGTTTGCAGGTTTCATGATATTTGCTTACTTCAGTTACGTCCGCCTTTCAGTTTTCCCTAATTAAAAACTGCACAAATGTACAAACTACGTTCCTTCGTTGGATGGTAAGCTGATCCATTGCATAAAAACAATCCTTCAAGGAATTTAGTGTAATGAAAATTGCTGTTTCAGTCCAGAAGAGGGTGCTGTTGCACAGAGAACGTGAACAGGCTGACGTTATTTGTAGTCAGGTGGGCTCTCGCGTGTACTGAGTGACGAGTAAAGTGTCTGAATGTTTAATAATGTTATTATTAAATACTACATCAAATCAAAGTTCTCCTCATATTGGTGAAATCCAGCCAATTGATCCAAATGTAGGTCCATATAGGCAATATTATGAACATCAGTATACAATGTGGTGTTCAGTTGCTATTATATAATCTTCTAATCCAAAATCAGCGTTATGTAGTTTAGCTACCTGCTAACAGTGGCTATGTTCTCTCACTACCCACATTATTGAATAGAAACACCTTGTAGGTGTATAGCTAGAGACTTAAATCCATCTACAGGACTAGACATCCCCCAGCTCTTCACCAACGAATCAGTTCCTGACAACAGATCTACTATTAGCTAACTAGACCATTTCCACCATCCTAGCCGTTTGTAACTGGGTGACTGAGCATCCAGTGTGTAATGGATGTTGGGGCACCGTCGTTAAGGCACAGATCCTCTGTTGAAGGTGTAAGGTGTAGGCACTGCTCTGAGAGCCATTTGTTGTTGAAGGCAATGCCATAGGACCTGTGCCAGGCCATCACCCACAATCACACCACTACTATGCATGTTAGAAAAGATGGCAGAAATGGTCTGGCACCTGCATCATATCGGTCAGCAGTGGAGCTATGATCACAGACTAACCAGTTCTCAACAGATTAGAGCAGGAGATGAGCAGTAAGGCTCAAGTTATTGGACACAGGTTTATATCAAAGTGCAAGGTGGGTATGTTCCATGTATATGTGGATGTGATGATCAATGATGGAAGGACAGTACTTGTATTAACCTGCCTTAAAGTGTATTATCTGTGTACAGGGTGGGTATAAATATGTCTGTTTAATACATGTGATTTGGTGGTCAGGTTTACTGCACTCTTCTACATTAAAACCAATCAGTGTTTCAGCACACTCTCAGCTGCCGAGCTCTTCATCGCAGAGAGGAAGCTGTTCATGTATGTGTTACTTTCTTAATGCATATATCTTATGGATATGTTATGCATACATCTTATGCATATGTTATGCGTAAATGTTCTCCTAGAATCAAAACAGTCCCATTCTTGATTCATTTCATGTGTTAATATATAACCTTACGTGACGTTTTCAGACATGAATACATCAGTGGCTATTACAGAGTGTCTGTCTACTTCCTGTCTAAGATCCTGTGTGACGTCCTCAGCTTACGCACAGTTCCTACCATAATCTTCTCCTGTGTGTCCTATTTTATGATTGGTAAGTGATGGGTGCATGGATATGTGCTTTTTGATTGTTTTCTTAAATGACAAAGCCATATTATTGTGTGTGTGTGTGCGTGTGTGTGCAGGATTTAAGCCTACAGCTGCAGCATTCTTCATCTTCATGCTCACAGTGATGCAGGTAGCATACGCAGCTACAGCTGTGACTATGGCTATCTCAGCAGACCAGTCCGTGGTGGCTGTGGCAAACATCTTCATGACCATCACCTTCGTCTTTATGATGGCAAGTTAGATATATGTTAAACAATGCAAGAAAGACAGCCCATTTTGATTGTCCAGTTTATGAAGTTTATTACTTCCGTAAGTGGCCTATGCAGGAAGTCATTTTGGAGGCAGTTGCAGTTTGTCTAACTGTAAGAGACTGGAGTTTGTAGATCTTGTGTAACTATAAGATACTTGTGACTGTAGATCTTTAAGTGTAAGAGATCTGAGGTTTTAGATCTGTATGTACCTGTAAGAAACTGGTGGTTGTAGATGTTTGTGTAACTGAGAGACTGGTGGTTGTAGATGTTTGTGTGACTGAGAGACTGGTGGTTGTAGATATGGAGAGGAGGAAAAGAACAGTGAGGTTCAGGGAATGAAACATACAAAAAAGAACAAGTGGTGGAGGAGGTGAGGTTTAGATATGAACTATTACATGAGGCAGTTCTCCCTTTTTGAAATCTCCCTTTTTGAAATCCGTTACAAACTGCATTTGTTCTGCATTGTTATCAAGCTACTTTGGTCAGAGGAGCTAATCCTATAGTGAGTATAAATACAAACAAGCAACAAACAAGACTGGCATCAAAGCGGCAAGATGAATGAAGAGTGATGAGATAATGCGAGAGTGATGAATAATGAAAAATAATGTCCCTAATTTATAGATTGCTGTTATTCATTTGACAGAAAGGAGTTTGTGGATGCCTATGTGGATTACATCCTGAACAAGTCAGTGGAGAAGGTGTTTGAGAAGTTCAGGAGGGGCTTCTACAAAGTGTGTGACCAGGATGTGGTGGAGTTTTTCCAGCCGGAGGAGCTGAGAGGAGTGATGGTTGGCACGGCGGAGTACGACTGGGACAGATTCTAGAAGGTGGGCATCCCTAATTTTATGTGTTCAGAGTAAACATAATAGAGCAAATTCAGACATGTTTTTCTGTATGTTTTGTAGAATGCATCTTATGAAGGAGAGTTCCATGCAGGACACCCAAACATTGTCTTGTTCTGGGAAGCTGTTGATGAACTGTTAGACAAGGACAAGAAAGCTTTCCTCTGTGACTCACTTCTTTCACTGTTGAAGTAACTGTTTTTCTTCGTGGCAATGAATAAACAAAAATTGTGACCAATGTATTCAAAAAGTAACTTGAATATAACCCAGCATTATAGTGTAGATTTTTATTGTCACATTGGACCGTAGACTGCTACAGACATATTTCATAAATAACATGTTCTTTCTTCATGTTGTTGTTGTTTCACAGTATTCATAACAGGATTTGACCGGGTTCCCATTCTGGGAATAGACCAGGTTAAGATGAGGGTCCGCCCCATGTTCAACTCCACGCAGGATTACCTGCCGCAGGCCTTGACCTGCCATGCCATCCTGGATCTGCCCATATACCAAACCAAAGAAATGCTGAGGACTAAACTCACTGAGGCCCTGCACCACAGGAGGGGCTTCTGGGAGGATTAAAATGACAGGGCCTTAATGAACATATTATATTGTATCAGATGTGCTGCTGTCCGTGAATGCCAACTGTACTTTCATGTCTGCTGTTTTAATGTCATTTTGAAGTAGACTAAACAAGTGGTAAATTTGAACTTATAAACATATTTGTACAATTTAAAAGTCATTTAAATCATAAAGAATAATATACAACTCAAAAGTGAACATAAAAAACAAAAGTGCAGTTTGCTGGAATACACAGAATTAGTTAATGACTGAATAGGTTTATTTCAGTTCAGGTTAAGTTTGTCTTTTGATGCTTTTATCTCTTTGAAACTGTCCTTGTTCTGACTCTCCCTCTCTCAGACCCGGTTCTGGACTGCTTTGGCTGGGGGCAGTAAAACATAAGAAAGCCAGAACTATATGCAGGGCTTGATTTGAGAAGATGCTAACCCCCCAGTTAAAAAGAACATGGGCATATTGGGCATATAAGGAATTCTTGATGTCAGACAACCATTGGGGCAGTACAGATGAGGTGGTTCTGTAGGCTTTCTCTTCATTACTCAGTAACCACAATTAACCACCATTAATCAGTATAGTTTATACAGTAAAACTGAAAACCTGTTCCTATAATGTCAAGGGATTGTCTTAATAACTGCTTAAATAAAAGGTAAAAAATAAGCTAATTTAAGCGAATTTAAAATACTGTCAGCAGCATCATCAAGATGAGAACTGCTTAGCGGACCCTGATGGTAAATGATGACTGCAGAGCTGCTATTGACTTAAACAGAAATATGAGGTAAAGTAATAAAAATAAATATGCATGTGTCTTCAAACGCACACACGTAAGACTTAAACTGCAATAATATTCTTACAAAGTCTACTTACTGAAGAATTTACTTTGCTTATGTGTATTATAAAATGAGATCTGAAGTATCTGATAATAAAGTATCCAATGTGAAGACAATAAGAACTGAAAGCATTACTCAGGCTACCGTGAATATAAAATATGTGATTAAAAGGAATACTTGCGAAGTTCTTACTGATACAGAAATGTTCTGCTTTTGACAGACGTACTTAATGAAGTGAATGCACGTGATATTTACCCCAGGTTGATATCAGATGTTCCATTTAATGGAACTTTTTAGTTTTAGTCTGACCCATGTGGAGTTAATATTTTGAAACAGACTTTGTGTGAATTGTCAATTTTATTGCATTTTCATTGGATGATATTGAGTTATAGTTAACTCTCGCAGAGTTATGATGTCCTGCTGCCCTGCCCTCCCCCCCTGGGGAAGTGTCAACACTCCCCACAGAATGAGCGAAAGCATAGGGACCATGGTGGGTGATCGTTGACCCTTCTTGACAGTTGGTGTGCTCGGAGTGCAGGCACGCCCAATCTGCACTCCTCCCACTCAACTGGGGTACCCCGAACACCCTCCTTTTACCATAAACGGACTGAGATGCAACCAATTCCATCATCGGGACTACTTTCTGCTTGCTCAGGCTCTGGAACCTTTTTGCAATGGCTGTCGTGAATCCACGTTGCCCTCTCGGCCACCTTCACTGCTGTCGGGGTTGTTAGGAGGATTTGGAATGGCCCTCTCCACCTCTGTGCTCTCCAGCTCCTCCTTCTAAAGTCCTTTACGACCACCCAGTCACTTGGCCTCAGGTTGTGTTGCACACCTTCCCGTGGCTTAAGCAGGGCCTCTTTCACAGACCTGTGGACTTTTGACAAGATAGAGGACAAGTTTGCACAGTAATTCAACATGATGTCATTGCACTCACTCGTGGTGGGCGCTGAGGGTCGTTCTCTCCCGATGCCTGTATTCGGAGGCCTGTCAAATAAGATCTCAAACGGACTCAGACCTGCTCTGGCCCTTGTCCTTGTCCGCTTGTAGAACAATACCAGGGCAAGGCTTTCACCCATGACAAGCCTGTATCTGCGCAACATTTTGCCAGTTTGTTTTTCATTGTGCCATTTTCTCTTTCCACTGCCCCACCACTCGCCGGGTGATAGGCACAGTGCTGTTTTAAATCAAAACCCAGACATTCGCTTACCAGGGTTAGGGCCTTGTTTACAAAAGGGGTCCCGTTGTCCCTACCTATCCTTTCAGGGATCCCCCACCTGGGAATAATTTCAGTGAGGAGTGCCTTTGCCACAGTTGAAGCATCCTGCTTTGATGTGGGGAAGATTTCAATCCATTTGGAGAACATGTCTACAATTACGAGACAATACCTCTTCCCTTCAGCTGGGCTAAGTTCAATGAAATCCATCTGCAAATACTGGAAAGGGAGGTCAGGCGCTGGGTGTGCGCTCTGAGGCGTTTTCATTCCCCTCACTATGTTGTTATGGGCACATATCATGCATCTTTCACAAAATTTTTGGGAGTAATTTATAAATCCCTTTGTAAACCATTGTTGCGCAATGCTATCATGCATCCCCCGTTTTGACACATGATCCTTCCCATGTGTCAATCTCGCATACATAGGGAACATACTACGAGGAAGACATGGTTTGTCATTTGGCCCAATCCAAATTCCCCCCCTCTTCACTGCTCCTGCCTGCTTCCATGCAGACAGCTCAGAAGTGTCTGCTGCCGACTGGAGCTCGCTTATCTCTGCTGTGGGGAAAACATCAGTGTTATCAGTACACATGGTGTTTTTAGTGTCCAAGTCTTGTTTCACTCGCAGCCTGGCCCCGTTTTGCTGCCACATCTGCGCGTTCGTTCCCTGGAGAAATAGAGTCTTTGTTGTTAGTGTGGGCCTCACACTTACATACTGCTATTTGCTTTGGGAGGAAAATGGCATCAAAAAGTTCAGCAATCAGTTTGTGATGTGTGATCATCTTCCCTGAGGAGGTGAGAAACCCCGTATTTCCAGATAGCCCACGAAGTCGTGCACTACTCCGACGGCATATCTGCTGTCAGTCTAAATAGTAACTGTTTTACCTTGAGCCGCTCTGCACGCCTCAGTCAGTGCCACTAGTTCAGCTGCCTGCGCTGAATAGTGTTCTGGCAAAGGTCCAGATTTGACAGTGTTATGTTGTGTGATGTTGTGTGACGCCGATCCGTCCACAAATAGCTCTGGGTCTGGATTGTCTAAAGGGATTTCCCTCAGATCTGGCCTTGGGGAACAGACTTCAGCTACCGCTGCCACACAGCAGTGTGGTTCACCGTCCTGCTCTATTGGTAGAAGAGTTGCGGGGTTAAGAATTGTACATCTTTTAACCGTAACATTTGGCATGCCCAATAAAACAGTGTGATATCTCAGCCAGCGGGCTGCTGTCATGTGTGCTGTTTTTTGTTCCAGCAGTAGTTGGGCTACTGCGTGTGGGATGAGAAGTGTGAGACTGCTGTAACCTACGATGTCTCGTGAGGCATTTACTGCCTTTTCCACGGCTGCTACCGCTCTGAGACAAAGGGGGAGTCCCACTGCCACAGGATCCAGTTTGGCGGAGTAGTAGGCTACTGGGCGTAGTTTCCCCCATGCGGCTGTAGTAGCACCGAGGTCATGCACCCCTGCTTCTCATCTGCTGTTTGAATGAATGGAAGCTCAGAGTTAGGCAAACCTAATGTGGGGGCTGTTGCAACGCTTGTTTTAATGCTTCAAATGCCTGTTCAGCTTCCGGTGTCCAGCTAAGTGCACTGTGGGCCTGTAGGCCCTTCCCATGAGCTATTGCACTCGAAGGAGCCTCGAGGCATGCAAAATCCCGAATGAAAGCCCTGCAATAAGAGCATATTCCTAAAAATGACATTAATTGCTTTTTGGTCCTGGGTTTTGGAATATTCTGAATAGCAGCAGTCCTGCTGCTCTCCAACCTCCTACCTGTACCAGATATCAAGTGACCCAGGAATTTTACTTCTTTCTGCACAAATTGCAATTTGGCTCTGTTAGCTCGATGACCCTCAGCTGCCAGGTGTTGTAGTAGCTTAATGGTGTCTCGTCTACACTGCTCCTGTGATGGACAAGATAACATGCAATCATCAACGCATTGGAGCAAAGCTGTACCTGGAGACAGTTCTAGTGACTGCAGGCTGCATCGCCGTGCTTCATTGTATATAGTTGGAGACTCACAGTAGCCTTAGCATAGGCGTGTGAAAGTGTATGGTCAACCATTAAACTCAAAAGCAAACCAAAATTGCAAAATGTACCGGTACAGAAAATAAACATTGGCCAAATCAACAGCTGAAAACCACTTCCTGTCAGGTGGAACCTGAGACAACAATGTATATGGGTTAGGCACCAGGGGTGCCCTGGGTATCACTGCTGCATTCACTGCCTGGAGGTCCTGAACAAACCTCCACTCTTCTGGTTCACCGGGCCCCATACTCTTTTTCACAGGAAAAATAGGAGTTCGCACTGGTGAGGTATTACAGGGAACAATCACTCCCGCTTCCAACAACGCCTCAAAGACCGATCGTATCCCTTTGACAGCTTCCGGCTTCAAGGGATACTGTGGCTTACAAGGCCTGAAGTCTGATTTTGGCGTGATGCTCACAGGCTCGCATCCTCTGATGAGAGCCTCTAGTCCCACACACACACTCTTTATCTTTGGACAATGGAATGTTGGCAGTTTGCCCAGACACAGATGTATTCTCCTCTCTGATCTGACTACCCAGTTCAGTGTTTTGCAATAAACATCCAATGACTGGCTGTATTCTACACCATCACGCCCTCTCTTCCAATCATTCACACACAACACTCATTTTAAACACGGCCCCAAATCTGGCCACGCCCAATCACTGGGTTTGGCCAAAGAAACATGTGCCACACTGTTTACCATCTGAAACATATTCTGCTCTGCTCAAACCGACCTCAATTACCCCACATGTTGACCCCAAAACATCCGTTTTAGCACCAGCATTTCACTCTGATCATGTTTTCTGAACCATTTTCACATCTGGTCCTTCCTCATGTATGTGAGCTGTGCAATGCAACATACACGGATCCATGAGCTCGGTACCCGTGGGATTAGTAGCATTCTGAGCAAATGTTATCAGTTCTGTCTTAATATCTCCCGTGGGACAGGTGCACAACTGCCACTCATGCGTGGCTGTTTGCCAAACTGAGATGCTCTGATACTAGAGTGACCCGTGCCGGAGTCTACTAGGAATGCAATCTCAACTCCTCCCAACAGTCAACATAGACAGATCTGCAGCAGCATTTGTTTCATAAATAGCATACGTCCCTTCACATGGCAACTCATATTTATTATGCAAAAACTCAATAGCAGATTCAATCACTTTAACATTTTCTTCAGCATTTTCAGTGTATATAGGCAAAAGCAGTTCTTCATTGCAAAGCATTTTATCACCTGTTCCGATAATGGCCGCCCCACTATCAGCATGTGTTAGCGAAAGCATTTCTTCATTGCAAAGCATAGAAAAACCTTGTGTCTTACCTGACCCTTCCGGAGCGTCTCCAGCCGGCCCATCCGACACTCAGCCACTCCCTTTCCACTCCTAATCCCAAACTTCAGGCCCAGAAGTCGTCACATCTCATGTGATGTTGGTCTGAACCAGCATAGGCCCATCCTGCCCCGCCACCTCCGCCATTGGACACGTCACCTGTTCATTGGTTGTTGTTGGAGCAGTCAGCCACTCCTCTGGAGGCGGGGGGCAGGGGTGGTTCGCTGACGTGGACCATCTTTTCGCATATCGCACGCTCCGCGATCTTGTGTGCGAGGCCACTGGGCCGACTAAGTGTGTCGGAGGCTTTGGAGGAAGTCTTACGGGGTTTGGGATTTCACCTGCAGAGGGAATGGGAGGGACCGTCTGGGCTGGTCGATGCCGTCTGGGACGTCCGTCCAGGTCAGGATCTGTAACACACTTTACAGATTGGAGATTTCGGACTTTTTTTAGTTTTCAATTAATTTATTTTTTTTTTTTCCTCTCCAATTTATTCAAATTTTTGCTTTTAACTTTGAACCCATAATTTAAATTGACCCACACTCACGAGTCCATAATGTTCTACCATATATATATATTTTTTTACCCTGGGATATTTTTTTTTTTGCTGGCATGATCATGTTTCTTGCTCTTCACTCTTACTCTGGCACCCACCCATTTCACTGCTTCTGACGGGAGGGGAGAAATGTAAACAATTCTTCACCTTCACACACACACACACACACAGAGAGCGACTCTCACTCTCCCTGGTTTTCTGCGAACTGTGTGATCGTCAGCCCACAGTTATATGGCTGCCTGGTGCCTGGCTGGCCCCCAGCCAAGGGTGAAACTCCAAATCACTCAATTACCCCACCTGGTAATCACCAATGGCACCACTGTATACCCCCTGTGGAGTTCGACCGCCAAGCCTCCCGACTCTCGTCGAGTTGGATCCCCTGATCCCTGCAGTTCCCTATGAACCGCGTCTGGCGTCGCCTGTGTATACACGCACCAGGAGAGAAGTCACACCTCTGCAATGTTCCTATCTAAACACTTTAGTTGTACTCACCAGAGTTCAATTAATTTGTCAGTAGTTCGTTTCTGGGGAAAACTCCGGCGCTGAGGAGGCAGCACCCTAGAGCCCTGCAGAACGGAATTTGATCGTTCTGCCGGCTGAAGTAAAGGCCCTCAGGAGCTAAGCGCTTAGACTCTCCCTCAGGTGCGCCGTCCTCAGACACGGAGTCCCATCTGGGATGCCAAATTGTCGTTGAAATTCTGTAAAACCCTTAAAATGGTGAGCACAAAAGAGTCAGAAGCAGTTGGGTGAAATGGTATAACAGAGTAAAATGAATTTATTAAGCAAGTATGGATTAATCCAGAGATCTCAATTACATACACACAAGGCGTCTGCAATAGAGAGCTAATCTCCCTTTTTGAATCCTCAGGTTTTATAATCATTTTCCATGTACATGACATGTGCACGTGGTGACCATGCGTTGATCACAGAATGCTAAAACGAATATGATTGGATAAACAGGACATAATCCACACATGATTTGACATGCACATGCTGGCCTCTCCCCTCGCACGCCTGTGCTCCTGCTCGGACGTCAGGAGTCAGTCCCGTGCCTTCTGGTGAGTGGATAAGAGCGAGGCCATCCTAGGAACATTGGCTTCTCGAAAACACCCGAGGCGCCAGGAAGGCAAGACTAGCTACGTAGCCAAAGCATTCTTGATTCAGGCCTACTGCCCATAAGTACAAGAGTGACTGAAATTATACATTACTAATGTGATTTACGTGTATGTAAGGTAAAGAACACTCAGGAATGCTGAAGTACAGAAAGAGATGAAAGCATCAAAAGACAAACTTAACCTGAACTGAAATAAACCTATTCAGTCATTAACTAATACTGTGTATTCCAGCAAACAACACTTTTGTTTTTTATGTTCACTTTTGAGTTGTATATTATTCTTTCTGATTTAAATGACTTTTAAATTGTACAAATATGTTTATAGGTTCAAATTTACCACTTGTTTAGTCTACTTCAAAATGACATTAAACAGCAGACATGAAAGTACAGTTGGCATTCACGGACAGCAGCACATCTGATACGATATAATATGTTCATTAAGGCCCTGTCATTTTAATCCTCCCAGAAGCCCCTCCTGTGGTGCAGGGCCTCAGTGAGTTTAGTCCTCAGCATTTCTTTGGTTTGGTATATGGGCAGATCCAGGATGGCATGGCAGGTCAAGGCCTGCGGCAGGTAATCCTGCATGGAGTTGAACATGGGGCGGACCCTCATCTTAACCTGGTCTATTCCCAGAATGGGAACCCGGTCAAATCCTTTATGAATACTGTGAAACAACAACATGAAGAAAGAACATGTTATTTCTGAAATATGTCTGTAGCAGTCTACGGTCCAATGTGACAATAAAAATGTAAACTATAATGCTGGGTTATATTCAAGTTACTTTTTGAATACATTGGTCACAATTTTTGTTTCATTGCCACGAAGAAAAACAGTTACTTCAACAGTGAAAGAAGTGACTCACAGAGGAAAGCTTGGTTTAAATGGTCTGTGGAGTTGTCTGTTTCATAGTTAGTGTAACTTGTAGTGTAAGTGTTGGTTTGTCCTTCCTCTGATTAAATTTATAGCTTAACTCCCTGAACCTAAAACAAGTTTTCGACCTTATGCGTCGTATGCATTATAATGTTAAATTGTTGATAACTATTAATCAATAAAATTTGCACTTGTTCATTAAACAATTAAACATTGTTTTAGGCTCAGGGAATTACTGTTGCAAATATATTTTAACCAGTGGTATTGGGTCACTGCGCAGACTCCGAGCTTCAACTTTGGTAAAGAGACTGATATATCATCATTTTCATCTATACCAGTTAAAATATATTCCAAACATATTTCCATGAAATTTCAGGGCGGTGCCCCTTTATAATAATTCATAATTAATCAATATATTGCTACAACATAATGCTGTAATTCCATTGGAAATTGGTAGTATTTTAATTTCCTTACTAGGCAAATGACAATAAAGTCTCTGAACTCTTAATGTTTCTAAATGGAACCAATTTTCAATAGAAAAAGGTAAAAACATACGTGTTTGGCCAAGCCTTTGGATTTATTGTTTTGTAGGTACTGAAACATTGTACCTAAAATGTGGCATTAATTCGTATATCTTAATTTTGTTTCTCTCAATCTACTATTTTATTATTTTAAACCCTTTGTTGATTTGATTTTGTTCAGTTGTTCAATTTCTATTTTTATATTCATTATATTTTTCAGCAATGACATTCCCTCTGGTTGTAATAAGCTTTTTCTTTTCCTGTGTAAAGCACTTTAATTTACTGCTGTGTATAAACTATATACATATATAAATAAACTTGCTTTGCGTAGGCCATCAACTCGCAGTGTCATTACTCACATCTTAAAATTGGATCAACCACCATATGGTGCAAACGTGCCCCCACCTGAAGGATTACCAATTTCACAATCACAAACGGCAACAAACTGATAAACAACTCAAACCTCCATATTTATCCATTCCATGTATAATAAAAAAGAAGAAAAGAAAAACACATTTTGCACTTTGTATTGCAATTTAATTTAATTGAATTGAATACTCTGTGGCTCCTTTGCTGACATCAGTGAACAGCTAAGTATATGTCAAGCCTGCTGGTCTCTGTCCTGGGCAGATGTTGGGATGTGGAGTGCATTGTGTTCCATTTTACTTTTGTTTTTTTCCATATTTCGCACAAAAGCAAGGTAGGAAACATAGGAGCCTGTAACAATGCAGAACAAATGCAGTTTGTAACGGATTTCAAAAAGGGAGGAGATTTCAAAAAGGGAGAACTGCCTCATGTAATAGTTCATATCTAAACCTCACCTCCTCCACCACTTGTTCTTTTTTGTATGCTTCATTCCCTGAACCTCACTGTTCTTTTCCTCCTCTTCATCCCTCTGTTCAGTTTTCCTTTTTCTACTCCTTTCCTCACGTGTCAGATCAGTGATTTGTCTCTGATGGATCTGAAGACAAATTCTATCACTGTTGCTAATGTGATTTTTCACAATACAGTACATTCCATACAAACAGTGGAACACACTTTTCCAGCTCCTCCCCACATACCTGTTCCAAAGCATCTCTGTAGCTCTGGAAATAACGCTTCCGTACACGTTCGCGGTAGATGACATGTCTCTGAAGGGTCTGAAGACAAATTCTATCACTGTTGCTAATGTGATTTTTCACAATACAGTACATTCCATACAAACAGTGGAACACACTTTTCCAGCTCCTCCCCACATACCTGTTCCAAAGCATCTCTGTAGCTCTGGAAATAACGCTTCCATGCACGTTCACCATAGATGCACGTCTGGCAATTATGTGGTGTAGAATTGGGATGAATCTTTATGGATCTTGAGGCATGTTCACCCATCCAAGTGGTTACTGGTGTCCTGATGATCTCGTCGTTCATGCCATCCTGAGGGGTAGCGGCTGGTGTAGCAGTGGTCACGGCAGGACCAGCAGCAGACACCAGACCCTTCTTAATGATGGGTGAATCCTCAGACACACTTTTCTTGTTTGTGACCCTCTTGCTGGATGCCTGGGTCTCTATTACCCCATTACTTTCCTGAGTGTCCTTTCCATACTCCAAGTCAATCAAAACCAGAGGAGAACAAGAAACAAACAGAAATGTTAACATGACTGCTAAAATAATCCTTCACTAATATTATGAAAGGAGCATAACAGAGCCGTCTCCACATCCCACAAGCGTACCTGTCCATGAGCTACTTCCTGTTGGAGGAGCTTCTTGGCACTCTCACTCAGGTTAGTGATGGCTGGCAGACGAGTCATGGCATTCCACATGCGTGCAGATTCAGTGGAAGGAGGAGAGGCTGCAGGCAAGATCCTTCTGCACTTATGCCTAAAACTAGAGGGAGCTGCTCCAACAGTGTGTCTGGAGCTGCTTGCCCCTTCCCAAGTGGAAGCTGAACTGCCGTTTGCCCTGGTGGTAGGTTTAGCTAAGGTGGTAAGCAGAACCTGGGCAGAAGAAGAAACAGTGGTACAGTTAATGGCCCATGTCCTTCTGCTCAATTTTAATGTACACCTTGTTTATCAGGTGTTCATCATTCTTGAGATTTACAGAGACCTCAGTCATGTCCAACTCGCTATCAGGATACCAAGCCGGTTTGACCAGCTTCAACTGCCTCCTATCCCTGGCACTCTGGACCTTGGACTGGGTCTCTCCTTGGACTGGGTCTTTGCAACAAGTCTCGTCATCACACTGTGTTGATGGAGAACTGTTGAGACCAGACGCATCACTTGCATGTTGCTGTCCTACTGTCATAGGACCAACATGTGCAAGTGATGATTCCTCAGACACCCCTCTCTTGATTATGACCTCCTGAGTGTTCTTTTCATCCTCCAGGTCAATCAAAACCAGAGGAGCCTAAGAAACAGAAATGTTAACAGGACTACTAAAATGATTCTTCACTAAGATTATGAAAGGAGCAGAACAGAGCCATCTCCCCGTCCCACAAGCGTACCTGTTCATGAGCTCCTCCCTGCTGGAGGAGCTTCTTGGCATTCTCATGCTGCTTGGTGATGGCATGAAGGCTCTGACATTCCACATGGGTGGAGATTCAGGAGAAGGAGGAAGTGCTGGTGGCAAGATTCTTGAGCTGTTAAGCCTATCACTAGGGGGAGCTGCTCCAACAGTGTGTGTGGTGCCACTTGCCCCTAACCAAGTGGAAGTCGAACTGACATTTGCCCAGGCGGTAGCTTTAACGAAGGTGGTCAAGGCAGAAGCAGAAACATTGGTCTTGTTCATGCAGGACCACAGTTTCTCCCTTCTTTTTGCTGTATCCATCTTCACGTCAAAAAATACTCTCGCAGAGTAACAATCGTCCCGAAGCACTGCTTTTTATACTGCATTAAATGTGACGTCATAATGACCGTCATACATGGCGTCTTGGAGCTTAATCCCCAGATGCAAAATAGTTTTATGACTTCGGTGTCAGCCACAACACTGGCTACGAATTTAACCTGAAAGTCTATCATTGCGATCCGGTTGACATACGAATACCACATCGACCGGAAAAAATATATTTCTTACGTTCAATGGCGTATTTAATTTGTCTGCGAGAACAACATTTGGTCCAAAGGGTTCTAATGTGTTTACGTCCTCTCATTGGCCTGTTCCAATGTGCCTCTCGAATTCTCATTGGCTCTCCCGTAACCAGCCCGCTTCTGCGTCCGTTCACACCCCCACGTTTATCGCTGCCACGCCAGTCTGCACTAAGAGCTTCTTCACTGGATAATCGTTTGCACTTAACTTCGCTTTTCGTACTTCGCTTCGTATCCTGGGGCCTCATGTACTAAAGGTGCGTACGTACAAAAACATTGCGTACGCAATGTTTCACGCAAACGGTCAGATGTACTAAATGTGACTTGAGCGTGAGAAAGTGCGTACCCCCACGCCACTTTCATCTCAGGCGCACGTATGTTTTTCGTACGTATGCGACACTTAGAGGTGATGCATTGAAATTACAACTATTAAGATATCCTTTTCGCACACATTGTAGTAAGCCCTTATTGGGTAAAATTAAGTAAATTAGACAATTAAACAGTAAATTAATCAAACAATTTCATTGCCTTACTGTAATAATTATTCAACGTGTTTCCACTTAGCCTAGATTATATAAACATGCATGAAATGTTGCGCTGGAGTTCTTGGGAGATGGCAGCGTTGGCATTACTGGAGGTTATTGCTAATGGCAGAATTCGCCGATAGCGCGTTTTCCATGACCATTATGATTTTGGCCCATGATGATGCCTGGCTTATAAGCCGTTTCAGATTTCAAGAGCTGTCCTCTTGGAACTCTGTTCTGAGTTGGGTCCAGTTTTGGAGAGAGAAACGGCGAGGAGTCGCGCATTGCCAGTTCCTTTACAGGTGCTGACCATCGGCTTCCTGGCAACTGGCTCGTTTCAAAGAGAACTGGCAGACCGGTCAGGGATATCCCAGTCATCTTTGAGCCGTGCCATGCCAGCTGTGTTGGATGGGATCATATGCATGTCAGCTAGGTATATAAAGTTCCCATATGATGCGGTTGACCAGGCAAACATTAAAGCGCAATTTGCAGCAATAGCGGTTTCCGATTGTAATCGGAGCGATCGACTGCACACACATTGCTATAAAGGCACCATCTGAGGAGGAATTTGCTTATGTGAATAGAAAACACTTTCATTCCATAAACGTGCAAATAATCTGTGATGCAAAAATGTGCCTTACTAATGTAGTGGCATTACAAGCTGGCAGAGTGCGTGATGGGTGGCTTCTTGGTAAGCAACAAATTTAAACCATTTGACATTGACATCTTAGAATAATTAATTTAAAACATGGGTAATTGTTAAATTACTTAGGAGACAGCGACTACGCGCTCAAGACGTGGCTGATGACCCCCACAGCAATCCACAGCGTTCCAAACAAACATTTTTTCCGTGTCTCTACTTCATTTAGGAGCGTCTCCACTTCACATTCGATGAAGTTTCTCTTCTTTCCCCCGTTTTGACATGCTTTGTGATAGATCAGAGAGGAAACTCCTCCGGTGCAGGACATATTTAAATTAATTTGCATATTTATAGGGGCGTGTCTCTCATGTGCGCTAAATTCCACGTTGATTGGGATGTACAAAAGAAACGTGCGTGGATTACGGCGTAAGCACGGTTTGATACATCCGGATTTTTTTTTGCGTACGCCATTTTCTGGATTTGTCCGTACGCCAAGTTTCAGTAAGAAATCCACGCAAGTCTTTGTACATGAGGCCCCTGGAGTTGAGATGTATTGTGCGAAGACCGACTCATTTCATGAATATTTTTTTTTTCTGCACATACTGCTGTAAAATTTGCCATTATTTCCAGTTTTACTTATCTTTTACATATTAATTTAATTCGTATATCTTAATTTTACTGCTCTTGCACACAACATCGACTGGAATCTTTTAATGTTCAATGGTGTATTTAATTTGTCTGTGAGAACAACACTTACTCTGGTGCCCTGCGATTCTATTCGCTGTCGATTCAATTCATAAATACTCTCAGGTTGATATCTCCACCCTCTAGAGCTGCTATGATTTATATTAAAAATTTCCTTTCCAGAATGAAGAGATATTCTAGTCCTTATGAAATTAGGCTTACATAAAATGAGTTTTATACAAACAAATTTAAACACATTTTTTTATTATGTACGTTTTTTGTGTTTTGTTTTTTGTATGGTTTTAACCCCTCAATGGTACGCATTAGGATACCAGCTGCAAAAAAATATTTGTAATGTTTTTCTTGCTTAAAATTGGACACTTTAACAAATTCAGCACACATTTGAATTATTTTAAAATTAATTTCTTATTTTTAAGTTTGTTGCCTCAAAGCAACATTGTACCATAATGAACAAAATTAAACATTTAATGTTTTCAAACAAAAACAATTAAGCATATTTCTTCAACATGTTTATTTCTTTGGCCAAACACTTAAATAAAACGATTTTGTTCATTTTTTAAGCATAACAGATTTCATATTTCACAATAAGTAAGATTATGTATTCAGCCGTATACAATCCATTTGATTGTTTAGAACTCAAAACAGTAAATAACACCAATACCTTCCTTCTCATTGCATTCACAAGCATGCCCATACACATACAAAACCATCCACATAAACATACAAGTGCCCGCATAAACGTCACAATCTCCTTCCTCTGTTTGACACTTCACTGTTTGTGAAACTTGAGGAAGCAATTCCTCTCAACACAGAAACACAGGTTGGTAGCACATGTTGAGCACTGCACTTTTACAATTCCTGAGCAAGCTGAGTATTGGCATCTCCCTTTTTGTTCCACCCAAACAGGCCAGTGGCCTGTCTGGTCAAAACGCACTGGCGCTGCTGGTCGTGCTTCTGCAGATGCTTTTGGTCCTTTTTCAGCTGGTAATTTTTATCCCCATCATCAACCTCACTATCACTCTCTCTCTGCTGAGTTGCACCTATCACCTCATCACTATATGACACCTCATCTGTCAACTGGCATTGCCACCTGTACCACCAAGTCTTTTAGACTTGCCATAGTAAATCTGTGGATTCATCTCCTGCATTCAAATGTACAAATATATACTATGTGAATTACAAATTCTTCTAAATGTAATAGAAAAACAATTTCCTGGAAAATACATGAAATTCATATAGATAATTAAAAAAATATTACATGCACTCCTGCACTAAATATTGTAACTGTTTCGAGTTATAATTTGCGCACACGTGATTTCATTATGGTACAGTGTTGCCTCTGGGCAACAGGCAATTTTTTGTATTTTTCTGAGATATATTTGATTAAATCTAATGTAAAATGCTTGAAAATACATCTTCACCAACCAACAATTAATGTTCAGATTTTTTAAGATGTAAAATTGGATGGAAATTGCTGAAAAAGACACTTTTCTGAGAGAAATAAATGGTGCTGTGTGACTTGTGCGTATGTGCTGAAAAAGGAAGCAAAATGGTCACCTGGGGCCTCATGTACAAAGACTTGCGTGGATTTCTTACTGAAACTTGGCGTACGGACAAATCCAGAAAATGGCGTACGCAAAAAAAAATCCGGATGTATCAAACCGTGCTTACGCCGTAATCCACGCACGTTTCTTTTGTACATCCCAATCAACGTGGAATTTAGCGCACATGAGAGACACGCCCCCTATAAATATGCAAATTAATTTAAATATGTCCTGCACCGGAGGAGTTTCCTCTCTGATCTATCACAAAGCATGTCAAAACGGGGAAAGAAGAGAAACTTCATCGAATGTGAAGTGGAGACGCTCCTAAATGAAGTAGAGACACGGAAAAAATGTTTGTTTGGAACGCTGTGGATTGCTGTGGGGGTCATCAGCCACGTCTTGAGCGCGTAGTCGCTGTCTCCTAAGTAATTTAACAATTACCCATGTTTTAAATTAATTATTCTAAGATGTCAATGTCAAATGGTTTAAATTTGTTGCTTACCAAGAAGCCACCCATCACGCACTCTGCCAGCTTGTAATGCCACTACATTAGTAAGGCACATTTTTGCATCACAGATTATTTGCACGTTTATGGAATGAAAGTGTTTTCTATTCACATAAGCAAATTCCTCCTCAGATGGTGCCTTTATAGCAATGTGTGTGCAGTCGATCGCTCCGATTACAATCGGGAAACCGGCTATCGCTGCAAATTGCGCTTTAATGTTTGCCTGGTCAACCGCATCATATGGGAACTTTATATACCTAGCTGACATGCATATGATCCCATCCAACACAGCTGGCATGGCACGGCTCAAAGATGACTGGGATATCCCTGACCGGTCTGCCAGTTCTCTTTGAAACGAGCCAGTTGCCAGGAAGCCGATGGTCAGCACCTGTAAAGGAACTGGCAATGCGCGACTCCTCGCCGTTTCTCTCTCCAAAACTGGACCCAACTCAGAACAGAGTTCCAAGAGGACAGCTCTTGGAAATCTGAAACGGCTTATAAGCCAGTCATCATCATGGGCCAAAATCATAATGGTCAAGGAAAACGCGCTATCGGCGAATTCGGCCATTAGCAATAACCTCCAGTAATGCCAACGCTGCCATCTCCCAAGAACTCCAGCGTAACATTTCATGCATGTTTATATAATCTAGGCTAAGTGGAAACACGTTGAATAATTATTACAGTAAGGCAATGAAATTGTTTGATTAATTTACTGTTTAATTGTCTAATTTACTTAATTTTACCCAATAAGGGCTTACTACAATGTGTGCGAAAAGGATATCTTAATAGTTGTAATTTCAATGCATCACCTCTAAGTGTCGCATACGTACGAAAAACATACGTACGCCTGAAATGAAAGTGGCGTGGGGTACGCACTTTCTCACGTTCAAGTCACATTTAGTACATCTGACCGTTTGCGTGAAACATTGCGTACGCAATGTTTTTGTACGTACGCACCTTTAGTACATGAGGCCCCTGTAGAGCACGTTACCAATTTTTTGCATTTTCATTGGTTGATATTGAGTTATACAGTTCTTAAGGTGGACAGAGAAGTATAAGGGATGCCTCATTTTCTTTCAACATAAAGAAGTGTGTGTTGCCTGGAGGCAACAAGGTACCATAGAGGGTTAAAAGCAGTAATCGATAATTTTTAATTAAATCCTTTTGATTTTGCAGATAGTTTTGAAGGTAGTCATAAAAAGCTACATGCCCACCAAGCTAAATCTAATATTTAGAATATCACAAGAGCTAAACTGATGAAAAGAGATTTTACAGAGATGTCTTCTACAAAAATTCATACCATGCAAATAAATGTGGTTGATGTTGTAAGAGCACAGTGTGAGTTTGCGGTACTATGAAATGGATGTAGTGATTGAGTCAACGTTAATGACGAATGGCCATCACTACAAAATTCTGCATACATTTTATTTCAAACAACTTGGATATTAAAATAGCAATACTGATTAAAACATTCAGCAGACTACAAAGTACCATGAAGTCCAATACAGAGGCAGATTTACACAGTGCATGGGCTTAAACAAGTTCTGTCTTTTTTAAAGCATGGTGAGCTGAGGACAGAGGACAAATATCATCACCGTAATACAATATTGCTCCAAAATGCATACTGAATATCAGTGTCATACAAGGAAAATCAAATACAAAAAGGCATTGCTGAGAAATTAAGCTTTTGTTCCAAATGTGTGGTGAAGCAAACCTAATGTTACAGCAAAGCTCTGTAAATTCAGCCATCCAAATAAGAGAGACATGGGCTTCCCATGAAAGAAGATGCACTCCAAATTGAAGTTTGTTTCAAGTTACAAAATGTATAAAATAAGAAGTTACATTAATAAGCAACGCACCACATGGCACAGATATACATGAGTGATTGTGCCACTCGAACTACTTCAATCAAAATCAAACACAGGACAGAGGAAATAACATTTTACATCAAATATGAATTAAGCTTTGTGCTAAGCTTGTGCTTTAAAGACGTAGTCAAAACATTCTGAGAAACTGCAGTTTTAAAAAATCAAGATAAAAAGGTCGTCATTTTATACGGCTTTCGCGAAAGCTACAGATTTCTGGGGTTCCTTCATGTGTGTGCAAAACAATACTGAGCAGATTTCTGAATCTGGTTCAACTTTGTTTGTGTGCAATCATAAAATGTACCTTTATTTAGGCCTCAAAGTCTCCATGTTTACATGCCAAATTACTCTTTATCTTTCATTGTTTCTTTTAAGTAATAGCTAAAAGTATACAGATTCTTAATCTTAATGGATTTTTTTTTTTACATTTTAATGCCGTTTTGGGAGTTTACAACTCAGAAAAGGAATCCAGCATCAGGTAATGATGATGATTTGGGCATCCGAACCCTAAGTCCTGCCCTATCAGAGTCTGCCACTCTGATCTAACTGTAATGAGTATGTTCCTGATCAGACTGTAATGAGTACGTTTCTAATCAGACTTTAATGAGTATGTTTCTGATCAGACTGTAATGAGTACGTTCCTGTGATGCTCACAGTCTGAAGCAGACGTTGCCTGGCACTCTTCTTTAGAGAAGAAGAAAGAATTTAAACAATGTATAAAGTAATAGTACTGTGATCTGAGTATGTTTTTCTAATGAGTCACATGACTGAATGATGAAAAAACAAAACTGCTGAATACTTGATAAGTGATACAAGTTGAAATCTTATAAATGCCAAAAATATGGATTTTCAGTATGGGATTCTAATGGTGCAACTAGCAGGACTCAACTGTAACACACCGTCCAATCCAGTGCTTCCACGGACACTTCACTGTTCACCTGCCCTTTGCCCATGTTCCAACTAGATCTTTATAAAATCCATCTAATTCATTCTCATTTATGTACACAAACTTGCAATAAAAGGATTAAGTGTATGAAAATGACGAAATGTCCAATTCAGTTTCACCTGACTGCAAATGGTACCTCAGCAGTGTACAAGTCTGCTGTGTAAAGCTCCATATCTGCAGGAAGAGTAATGGCCTCTGTATGATACACATTCGTTTGAGTGAGGCTCTGTTCCTGATGTAGTGTATACATGTCAGTCTAAGTCTTGCACCTTATGTATTTGATCACATCTCAAATTTCACTGAATGAAAAAACAGCACTGACTTTCTCATACGTTGATCAATCATAACAAAAATCTAGGCAAGAAAAATAAATGTGCCAAACCCAGAATTGTATGATATTAAGTTTGTAAAGGTCACAACAGTAAATCATTTGGACATTTTTGAGCCAACCACACTGGGAAATATCAAAAATCTTTTCATTATCATTGTGTCCAAGAAGTCACAAGTGTCCCAGTCTCCAGCTTTTTCCAGATCACTGTAGGTCCAGGTCTCAGGAGGACGTTTCTTTAGTTCTTGGTCATTTTCTCACCATTGATTTATCTTAAATTGATGAACCTTTACATTTAATTCTGGGTTTGATCCATTTTTTGCCCAGGCCTGTAGACGATAATGCCCCTGAAACCAGAAACCTGGGCATCTCTTCTTTGCTGCATGTCCTCTCACTAGTGCCAGCAGTGCATCTAAAACTTCATCAGTCTGTTGTCCATTTTACAATTAGAGATCAATATTAAATGGGTACCTTAATTACTGACTGTGGCAGCTGCAACCCAACGCCAGTCTGTTTAATCCTCGGTGTACCTTTCAAGTGACCTGAACAGGAACTATACACATTGAATGAAAATCAAACGAACCAAAACTGACTGCAGGACTAATGTGACATGTCACTGCAGAAATACGTGCTATGGCCATTGGATAAGTAAGAGGGTCGTTACACATGTCCATCCCCGTTGCCCCCAGCGTCCTGAGCCTCAGTGGACAGTGAGGAGGACGGTCGTGAGCTGCGTGGGCGGACCTGGGCCACTGAGCCAATGGGAGTGGCCTGCTGGCGGCTGACCTGGGAAAGAGCGTCATCAGACTCCCAGCGCTGCAGCTCCTCACGCACCAGTCTTTCCATCTGCTCACGGTGGACCTCCGTGTCCCTGCCCAGCCGTCCATCCTGCCACAGAGAGAGAGACACAGAGTGAGAAGACGCTGAGAGAAAAGGACAAAGCATATAGAGAAACAACAAAGTGCACTAAACAAATACTGGACTAATATACTGTAGATGGGAATGACAAGGTCCTCTGCTGTATTGTTACAGCATGTCTTCTTAACTCCGTGACCTTCGTGGCAATGGCCTCACCTCCGTGACCCCATCCAGCAGTCGGCCCAGTAGTTCTTTCCTCTTCATCTTGGCTCTCTCCATGGCCTCCAGCTTCACAATGACGGCATCGATCTTCGATACGATACTGCCGATTGAGTGTTCCATGCGGTCCACCCTCCGCACCAGTCTGCAACACAGACAACACGGCAGTGATCATCACATTTCTGTCTCCAAATAGAATCCAAGACTCTATATTTGCCTTATTCTAGCTCCAATTCATCTAATGAAGATGCTGGTTTAAATCAATAATTCATTATGAATAATTTCTGGAAGTGACAGAAAGAAAATCTTACACTTGGAACTCCTCATAAGACACGCCCCCAGAGCTGCTGCCACGGCGACGGGAGCTATGGCCACTGTCCTCATCGTCATCCTCCTCCGAGTCATCCTGGCTTCGGGAAAAGCTCCGCCCACTCAGTGGTCTGGGCAGCGAGCTGCGCTCCAGATCCAAGTCCTCCTGGCATGTGTGTGACAGACACTGAGCATCTGTACAGGAGTGTGTGCACAGTACAGCGGTGCCCTTGCCGCAAGCCTTAATATCGAATTAATACACCACTGGTTACACCAGTGTTACACCAGTGTAGGGTTACACCACTGGATGAGATTTCCTCATTCAGATCACAAAAACTTGATGATTAGCTAAGGAGCGGGATCAGGTGTGTGAAATAACCCCCCTACCTCATACTCCCACATGATGCAAAATGAACCAATCACCATCCTGAAAAGATGCCATGTACTTGATGGCCACTCTGACAGTTATGCTTTCTTATTTACCATCTGTTCGACTAGTCAGAAACCCGTCAAGCCATCTCATTCTTCTTCTTCCTCCCCCTTTACTCTCTGATTCTCTTTAACTTCACATTTACTCACTCTTTCTTTCTCCAGGTCGTCTCTCATCTGCTGGTGCTCGTGCTCAGCAAACTCCTGGTCTCCCTCCAGGTCGTACTTGGCGAAAATGGCTTCGATCTCAGCATCAGAGTGTCCTTTGCTGCAAACACACAAGCAGACGTTCGCTCGGTAAACACACCAGCAGGCGTTCAGTCAGCAAACACACCAACAGGCGTTTGCTCAACAGGCGTTTGTGTTAATAATTCAGTTTTAAACAAAGACAACTTGTTGAATGTTTGTTCAGGCATAGTTGAGGTCACCCTCGTAGGTCCTGCCGGAGCTCGTCGAAGTTCAGCTTCCCTCCAGCCTGACGAAGGCTGTCAGAGATGTCATCTACTGTAGTCTTCCTCAGCCTCAGTTTCACCATGGCCTTGTGGTAGCCCTGTAAACACCATACCAGGAGCCACTCTCAGTGTGTCAGTCGTAGCACAGTGTCATGCTCATGGTACGTAAGCAGAGCATCAGACTCAGTTTTCTTTATTCAGAAGTAGGCGCAGGAAGTGTGACTATGAGATTGTTGAGCATTGTCTCTAGTAGAGGTCGATATACTGTATACTGCCGATATTTGCCATTTCTAATATATCGGCCGATATCCATGTTTAGTATTGCTTATTTAAAGTCAGGCACATCCTCAGGCAGCTCCATTGTACTAGTGCGGTGGAGGGTGCTGCTGGTGAAGGATCCCAAGTCAAAACTTTTTTGAAGACAACAGCAACAACAGTCCTGGTAGATAAAGTGAATGCCTACATTCTGATATTTCAAGGTCCTATGGCCATACACTTATTATATGTTACTAGTAAACTGTGAAATGTTATGCTAACGAATAGCATAGAACCATTGGGAACTGGCACAATGCTACGGCTGGATGAAGGTTCGATAACTTGCAGGTAACTTTAAGAACTGTAGTCGAAAACTATCAGCAGTTTTCTTACTTAACATATTAGCCACAATGTTAGTTAAAGATGCACCGAATATTCAGCAACTGAAATTATTTCTGAAACTGTTATTTACAATAAAATTTTTGATGCTGCTAAGTCAAATGCACTAAAACATTTAAGCTTTAATTCACAGTTGGTTACTTGAGCACTTTGTTTTAAAACAAAAAAAAATGCAGAAAGTTGTGTTTGTAGCACTTTGCAGCACATATCATCCATTGGCTGACCCTGACCTCTAAACATCAGCATCAGTTATAGAAAAAACCCATATCGGTGGATCTGTAGTCTCTAGCGTACCTTTTTAATGAGGTCTGTAATCTCCATTTCAGATCTTCGTTGTGCCATGTCAGCTTTCACCTCTGAATATGTGTCATTTATGATCGCTAAGAACATGTTCTGAAAAAGAAAACCAGGACATAATTAAAGGAAGTTAACGGTGAATGAAAGGGAGGTAAACCGGTAACCAGAATACACCCAGACAGACGTTTACAAGACCACGACCACTTTATAGAAATCTAATTAAATGGTTCCAATCTGGTTCCAATTAAACTCTTCTGCAATTTACAAGATAGTGTGTTTTCTTGGTTATCCGATTCCTGATTTATTTTCTTACCAGCAGAATCATGAAAATGAAAAACACAAAGGTGGTGAAGTAGATTGGGCCTAGGACTCTGTCTGCCTCTTCAATCTCAGAGAAATCAAAGTCTCCCAGAATGATCCGGAACTGGGTGAAACTGTAGAACAGAGTATGAATGAGATGAATACCTTCCATAGGTCTCACTATGTACTAATCTGTTACTTTAAACAATTGCAGTGGTCTCACATGCAGGCCTGGAAGGTGCTGAAGTCGGTGAGCTGGGTGCCGAAGACGAGGTAGGCGAGCTGCGCGTATGCGAGGAACACGATGAAGAACATGATGGCGAAACCCAGCAGGTCCTTGGCACAGCGGGACACTGTGCTGGACAGCTGGCTCATAGTCTTGTTGAAGTTAATGAACTTGAAGAGCTGTGGAAAAGGTTTCCCGTTTTAACTTTAACCTCTTCACCTTAAATACGAGTTTCATATTATGTATAACGGATGTTGGTCAAAACAAATGAGGACTGGGATTTGCATATTAGATCCTTACTTTAACCCAGGCGAGGAAGACGATGATTGCGGCCAGGTTATTGAACCGAACTTGCAACTGAGCAAGGGGTTCGAAGTTTGGATAAGTGCTGTGGTTCTCCAGAAGGTACCTTAGCCTGCTACTGACTGCTGACGTCCTATAGATGTTCATAATGATGGCTGGGACACTCAGCTATGGGTGATACGAGAGACGGAGATGGTATATTGGGAGATCACATCACCAATGGAAGGGCAGGGAAAGCTGTCAAGAAAGACCACTGACTAAATGTTTACTTACCATTACTATGACAACATCCAAACAGTTCCACAGACTCTTGAAATAGCGCAGGCGGTGTAGTCGAATCTCAAGCGCTTCCTCCACCACGTAGTAGAGTATAAAGAGGCAAAAGATGACCTCGCACATGCCCACAAAGTAGTCCCAGCTGGAAACATACCGCACCAGGCGCACTGTCTGGAACTGCCAAGATGTCACAGTGCCCCCAGTGGCTGGAAACTCCACCAGCATCCTGTAAGATTACAGTTAGAGTGAGAAGAGGCTGTCCTTTTTAAAGTTTGAGACCTCTGTTCATCGTTGGAAAGGATGGTTAATATGAAGAGTTGGTCTGGGTAAGCCACAGACCAGAGGTCTTGTAATAAATCTGTGTAGGTAAATCTACACTTCTTTCATTCTAAATGTAATGCAAACTGACCGCGTGCTGAACTAAAGACCTAAATAAAGACGCCTTTTCATCCTGACTGCACCTGACAATGCAGAAGAGGTTGATATTGCCGTTGTAGACAGAGAAGTCGAGGAAGACGGCCCTGGTGCCGCGGTCCAGCCACAGGTTGTCCTTCAGCTCCTGCAGCTGCCTGGTGGACTCATCCCGGCTACGAAACAGGTCCTGGTAGTAGCCCCCCCCTCCGTACGTGGCCACTTCTCCCCAGTGACTGCTCCCCCCAAGACTGCTCTCCTCAGAGTACACCCATCTAGGAGATAGACAGGGTTACACACAGCATGGATAAACATATCCTTTGTTTTTTAAGTTTTAAATACAATTTTAAAAGTATGACCACAAAATTCTTTGACACCGTAAATTCTGACATGTGCTGAGATTAAACTAGAGAAACGTAACACAAATGGAATACAGGCATTTACCTTTGTCCTATGGTACTATACCTTAGCAGATAAGGTAATTAAACTGAAGACACATCTGTTTCAAGAGCACTTAAATTAAATTTTACTACACTAGCATGTATTAAATATTTGTGACTGTAATGACTTTTCTTGCTTTTATCTGTTAAGTAGGGTTTTCTCAGTATATATTTGAGTATATCTAGGCGTCCATACTGACTGTATCTAATAATATCTTTGCTTAAAGTTTCTTCCTGATTTTAGCCTAAACTAACTAGCTAGAGATTTTGTTCTGAGTAAAACAATGAAGCACTTTTTGTAAGTCGCTCTGGATAAGGGCGTCTGCTAAATGCCGTAAATGTAAATGTAAATGTAAACCCTTCTAATGCACCACTACAGTGTGTTGGTACCTTGTACGGCAATGCGTTATAAATACATATGTAACACTATATGCTAATACATATGTAACACTGTAATCATTTTAAATGTTCAGTAAGCTTTCTTACGCTGTGCCATTTTTCAGGCCAAAGGAAGCCTTGTCTTCGCTGCTCGGTGAGTAGGTGCTGTAGCAATCGTACACCTCATCCCTCAGATCCTCGTGCACAGGACAGGACTGGTTCAGGACTTTGACCTGGCGTAGGCGCGGGACCCCGAGCAGAAGGTTCTCGTAGTAGATGAGGCTCTTGTTCTCGGGCAGGCTCTTGTTGTTGTACCACGCATCCCAGTACATTGAGCTTAAGAACGGCCCCTCTGTGTACTACACCAGGTGCCCGCGTCAGACAAATCGACTGGGACGTCCTCACATTTTAAGACAGCAGACTCTAAATGCTAACTTGATATGCGATCCACACCAATTTCCGAGTGTTTTATTGGTCTGAAGCACTGAAGCACACCTTAGTAGTTACAGGTTATGAGCTTTTATGGCCTTACTTTCCAGAAATCGTCCATGGTGGTGAGGCTCCTGAAGGTGGTGGCGTCTCCACTTGACAGCGGCGCGTCCAGAAAGAGCTGAGACATCACTTTGGTGTAATAGTACATGTTGGTGCTCACCATCCCATACGTTACTGAGGCACATGCGGATTACACACAGCACGTATACATATTAGTAAAAATATAACAGCAGTTGAAAAAACTACACAGACTCATTTGCTTCTTTCTGTCTTTTTTTTATAATAATTTCATTAGTGTTTATTTTTTTCTGTTTACTGGACCATTAAATAATATGCCGTTTCCTCCCCCAAATCTGCTCTTGGAGATATACGAGTTATTAATTTATTTTTACCTTACTATTTCCTCAAAGCCAGCCTCAACACACTAAATGTGTTCTGCCAGGAAGCAATTTAACAATCCTGCCAAGGCCAGCCTTTGGAAACAGCAAGTCTTGAAATATCCATCTTCTGTGAAAAATGGCTGCATAGTAACCTTCATTTACAAACGACCACTACAGACTGCACTGTGCCATCTGTGACAGTACACTGTATTCTGTATTAATTCAACTGAGACTACTCCACCATATGTTTTGACTGGTTGCAGTCTGTTAAGAGCTTTCTTGTTGTCAGCGCAGTACAAATATATGACTGGCTGCTGAGTTTTCCATAAGTAACACCAAAATCGTCACCACAGAAAAACAAACATGTCCTTCCATTACACCAGTAAGAGCTGTGTTTGGTAAACGTAAAGAGAAATGTCATACCAAAAAACTGCATCATAACTCACATATATTCACGTATTTTGAAATTGCACCATTTTGTTAGCCTGAACTTAAGAGTATTACTGGTGGGCAGTGCCGAAGTAAACCATGTGGAGGTTTCTAGGCAGTCGAAATCCTGGATCCTCCCTCGCAAATGATCTCCTAATAGCTTTTTTGGTTTTACCAGCCAACAATTTTCTCAGGCCTCTAAAAGGAGCGAGGCCCATAGACCGATTCATACTCTGCGTATTTGGTAATCCGCTATTGCTGGTGGACACTTATGACATATATTATAATTAATATAAGCTTTGGAGCCCAAATACCTGTTAGCATTTATAATTTAAGCAGTCGTAACACGTTAACATTACACTACCAAATTGATTAAATTATTTATACTGGATAAGTCCAGGAACTGGGTTATCAAACTTACAGATGCACAAGGTGATGAGGAATATGACGTATGTAACCATCTCCCTCAGAACGTTCTTCAGATACATCTCTCTGCTACTGTCACTCTTCTCCAGAAGTCGCGTTCCCCAGAAAACTGAAATCAATAAGTACATTGTTTAACTTTTTAACGAGATTTTAGAAGACTCTAACCAACTTTACAATTACGCTCACTAAATAGTGATTACTACGCCGGATAAACATACGTCTCATTTTTTCGAGCAGCCTCTTTCCGCAGCCCGTTGTCTCGTGCTGAAGGCCGTCCACTGGCGGTGTCGGGTAAAGTCCTCTGTGGATCCGCGTGCTACTCCCTCCGTTGAAGCTTCCCAAACCACTGCTGCCGCTACTACTGGAAGTCGTAGACAACGACCTGCGTCCGGGAGTTCCCGAAGGCCAGTTCGCTTCCACCATCCCCTCCTCTGGTTCGAACCCCGGATTGTCCCGACTCCATGCCTGCCTGGAGCTGGAACTGGGCGGGGAAGGGTTCTCATCGGGTACTCCGAGTCCTACTTCTTCATGATGCATTCTTTCCATCTCTATACCCTCATTTGGTTCCAACCTGTGCGGCAGGGATGTTGAGACAGTGTCCGAAGCTGCCCTGGCTGGATGGTTTTGCACTTGCTGAGAACGAATTCTAGTTGAGCTCATTGTTCTGTTCGATGGATTTTAGTTCATGTTGATGAATTTGTTTGCGTTAAAATGTCAAAGGTCCAACGGCCACACTATCTATCTACATCTTAAGCTAACGTTTCTGGATCTTCTGATTAAAGACAATGTAATTCCGTCACGCGCGACGATAGATGTTTTCCAGATTGTCTAAATCACAAACCTAAGTAAAAAGTTCCAAAAAAAAGTTTGGTCTGAAAGCAGCTTACCGTTTCTAAGATAAAACCCACGCCTAAAGAAAACAAACAGATTTACGCCTACTGCTGAAGTTACCAAATGGAACTAGTTCGGGATGCCCAAATCCTCCGTTTGTCAAAAAGAGGCAAAACACTTTCCTCGTCCAGCATCAGCCATCTTGTTCCCACTAGATTCCCTAAAATCGCTAACTCTCATTTGCTGAGGAATCAGATTACACTGGATTCATGGCGTCATCGTTGCTGTGGCACGAGCCTCTGGAAATTTCAGCACGTTTTATACTCTTGGTAAAGAGTAAAAGTAAACAACGCATCCCAAATTTATTGCGACTATACTGTATATTAAAACATGACCAAACTTATGAGTAGGCTACTATTGTATAGCCTATGTATTAACACATGACGATCATAAAGAAAATATGTAGCTAAAATATAGCCCGAAAGGTTCTTTTGGCATGTAGCTAGCACACTAACAGACAATGTTACACTGTAACAAAAACGTTTAAGCACAGGCTTTTGTTTGGTTTTTGCTGCTGCTAGGCAACAATTTACCCCCCCCCCCCCAACACCCACCCCCGCCACCACTGTCCTGATTCCTTGATTGGATAAGACCCCCACCCCTAAAACGTGTGGATGGCAAATCGTAAACACTCCACAATGTAAGACATAGTTTAATAAATAGTTGATAGGCCTACATTTGCTTTGTCCACAATAGGCCATACTTTGTTGCAGTCACTTGCCTCTGAAACATTCTCAGATACGTTTTACCAATATCTGGATTTGAACGATGTAATCGAGTATTAAAGAATTTTGAATAAAAAAGAATAAAATTATTGACATGTGGGTAAAGTTGTGTACAAGAACATGAAATAGCTGCCCCGTTAACATTTTCTTTTAACAAACAAAAAATCTATTAACCAAAAACTTTTTTGCAGTATGATATGTTGAAATAGGCATAAAATATAGATCATTATAGATATTTCACAACTGAAAAATACAATTTAAATTACAATTGCATTGGCAAGTTTATAATTCCTCCAATGCCAGAACTATGTCATGAATTCATTAACACTCTGCCTCAAGTATTCGTGCTCTTTCATGACTTAGGGGGTCTCGACATTAAACATTATGGGGGCTTCAAATTAAAATGATCAGGAGTCTTTCTTAGACATTAAAAAATATAAACAAATCCATGCAGCTTTTTAGTTTCTTGCATCAGTCAGTAAACTTGTTATTCCAGCTGTACACTGATAGCATCCTGTTTTATAGCCATATTGATACAATTACTTCTCATACCTAACTTAATGCAAACATTAAAAGAGTCGGCTTTGTTTGCCCTTCATGTGCAGTACTGTGAAGGCTGCTATACTGTCACTCTTGCACAAGCTTATTAACTCCTCTGTGTGGCGGGGCAGAGAGGGGGAGGGCTGCCACCACTGTCTGCTTCTTCCCCGTACCATCTCGGCAAGCTTCGCCTCTCTGGCCTTTGGCATACTTGTCATGCTCAATCAAAAGCTTTCTTTTGACAACCTTCCAGTTGTACACAGTCTTGTTTTAAGGCACATGTTCCATGAAATGCCCCGTATGTACTAGTGAAATGTTCAGAATGCCTTAGACTTTATACAACATAAACAAGCATGAAATTCCAGTAATGGATTAAGATGTTTTATGGATGGGAAATTAGGTGAATAATATTACAGTTTTGCTTTTGCTTGCACTGTATCTTTATAGTGGCGTCAGAATACAAATGTATTATCGCATGCAAGGAACAATAAACATTTCTCCTCCCTGTCAGTGAATCGGTAAATATTAGAGATCACACATGGTCACCACAGTTATAATAATACAGCATCATCTGTTCTCAGAGAGGGAAATGCTTAAAATATGATGTAAACCCTTGGACAGGAAGTCAGTTGTACACATTAGTATGCATTATGATTGCTGTACTGTTCAGCACCAGACTGGAATACATATTGGGTCATTTTAGCTCATCTCATTCACCTCAATCTTTGTGTGGAAGCTTTGACATGAACACTGTACATCATGGCAGTCCTCAGTCTTATGTCTTATTATGTCTTATTATGGTGGGTCCCTTATAGTGTTAGTTAGCCAATGAACAAACTCCCTACAGAACATGAAATATTACTGAGAAATGATCAAGAAGAACATGGCACCAGGGAGAACAGGTAGGCCTGACCTGTTAGTCAGAGAACTCTCTGACTTACTTGAGTTATTCAGCAGGGTGCAGGATTTCCACTTGACACGATTATATATAAATGTTATATTGCTGTAACTGAGGGTTGCACTAGATGGCGGTAAAAGGCAGCATTAATGAAGAAAAAACGACTTCCTGTGACGAAGGTTGCAACCCCGACGTCAGCTTCCTGGTCGAACTGGTAACCATATTCCATTCATAATAGAGCTACCTATCGGGTTTGAGAAATTATTGCACATATCCGTTTTCAGCTGTGATTGTATCGTCCCAGGACGCATAAATTACAGACATGGAGACTTCTGGAAACTCACACAAGAAACAGAAATTGAGCAATGCTCCTGAAAACTGGGTGAGTAGTCTGGCTGTCTTGCAGTACCGATATCTTGCAGTACGGCGCAAAAGTACAGGTCCACACAGCGCACTGTTACAGTAGGAAGCGAATCTATGGTTTAAATAGCTGGCAGATATGTTTTCCTTGCTAAGGTATTAGCTGTTACTGCTTCCGTTTTATAGCTCGTTAAGTTAATTGGAGAATCATTATTAATTCAGGCGAATATAACCACTGTTTCTGGTTTGTGTTTTTTAAATATTGAGCGTTTGTTAGGTAAGTGGCTTTTCCAAAGACGGATCCAAATTATTAGAAGCGTTTCACAGACAGACTAGCTAACTGATTTGTTTAGTGGTTGTAAACATCATCATCATACCAAGAAGTATGTTTGAATGGCAAACATATGTCGTAAATAATTATGCATGGTTTTAACTTGTGACCAGTTCCCATACCCATAGTAATACGTAGCCTACGTATAAACCCAGAGTAAAAATAACGTCCAGCGTTTATGCACCATTGACGCTGGAATTTAGTATAAAAACAGGAAATTAAATGGCTTTAGACTATGAAGAAGGTTTGAAAAAAATATCATAATGCACTTTGAATTAGCTAGAGTAAATAGGACGTGTTAACTAGCGCTAGATAGGATTATACATTGTTAATTTGCAATGTCAAAAGTTATAAGCATGAAAATGTACCTCTTGACCTGCTCAAAGGGCTATAACACCACAGGGGGCAGCGTTCTAAACGAGTACCAGCTAGTGGCCACTAAGGTTCAGCATCTAAACGAGTACCAGCTAGTGGCCACTAAGGTGCAGCATCTAAACGAGTACCAGCTAGTGGCCACTAAGGTTCAGCGTTCTAAACGAGTACCAGCTAGTGGCCACTAAGGTTCAGCGTTCTAAACGAGTACCAGCTAGTGGCCACTAAGGTTCAGCGTTCTAAACGAGTACCAGCTAGTGGCCACTAAGGTTCAGCGCTCTAAACTAGCAGTACCAGCTAGTGGCCACTAAGCTTCAGCGTTCTAATACAGTACCAGCTAGTGGCCACTAAGGTTCAGCGTTCTAAACGAGTACCAGCTAGTGGCCACTAAGGTTCAGCGTTCTAAACGAGTACCAGCTAGTGGCCACTAAGGTTCAGCGTTCTAAACGAGTACCAGCTAGTGGCCACTAAGGTTCCAGTACCAGCTAGTGGCCACTAAGGTTCAGCGTTCTAAACGAGTACCAGCTAGTGGCCACTAAGGTTCAGCGTTCTAAACGAGTACCAGCTAGTGGCCACTAAGGTTCAGCGTTCCAAACGAGTACCAGCTAGTGGCCACTAAGGTTCAGCGTTCCAAATGAAGTACCAGCTAGTGGCCACTAAGGTTCAGCGTTCTAAACGAGTACCAGCTAGTGGCCACTAAGGTTCAGCGTTCTAAACGAGTACCAGCTAGTGGCCACTAAGGTTCAGCGTTCTAAACGAGTACCAGCTAGTGGCCACTAAGGTTCAGCGTTCTAAACAGTACCAGCTAGTGGCCACTAAGGTTCAGCGTTCCAAACGAGTACCAGCTAGTGGCCACTAAGGTTCAGCGTTCCAAACGAGTACCAGCAAGTGGCCACTAAGGTTCAGCGTTCCAAATGAGTACCAGCTAGTGGCCCCTAAGGTGCAGCGTTCTAAACGAGTATCAGCAAGTGGCCACTAAGGTGCAGCGTTCTGAACAAGTACCAGCTAGTGGCCACTAAGGTGCAGTGTTTTAAATGAGTAATTAGTGTTAGCAAGCTAGTGTTAACGGGAGTGTTCTCCATTTCTCCCACCTTGTAATCAAGGCCTTGAAGTATTGGAACACAGCAGTACACTATAACTTCCTAGGAATCCAGTTTGACTTCACTGACTTGGAACAAGAGGACCTTGATTTTTATTATTTTAAAAAATATTATTTGCTGATTCATTTTTATTGGGAGTATTTTCATACTGCAAAGGGCAAGACCAATGTAATGAGTATACTTTCACAAATAACATGAAATTGTTTGAATGTTTTTTATTATTATCTACAAAGAACAAAGTATTGGTTTAAAAAGAAAAGGTACCTCATTAAAAAATTTTTTAAAGCTGTGCTTCAGAAGCATTCTATGACTCCTTTAAAATGTGTTTTTTCATTTAATGTTTGCTATACCATAAGAGAAAGAGAAGGGAAAGAGACTCAGCATAACATGTACGTGCTACTGAATGATTGCATCATTTCCAGGGGATGCAAAGGGCGACCAATGTGACCTATCAGGCCCATCACGTGAGCCGAAACAAACGCGGGCAGGCCGTGGGGACCAGAGGAGGTTTCCGTGGTTGCACCGTGTGGCTTACAGGTACAGCCTGTCCTTGGATGACTAGATACAGCCCATGAGCAACGCTGCCACTATGAACATGTTTACAGAGTGGCACTGTTAACAGGGCTCGCCGTCAGTGTTTATACTTAAAAAAAAAAAAAAAAACTCATGCAAGCAAACCAACAACAATGTGTCAATCCAGTCCAGGAAAGCAACAGGACTGCCCAGTTTACTGTTTAGTGTTATCTGTACTCGAATACATGTCATGAAAGATGTGATGCACAGCTGATGCACCAGCCTTAGACCAGTGCAGGGGTGTTTGGCGGGGGTGGCTTTAGAATGCTTTGTGGACAAACTGCACTGTCTACCAGGGCAGATTTGACCATAAAACACTTGTTTATATTGCGATATGCCTTGCAATGCGTTCAGTGGACCCTTGATTGGCCTGCATCTGAACTGATTTATTTGATGGACTGTGTGAATGCCCTCACAGCACTCATCTGGTATGTTTGAGATTTTTCAGGATGCTTGACGGCACACATTAAAAATAGCAAACAAACAAACAAAAAAATCCCCCCACAAAAACCTTTGATTTGTTTCATGGCTCATTTGCATGTGACTGTCATTGTGGCAATAACAATTAGCAAGCGGTCTTCCCCCGTGGTCCCCAGGCCTGTCTGGAGCGGGGAAGACGACGGTCAGCATGGCCCTGGAGGAGCACCTGGTGTGCCACGGCATCCCCTGCTACACGCTGGATGGGGACAACATCCGGCAGGGCCTGAACAAGAACCTGGGCTTCAGCCCAGAGGACCGCGAGGAGAACATCCGCCGCATCGCCGAGGTGGCCAAGCTGTTCGCCGACGCCGGCCTGGTGTGCATCGCCAGCTTCATCTCCCCGTATGCGAGGGTGGGTGGAGTGCGAGTGCAGCTGTGTGGAGGCAGATTTGTGAGATGAACGCGCGAGTGCGGCGGTTTTAAAGCGCGTGAGCGCGGACGGAGGTCGTGCCAGCGCGGCCCTCTGGTAACACCGGGCCCTGCTTGCTGGTTGTGTGCTGCATTTGCCCCTGTTGAGTTCTCGCTCCATTCTTCCATGCTGGTTTGTCATGCGCAGGACCGCCTGAACGCCAGGAAGATCCACGAGGCGGCGGGCCTGCCGTTATTCGAGGTGTTTGTGGACGCACCGCTGGACGTGTGCGAGCAGAGAGACGTGAAGGGCCTGTACAAGCGCGCCCGAGCGGGAGAGATCAGAGGTGATGTGCGGGACACCTGCTCCACACACTGCGGGACACCTGCTCCACACACTGCGGGACACCTGCTCTACACACTGCACGACACCCCTCCACAAATGCATGTTTTTATATTTGGTGTATATTTGTGCATGTGTGTGTGTTTTGGGTGCGGGGGGAATATAGTCAGTGTAGTGTGTGAAGAGTCAGATCAAAGGAAGTGTGACACTGCTGGCGTCCCAGCTGAAGGAAGCAGCATCGTATCTTGCCATCCTGCTGTTAGCGTTTTACACACCGGAACTGCTTTGCATATCAAAAGCCTCATTAATTCTTCAGCAGCAGCGCTGTGCTTTGAGCTATATTTCTCACTCTCGTGCGTTTGACCGTTGTGAGGGACTGTATAGGTCAGATGGATCTGTTTAGACCTTTATGTGGTCTGCAGTTGCCCCGATACTCTGAAGGCAATCATCAAGAACCTGAGCTTCATCCAAGTAGCTGTGGTGAGCCAGGTGACATTAGCTTCACTGCCAACTACGTAAAGTATCCACAAAATCTGTTTTGAATAGATTTATGCTAGACCCCAGGAAAATCTCAGGCCCTCACAGTCTAATTGGTTTTGATAAGTCTTTGCATTCTTTAAGGAGCCAATATAAGGTTGTCAATACTGTTTAGAAACAACATTTGAATAGGTCACAAACCTCCTGATTGAGTGCTCTAAGTTTCACTCCGTTCCAATAACCTTCTGATCCTTCTCTACACACGCCCTACTAATGTCTCTCCATCCTTGCTCCCTCCTCCCCACCCTCAGAAAGCTGAACGCTGATTGGTTGGGTGATGGCTGCTTGACCTAACTCGTGTCTCCATCATGGCCCCACAGGGTTCACAGGGATCGACTCCGAGTACGAGAAGCCTGAGGCACCGGAGCTGGTGCTGAAGACGGACTCGTGCAGCGTGAATGAATGTATCCAGCAGCTGCTGGACCTCCTGCAGGAGAGGGTGAGCTGACCGGGCATGTGACCCATTAGAGGGCTCGGCCCATACACTGTAGCATCGAGTATCACGATATTTGATCAGTGCTTAGATCGATAAATTGAGGAATCAATTCTTTTTAAATTGAAGGAGTAATGTCAGTGTGACTTAAATTCTCAGAGGTGAGGTAAGATGTGCTATAATTCCACACCATAAAAAGAATAATATATATATATATATATATATATATATATATATCATCACATCACTGAGCCTATATTCTAATTATATATATATATATATATATATATATATAATTAGAATATAGGCTCAGTGATGTGGGAGGTTTATGTTATAAAACATATGCATAAAATATGACCTCCTTTACCAGTACTGAAATGATGTTTCCATTTAGGACATTGTACCTGTTGATGCTTCATATGAAGTGAAAGAGCTGTATGTGCCTGAGAACAAGCTGGACTTGGCCAAGGCGGACGCAGAGACTCTCCCTGCTCTCCAAATCAGCAAGGTAACGTTCTGGCAGGAGCCGTCAGCCACCGGCCGAAGGTGTTATGACCTGCGTGAAGTTTAAATAGAAAGCTAGATGATTCGATCAGTCACTGCTGGACTGGAAGCCACTTGCATTGGGCAGCAGAGAGTGCAGAAAAAAACCTGCTCTATGCATAGCAGATGTAGATCCAACATGGACTCGATCTCAGTGAGTTTCTCTTTCACCGGTGTTCTCATTTCATTTGCACACATAGTGGCTCGTGGTCCTGACTGACCTTTGTACCGAGCCGAGTGTCCGGTTCTGGTTTTACAATATTCCTTATGCCGGTGTTTGAGCTGGAGGGCGTCCTTACAGAAGGCTCTGATGTTCTGGGTGTAACTCCACTCTGGTTTCAGGTGGATATGCAGTGGGTCCAGGTGCTGGCCGAGGGTTGGGCCACGCCCCTCAACGGCTTCATGAGGGAGCGCGAGTACCTGCAGTGTCTGCATTTCGACTGCCTGCTGGATGGTAAGCCTGACACACTCTTAGATGCACCGTGTTGGTTTTAGGTGTGGGGGAACATCAGGTGTGTGTGTCTCCGGTAGCTCACCCGCTAAAGGCAAAGCAACACCAGAGTCGTGGGATCGATTTCCATGGAGCACATGTTGTTCTACTGATCAAATGTGTAAGTCACTTTGAACGAGTGTCTGATAAAACCTGTAAATGTAGTAATGTAGTTTAGTGTCATCGTTAGGCCTCGGAGCTGGTCTCTGTCCTACAACTTGTGTTTCTGACCATTAGCTCTGGTTCTGACTCATTCGCCAGTCTCTAAAGCACCCAAGACAGTCTCAGTACCACTTTGATCTTTACCTAAGCAGGACCAAATCTACTTCCAAACGAGACCAAAAGTCTATGACAACGGTACAGCAGTAGAGGGCGCTGTTGGTAAGCAGTGTGTGCTCAGCATTTTGCTTCTTTACTCTGAGACTGTCTTGCGGTGTGCAAAGACTCAAGCAATAGTGTCATTCTGGGAAAATTGTATTAATGGAATATTAAAGTAAATTAGGTCAAAAAAAAAAGTCTGGTTTTCTTGCCCCGAGGTTTGTCACCCCAATCGAGCTGGCGACTGGGAGGAGCGGCGTGTGCCTTTGTGACTGGGGGCAGCCCTGTGTGCTGAGGACACAGGGAGCCTCTAATCTCCTCCTCTCTGTTATGGAGCTGTGGAATTACAGCAATTTACCACCTCACATTTGACTTTCCAGAAAAGAGTCAGTTTGGTTGTGTTGCTCCATAATGGTGACCCTTCCACTGTGTGTTGTGTAGCCAAGCAATGCAACACACACACACACACACATACTTTTAATATAAATAGCTTTTAAGAAGTGGTATGATTTCAAGGTATGAATTTCAGAGCCAAATCATTGCTTTTTGTTAAGCACTGGTGAGAGGTAAACTGCGTGAACTCCATCGGCTAGAATAATATTTTGCTAATCTAATTTCTTTGCGTTGTGTGTTGAAGTGAGAATTTTTTCTCCTTTCCTTCATGATGCAAGTCAGCACTGAATAACAACTGCTGTCTTAATTTAGCAGTTTATCAGAGTGTCCAACTTCATCCAGTCAGGCAGCATGCTGGCTGTTGTGTGTGTGTGTGATTCTCCCGTCCCTGCTGGAGTTGGCAGCAGGACGCTGTGTTTGAGAGTGTGCTGTGCTGGGCACTGATGCTCTGGGTGGGTTTTTAACATCTTATGGGAAGCAGCTGCTTCAGCTGCTTTGTTGAAGTTTTGAGGGCAGGAGGGAAGGTACACCGAGGGTTTGCAAAGCTCATGTTGGTTCAATCAAGGTGTAGGAGCCAATGAATCTGCCAAACACCCATCTCAGCCTTTCAGCCCCTCTTAAAGGCTCCAGCAAGCTTTCCCTGCAGTGCCACGCCCTTTCCAGTTTCCACGCCCCTTCTCCCTAGTACCTGAGTTCAGTTGCCACGCCCCCTCCCTCCCCCTGTAACCGTACCTGCTTTGGCCTCTTGGCTTTTTGTTTTCTTTGTCCATGAAGCCCACTGCTAACCACTGATGTATGCGCCGTGTATTTGACCTTTGCCCTTTCCCCACAGGAGGGGTTATTAACATGTCGGTGCCGGTGGTCCTGCCCGTCTCGGGCGCAGACAAGGAGCGTCTAGACGGCAGCACGGCGGTGGCGCTGGCCTACGGGGGCAGTCGAGTGGCCATCCTGCGTAACCCGGAGTTCTACGAACACCGCAAGGAAGAGCGCTGTGCGAGGCAGTGGGGCACCACCTGCAGGGACCACCCCTACATCAAGGTGAGGGCCACCTCCACCACCACCACCAGCAGGACAGGTCAGGACACGCGCCCGCTCGGTGAGGCTTCGCAGGGAGCTCCGGCTTCTTGAGGTTATGCTGCCCTCACACCACCAGCTGACCACCTGCGCGTGAGTGGAGTCCATTCCTGAGCAGTACCTCACACTAGCCGCCTGTGCGGCAGACTGAAAAGGCGGGCTCGGTCCCACAGTGCGGCGGTGGGTGTGGCTCTTGCGCTGTGCTAACGGCCTTGGTGACTGTTACATGACGTCATGACCAGCATATCACTTTGACCAATTTGAGTGTCTCTCTCTTTCTCTCATATTTTCCACTGTATATTCACTGTGAAGAAATTCTTGCTCTGAAATCTTTCTAGCCTTTTCCATTCAGATAAATGTCACATGCTTTCTCTCTCCTCCCTCTGTCACCCTCTCTCTGTCCTCTCTGTCTGCCTCTCTCTCTCCCTCCTTTTCCCTCTCTGTCTCCCTCTCTTGCTCTCACACTCTTTCTCTCATAATCCTTTCATCCCTTTCCTCCTTTTGTTCACACATCTGTTTTACTTGGATTTCAAGCTAAGTATTGTGTTTGTGCAGTGCTTAGCTAGGCTTCTCTCCCCTTTCTGTCTCTCTCTCTCTCCTTCTCCTCCTCCCTCCCTCTCTCTTTCTCTTTCTCCCTCCTCTCACCTTCCTCTTCCAAATATTCAAGAGCAAATACATAGTGATTGTTTCCATCTGTGAGCATGGGTGAGGGGCTCAGGTACTCTCTGATGGTTCGTCGTGAGTCTGGCTTCTCTTCGCCCCAGAGTGCCGTCAGACCCAACCCAAAGTCTGGCACAGTTACAGAGCGTAGCAATGGTGACTTCTGGCAGTGCTGCATTGGCAGTCTGTGCCTGTACTTGAATGGGACTCTGTCGGTGTGAAATCCACTCCGGTACGTATAGCTTCAGGGAGGATGCTGGTCGTTTAGGTGTGTGGGTGTAGAGGGGAATTGGCTGTGCTCTTGAGCTGCATTCCATGGCTCTGAGATGGCCAGACCTGCCAGGGAGCTTAGTCACTGACCGCCTCTGTTCCTGGTTTACTAAATAAAAAAGGTTTTGGATCATTTAAAGTAAATAGATATCGAGCAAAAGCTGAATGTTTGACTGTTTTATTATTCTTCATTCAAACCGTGCCTCCTCATCTTTATCTGAGCTCGACACCCTGGTCTGGCAACAGAGGAACTCGTATGCCATGGCGTTGATGTGTTGGACATCGCTCAGCCGTGACCTCTTGTGGGTGCAGCTCGCCGTGGTTACAGCGCTGTCTGTTAACGGCCAGCTCGAGTGTGCGTGAGCGAGACTCAGCGCTCAGAAATGTGTACGTCAGCAAGGCCTGCGACAGACAACCTGGGTTTCATTGAAAGGCGGAAAATCCACTTTTCCTGTTTGCTCACTGCAGCTTGCTAGTCTGCCTTCCCCACGGTGCGAACAGCAGTGCCAAACCTTTCACGAGGGGAGCTCTCGTGTGCAGGGATGGGTGTGTGCGGGGGCGTGCGGGGGCCATCATGGAGCAGCTATACGTGTGGCTCGTTCCTTCCCCTCCATTCCAGTTTGAGTTCCTTTCTGGTCATTTACTTCCAGGGCGTGTCCCTCTCTCGTCGTTGACGGCCGGGTCATTCTCTGGTCATGAACTACCCGGACAGCTGCTAGCGCATGTTTCTGAAGTTGCACTGAGGCACAGTACCGTCACACACACGCAACTCCACCAGAGTACCTGATCAGCAGAAATGACTAGCAGTTTGTTAGCTGACCTCTCACGTCCGCGTCAGCTCTTCTAGAGTGAGAACAGCACCGCGCTGTCTAGCTGCGCTCAAAGTGCTGGGGTGTGTAAGTGTCTTGTAGCAGCGATAAACAACTCATCTTTTGGTGTGTGTGTGTTCAGATGGTGATGGAGAGTGGTGATTGGCTGGTAGGAGGGGACTTGCAGGTGTTGGAGCGAATCTACTGGAATGACGGCCTGGACTCATACCGCCTCTCGCCCAGTGAACTTCGGCACAAGTTCAAAGAGATGAATGCAGGTAACAGAGCGGCACTTCCTCACGGTGCTCAGTGGTTTGCCTGAGTGTTTGTTGGGCGTGTCCCTCACTACAGCATGTTTTTATGTTGTCTATATTGATTGATTTTTAGTACCTGTCAATAATAATTACATTGTCTCTGTTTGCAGTGGTTAGTGGAGGAAAGAAAGCTTAAAATCTATATCTGAGTAATTGTTTTGTGTGATCATAACTGCACCTCCATTACTCCACAGTCATGATAGAAATGGGGAACTGTGTCACTGATGAAAAGTCCCACTTTTACATAGGCCATCCACCTCATTCTCTGACTTATCTAGAGTTTACCCTGTATTATAGCTCCTCTACATACAACATAATAGTGCCCCCTGGTGGGGGATTTTATGCTAAAAGCACATGAGCGAGTTATAAACCTACATCTACATCTAAAGAAGCACTTATTGATCCAGAATCAAACATCTTCCTTTCGTCTTTTCCCCCCCTGTTCCCCTCTCGCTCTCGCCTCTCAGACGCGGTGTTTGCGTTCCAGCTGCGTAACCCCGTCCACAACGGCCACGCCCTGCTGATGCAGGACACTCAGCGCCGCCTGGTGGAGCGCGGCTACCGGCGGCCCGTGCTGCTACTGCACCCGCTGGGCGGCTGGACCAAGGATGACGACGTGCCACTGGCCTGGCGCATGCGTCAGCACGCCGCCGTGCTGGACGAGGGGGTGCTGGATCCCGCCTCCACCATCGTGGCCATCTTCCCCTCGCCCATGATGTACGCCGGCCCCACCGAGGTGCGTGGAGAGCGTGCGGCGTACGAGGCATTTCCCAGTTTTCCGATTCGGTTCCCAGTTTTCTGATTCCCATCCTGAAAAACCAATGTGCTTAGTGGTGGCTGTGGGCAACAGGGGACCAGCTAACACCTTTGCTGGGCTGAGCAGTGTTTTGCCTATTGCAGAGCCTCCAGCAATTCGCTGTGAAGTGTCTCTTCAGGCTGGACTTGTGCGGTGTGCTTTGGTGCGAGGGAGCCTTCCCAGCACACATGTTCTTCCTCAAACCCCCCCCGTCTGCACCAACCTGTGAGCTGTGGGCTGCTGTTCACTGTCACTCGCTCTGTGGCGTCGTCCAGTGGGGGGGGAGCCCCCCCCCCAGATCGGGACGGCTGGTCTGAGCTGCAGACAGCCGGGACAGGTCGCCCCGCACGCACGCACGCACGCACGCACGCACGCCTCCTCGCTGACCAGGGCCAGCTTGATTTATGCCCCGGCCCAATGCCTCTAAACACAACCAGCTTGGGCCGAACCCGCTCTGCCAGAACACCCCCCCCACACACACACACACACACACCCTCCCCCCCACACCCGAGTGAGGGACTGGGAGACACAAATTGTCGCTGATGGAACGTTCTCTATCCGTTTTGAAGTCTGCTGTCCTTTAATCATTTGGCGAGGGACATTAAGGATTTATTGGGAGCAGACGGGTTTCTGGAGCTCCAGAGAAGCCCGCAGGAAGCAGTCATTACGCTCCATAAGCTGCGAGGAGGAAGCGAAGGACCAAACAGACGGCTCCTCTGGGGTCAGAGGGCAGCGCACCAATCCGCCCAGGCTGGCCAGTGCTCGCAACCACGAGCCGTTTCCCGCCCCTCAGAACTGGAATCAGCAGTTTTCTTCAGTGTTCTTTCTCTCAGGTGTTGGCTCTCAAAACTCTGCTTGCCCCCCCCACCCTGGACTACGAGTCCGATACCGATACTCTGGCGATGGTACAGCAGGCAAAACCAGCTGACTATAGAAGTCTGAGTGTGAACTTTATATGTCTGCGAAAATCACATTTCTAGTGTTTCAAAAGGATGCTGTAGATTCCATAAGCAGCAGACCACACAAACCTGCTGTTGTCATTGGATGCAGTGTGAGTGTTTAGACGGAGTTTTGTGACCGGACCAGAACACAAATCCTACAGGACTCCGTTTTGAGGCTGCAGGCTTTTGTGTGATGAAAGTAACAGGAGGAGGCTGAGGAGTAACAGGTTGTTTTGTTCACCGCGAATTATCAGCGTTCCTCAACTGTTTGACTGTAATCTGGTGATGCAGGCATGCATTTGGTTAAAGAGAAGAACAGGTCAAGCTAAGTGGGTGTGGTGAGTTTTGATGTTGGTAGAAGTTGACTGCTGGTGACCATCTCCACAGGTGCAGTGGCACTGCAGAGCTCGCATGGTTGCTGGTGCAAACTTCTACATCGTGGGTCGGGACCCGGCGGGCATGCCACACCCAGTTACGGGTACAGACCTGTACGAGCCCAGCCACGGGGCCAAAGTACTCAGCATGGCACCAGGACTCATCTCTCTGGAGGTGGTGCCCTTCAAAGTGGCAGCCTACAACAAAGTTAAGAAGGCCATGGACTTCTATGACCCCAAAAAGTAAGTTCTTCCTCTTTTCTTTCAACACCCCCCCCCACGCTTCAGTCTTGGTAGCTCCTAAGTCTCCTGGTATCTTTCATTGGGGTTTCATTGTCGGCTGCTTTCATTATGTCAGGATGTTCCATCTTTCAATATGAACGTAATGGGACACTGAGGTTAAATCTGCCATCATAAAAAAGTGCTCTGAGGGTTTTAAGTCTTAACTGAGTCTCTTCATCAAAGCACATGGATGTAATTGTTCACTTTATGCGTTTTTTTTTTAGTAAGCGATATCATGGGAGGTTTGTAAAAGCCTCGTTGCTGCTCAGCTGAAGAGGTGGGGGCGGGGGTCTGCACAGGACGGTGGTGGTGGTGGTGGGAACTTGCCAGTCTGTAAACATTTACGCGTCTGTAAACATTTACGCGTGTTCTCCTGGACGCTCAAGAATGAGTGCTCTCAATCTCCTTCCACGTGGTTCACACTCGCCCCTATTGTTATCTAACCATAAAGCCAAGAACAACGGGAACTGCTCAGGGTTTCTGGGGCGTTTTGCAAACTCCTGCGGCTTTCCCTGTTCTGTGAAGGGCCTTGGAAGTCATGGCCAAGCGCAGCTAATTACGCAGCGGAGTATGACGTCCGCAGACAGCGATGAGCGAACGTCAGGAGAGCGAGCCATGTTCTCGTTATTAACGAGCCTCTCCGTTGTCGGTCACACTGCAGGCTCGCAGAAGTCGAGCTGAGAAGTAGCGGGTCCCTGTGTGATGTCCTCTTTGTGTGCGCTAACAGGAACTTCACAGCGTGGGTTTTTTTGAGGGGGCGGGAGACGGTCATAAAACCGGTTTCGCCTAAAAGAGGTCTTTATTTTGTTTGTCATTAATTGATTTCATAATTGAGTTTGATTATCATGTAGGCTCAACTGTTAAAAATTAGGCGCCGTCTCATCTGAATCTCAGTTGGAAACACAACAGTCACTTCCCTTCAGTCAGCTGTAGACCCCCCCCCACAGACATACACACACTCTCTTTTTTCCATGTCCTCTATGAAGCCTTTGATGTTTGTCGTACACTGTTCTGGAATGTCTGGTCATGTAGATGTTCTAACAGAACATCCCAAAAGATGTTGTCCAGCTAGTGCTAGAATAAATATGCCTTTTAAGCATTTCTGCCCTTTATTTGACACTGCGGAAAAGGAAGAATGTTTACACCATGGTTGACTGTTTGATGTGTTTAGGGAAGACATAATTGAGAAATAAGTGTCTTAACGAGGCCTGTGCAAAAGAGCATTTAATGCCGTTCATATTTGGATGTGTTCAAGTACCTAAACTGGGAAAGCAATGATGCTTATCATGCTTATATTCTGAGCCCAGGTATTTTGGGGTTGCTTCTCTACCTGTATTCCCATATCCTGCAGAAGTTTGTGCATCCAGCATGCTGCTATAGTGATGGAGAGCCTGCTTGTTATCGCCAATAAACGAGCCCCACAGGAAAACCTCCCCAAGGCCTGCCAGGCTGGTTTCTCGTCTGAAGTAACATGCGCTCAGGTTCTGATCAGAATCCATGGCTCTTGAATAATATGCCACAGAGATGAGTGTAGCGTGTGAAGAAGATGGATTTGGTGTTGATTCAAAAGCTGTCAGACACTGAATGTCTTTGGCATACCGCCCCCATCCTGGAGTGAGCGAGTGAGTGGAGTGAGAGACTAGCTCCCCCCCCTCCCCCCACTCCTGGAGTGAGTGATTGGAGTGATGAGTGGAGTGAGAGACTCTGAATTTCAAAGGGCCCCACTTGGCACCTTTGCACATTTATGGCGTTGCGTGTGCTTGTGGAGTGCAACGCTAGCCTGTCCCAGTGCTGAGAGCAGTGCGGATGCTAAGCCTAATTACCAGCCATCTCCCTTAAAGTCTCCCTCAAAGTGGAACGGCCCAAATCAGTCCAAGCTGCTTCTCATTTGATCGCACATTGACTGCTCTCATCTGAGTTCGCATATATGCTATCTAACAGCACCCCCCCCCATTCACTGCGACCTGCATACTGGCCATTTTGACATATCTCACTGTGTTTATTTATTTAATTCCATCAATTATATTTACCATGTGTCAGTTTCCGTGACTGGTGCCACCTATTGAATCCACTTGAAAGCACTTCTGGTCCCCAGACTCTGCTGATGAATCCTGTTTTGGGCTATGAACGTAGCAGGTGGTTCTAGTCACACTGTATTTTAGCTCCCCTCCCAGATCTCACACCTAAAGCAGGGAAACCGATCTGACGACCACCGGAGAAGAGTGTTGTTCTCCTCCCTCCCAGCAGAGAGCACGGCCAGCCTGCCCTGGGCATCTGCTGCGTGGTCTGTAGAACTGGGCAGTTCACGGGTTCAGTGGTTCTGCTGTGGTGTGAGCAGCGACTTGTAAAGATGTAGGGATTAGGTGCACATGTGCAGGGGCAGATCGCGTTGACCTACACCCTCCAGGTCTGGAAGCCGTGTGATCTTGTGGATAACGGGTGGGCGGGCAGTGTTAACAAATGAATGAGAGCTAATGAGATAAGAAGATGACTCCTTTGTCTGAAAGGTTCAAAGCTTTGCACTGTGGAGATTGGGCAGGTTTTCAGAGACCTTTCCTGTCTTGATGGCAGACAAGGTCCAACAAGTAGTGTCTGAAGCATAAATGGGTACTAATCATGTAAATGTTTACAAGATGCATAAATGTGATGTTTGTGTCTGTTCGTATTTCCTCTGCTCTTTATAGCGGATGGGATTGGGGAGTGAATATAGTGTAAGACAGGAGTTTACTGTCAGTGTTGATTCTGTTGTTGTGTTGTTTAAAAAACATTGTTAATCCTTTTTTTTTTTTTTTTTTTTTAAATATAAAGTTCAAAGCTTTGCAGACAGAAGGCATCAGTGCAGCCAGCGACAACCAGACCCCAGCCACGCAGACAGATAGAGGCTTGTGTCCAGATCAGTTTTCCTCCACTCTGTGGATGTAAAAGTTTGACGTTTTTCCCCAACTACAGACCCGTCTGAAATGCTTCAGTTGTGTGGACAAACCACATCAGAGAAGAGCAGACCCAAAATGATCCCACGTTTTGTTAAAACGACTGTACAGAGGGCAGAGAGCCTTGTGATGCTGGCAGAGATGAAATGCAAGCACACATTGGATTTATTTTCTTAAAGGCTTTGTCCAAATTGAAGAATCTCATCTCGTACAAATACCTTGTTAGCTTCAGCGGTGCAGCAGAGGTGCCATGAGAGATCGTATTTAGACTGGCTGATTGTAGTTTGGATTTTTAATTAGCCGTGTTTATCGGCTAGATGTTTAGCAAAACCTCAGTTTATTTTTGGTGCTATTTGTTTAAACGGGGGAACGTGCAGCATGACGTCTTCTGTTTAACGGTGGCGACGTGAAGTTTACGTTGCCGTCTCGTCTTTTTGTGAATCATCTCGCCGTTCCAGTGTCTTGCTCTGTGCTTTCGCTGGTTCCTCAGAGAGCCGCTTCATGCGCCCTCCTGAGCAAGGAGCCTTCCTCTGTGCTGTTTTAAATTAGCCATTTATTGAACTTGTATAGCGACTGTTGACATTTATTTGATATTTTAAAATACTATAACGTACCAAGCTGAAATACAGGGTCTTCAGGAATGTCATGACTAGCTTCAACTACTTGGATTGCTAGATACAAATCTTGAAGATGAGTGAAAATTAGCAGGTTAACCGGCATCAAACACCACCCGATCACCTCTTTGTTTACCCTCTTTGGACCTTGAGACAAATGGAAGCGCCGATTTGAGTGTGACATATGACCCAGCGGATACACACACACACACACACATGTTGGCCCCTCGCCTCTCTGCTGCCTTCTCACCATGCCCCTCTGCTCTTGTGTCCTGCAGACAACAGGACTATGACTTCATCTCAGGCACGCGCATGAGGAAGATGGCCAAAGAGGGCCAGAACCCTCCGGAAGGCTTCATGGCCCCCAAGGCCTGGGCGGTGCTTAAGGACTACTACAAGTCTCTGGAGAAGGAATAAGCCACCGCGCGGAGGAAGAACTCGGCTGACAAATGTTTGTTTCAGAATAAACAACAACATCAAACTAAACAAAAACAAGAGGGGAAACAAGTGGGTGAACAGACACAATGGTTCAACCTGGGACCACTCGGCAGAAATTAATATTACAAATACAAACAAACAAATTGTCAAACAATTTTGCTGCAAGTTGTGTATGGAATAGTGTCTTGTTCTGTGACACGTACACCTCTGGCTCATAACGTTAGTGTCTCTCTGCAGTTTTCAGTCTTATGAGGTTGTTTTTATGTACTGTACTTAACTTATTAACTTGACTCCAAGAGGCAAATTCTATCAAGTTTTAAAAGGGATTTGGGGAGGGGGGGGGAAGGTTGGTGCAGGATGACCAGTCTTCACTGCATCAGTAAGGTGTTTCTTCTGCACATGAGCCGTTGGGGAAGAAGATTAGACACGTCTGGTTTAGTGGAAGGAAACTTGCCAAAGAGAATTAAACATTTCAATAATTCCAAGCTTTCAAAAATCAAGAAATGCATTTCGCTATTGTACATTATATGTTACGAAAATCTCCCTAATTTTCTCAAATGCTGTGACTTAAGAAATATTTATTTTTATTATCCGAGTCAGCATTTCATTAGAACCACAGTGAGACAAATTTGTCTCTTCTAGCTAATAAGTGACTGTCAAAAGTTTGAAATGAAATCGATCACCCAAACGCTAATATGGATTGCTAATATGGTGTCTTATTGTTTTGTTTCTTGAAATTTGGCCAAGTTGCCTTAATTACAAAACTTTGAACAAGCTGGACAGACTAGGTCAGGTCGTGTGTCTGGACTCCAACATCTGGTTCCTTGGTTGCTTTTTGGGTTATTTGTCATATGACCTCATGAAAAAAGGGCCCATGGATTAAATCTCCGCTCTGTAACTGTGTGTTCTTTGTACATCATGGGAGGATGAAGCTTTTTACCGCGTGGTCCAAACCCCAGTGGCCATGCAAGTCTAGGAGTGCAAATGGTTTTTAATGATCGGAAGACAACTTTGAGGTTGATCAGCTCAATTCAGAAGACAACCAAATCTTTACACAGAATGCGTTTATCTGTTACATTTTTTCAGTACACTTTTTCAGTATTTTTATTTTTTATTATTACTAGCTTGTGTGTAGTCTTTTGTCAGACACAGGTGTTACTCCTAATTAAATGACAGGATGTGATGTGGGTTATTTTTAATACTTAATTCTTAATACTTAAATGTTTATTTCTTAATTTGTTAGATTTTCTGATGTGTATTTAGCTTACGTATTGATTTCTAACCCCTTATTTTTCCAGTTTTGTTATTTGTTACACTGTCTCTAATAAACTCTTGCGATGTTTTGTTCAGACCATGAAATGACATCATGATTGATTGAACTCATTAATTAGCTGGTTAATTACTCACCTTGACTGCTAGATTCATATTGCTGACAGTGCAAGCCACACAGTCATTTGACTCCAGCAGGTTATTTTCTGGGTTCCTTCTCTTGAACATTCCCATCTTGGGGAACACATGCTCCCATTGGCTGGGACTCCCGGGCACAGCAGCGCCTGCTTCTCAGTGGCATTCGTGTGATTTCTCATTTCTCTACGGTCCCACAGACCCTGCAGTGTCCGACCGGCCTGCGCCCAATTGCTGGAGGAGTTCAGGCTCAGTAATGTGTGTATTGGAAAGAGCAGACGCTGCTGCACCCTTCCCCACACACACACACACACACACACACACACTGCGTTGGAACAGTCGATCTAACACAGCTGGAACCCAGATGCTGCCCAGCGCTTCAGAAAGCCGAAGCATAGTGGCTCCGCCCCTCCTCCTCTCTTCTCCCTCTCGGACGTAAGGTCCAAACCTGCGAGCAGGCCGCCGCCTTCTCTTGCCTTCCTTCTTATTTCTCGTTCTTTTATCTCGGTTCCTCCCTGCTCGGATCTTCCCCCCCTTGCGGTCCCTCGCGGCAATTCGAGCGCAGACCTTAATGGAACTTCAAAAAGCAGTTGTGCGTGCCCTTTTGAGGAGTGCAGGAGTGTTTTGGCTGGGAAGCTGGCTTATGTACCAAAGCTCCTGCCTTCCGCTTCCAGCTCTTTCCGTCCTGGATGTCAGGCTGACACTGTGTCGGGTCTGGCTGTTTGTTCTCGCCTGGGTCCTGTATTTCTCTAGGTACCTCAGCAAGGCAACCTTGCCTTGGTACGTTGACAATATGGCCGAGGAACTGTTGAACTGCTGTTGTGCAGAAGTGAAGTGATTCACAGGCTTTACCGAAGCACGGTGCTCCGAGGAAAGGACTGTCGGTTTTTGTAATGTTTGATCACTTCTGACTCACTGAAAGTGTCCACGTCAGGTTTCATTTTGAGCTGGCTCCTTTCATTACTCAGAGTTGCCCCGAACCTTTTCTCTGAAATGTGGATACAGGCAACCCCCCCCCCCGTTTTTTTTTTTGTGAAATTGGGCTCTATTAATTTGCCCTGGGCTGTCCACAGTTTGAAAAGGCAAACTATCTTAAACCCCAATCCATTATGCTGTGCTGAAACGGTAAACACTCTGTTTCCTGATCTCACTGATGTCATTTGGAGGTGGTGGGAAGCTCAGATTGCTTGGTAAATATTAGCTCATATTAAGATAACTGCCCCATCAGCACAGGGCTCTATGGGACTTCAAACTGTTTGCCTTTGATGATTAGCACAGTAGAACAGATTGTTATTTATGATTCCTTAGAATGCTACCTGTACAGTGGTGGGTGATTTTAATGGGAATTTTATTGTTCATTGAGATGCTGGACTGACCCCTAAACTAAGTTAATAAGGATTGAATCAGTACTTTTAAATCATTTTCTAACAAAATTATTAGCAATAATATGGACACGCAGGTCTTTACAAAACCTTTTGAGGAGTAGGATGCCATTCTGGAGGTCAGCAATGGCATCTTTGGGTTTCTATTCATAGTGGCCTAATTGGAACTGCATTCCGAATTCCAGAATCTCTCTCTCACACACACACTCGCACACACGCGCACATGCGTCTGTATACTGCTGCACTGGTTTAGCGATTCTTATTCATGTTGGATTAGAACTGTCACCTTATCTATTTTGTGCAGTCGGTGCATGCACCGTTGCCCATGTGTGGTATATGGAGTGACCTTGTGTGCCTCTGTGATAGGCCCAGGTTCTGAAAGTGCATGACCTCCATCTGCTTCCAGCTCCTTTCCCTCAGCATCTGGTTTTGCTTTTATTCAAAGCCATCCATTAAAACGCAGCTCTCCTGTAAAAAGACAATACAGCAGTGTCCATCACTTTATACGCAGGGCAAACTCAAAGCTGAACTTTAACACCGCATCTTGAAAGAAGGCAGAGTGACCTGCCATTGTCGTTCAGCGTGAAGTGAAGGCTCGTGCCGTGTCTGCTTCGCCTGACGGTGGAGGCACATGGGGGGGCATGTGACTTGTGGAGCCAAAGTTGCTGTTGTAACAGTGCTCCAGTGCTGATGACCACTAACAGCTATTACACGGAGGTGAAGTCCTCATCCGAGATCCTCTCCCTCAGCCTACACTTCTGTGCCAGGGAGCTGACACCCAAGACCGACTTCACAAACTGTCATAATCTCCAGCAAGCATTACCTTTAATCTCTCCGCCTTCTTAGGTGTTGCATATCAGGGTGAGATGAGAGAGAGAGAGAGAGATGGAGCATCACCTTCATGGAGAGCAGGCTATATAAAGAGATCACACGGATTGTAGGGTATCATACATCAAAAACTGCAGCTTGGCTTGTGCACATCAAAGAGACGCATCTGTTTCAAAATGTGCCTGGGACCCAAGATGTACAATTCCGCTGTTCCTACTACGGAGGAACGTAGCTGACAGTCACTCTTTCTCGGTCCCCTTTGGCCTTGTTGAGCGTGTGCTTCACCGTGTCTTGAGCTGCATTACATGATGCCTGCATTCCAGTTTGCTGTTGCCTGCCTGGAGGTTTGACACCCAGGCTCTCTGTGGCAGGGTGCCAGCCGGACCTCCTGATGATCTCTGCAGGGCCCAGGGCCCAGATCCCAGATCTCGGGGCACCCAGCGATCCTGCAGGCGATATACCACCCTGAAGCACCTCAATTCTAGACCTTACCGGCTCTAATGTTTAGACCGTCCTGAGAGTTTCGATCACTTGAATCAGGTGTGTTCGTTAGGTATGAAAATGCGCTGTAAAGTGTCTGTTCTCCTAGAGTGGGATTTGGTTGCCTTGTCTTGATTATAGGAGGCTTGGCCTACGTCTGACGTGAGCCGCTGAGGGTTGTTCTTGCCTCTCTTCCAGCGGTGCGTCATGGATGCTTCTTCCAGTCTTCTCTTTCAAAGCCAGATGTGCTGCTTTTAAAAAGTTGTTTAAAAAGTTGCAGCTCATACTCTAAAACTCACACAAAAATGACTGGCAGCAGTAATTCAGGTTTTTTTTATTTTTTATTTTACATTCTCTTTACTTCTCTTTTTAATGGCTTAAGTAGTAAAATATCATGAGCGAGAGCTGCTGACCTTGGGGCAGGAGGCCAGGCTCCTGGTCAGTCTCCAGCCTGATCTGAGGTTTAAATCCCAGACTGTGCACTGAAACTACAGTAACTAATGCAAGTAACTAATGCTGTGAGGCTAAACATTAGCCTAAAACAACACTCAAGTCCAAGTACTCGTAGTACAAGGATATAATGACTAATGCATCAAACAGGAAAGCAATGTAAGGAGTTAGATAAGCTACTCTGTTGCTCTGAGGTGAAGCTTAAAAGGAGAGATATAACCAACAAGGCAGCAGATGATTAATTTAAGCACAGAAATAAAGCAACACTGTGAATGACTAAAAGGTAAAAGACCCTAGACCCCCGATTTGAAGAAAAATATGCAACCCATTAACATTTTAAATATGTACCATTTTATTCTATTTACATAAAGGAGTGGAAATAACTAGTTATACACATTCAGCAATGTATAACTGATGCTATCAGACTGTTTCTCAGTACTGAAAAGGGACTATCAGGATGTTGTAATACACTGACAGATTGGTGTATTCAAACCCAACAGCTCATGTGGCGCTGGCCCTTACGTCAGAGTAATCTAACATACACCTTTTTATCTGTTCCCAAAGGGAAACAGCGATGCTATCTGTGAGGCGTAGGGAGAAACAACTGCTGAGTTTATTTGCTCATTGTCAGCGATCACAGGCCACCCTCAAACACACACACACACACACACAAACAGAGTGAGAGAGAGAGGCTGGAAATAAAAGCAGCGTAATGAAAGGTACCAAAACACATGAGAAAGAAAAAAAACCCCAGGCTGGCCATGCCACACAGCGTAATATGCGTCCCATATGGGAGACTTTTATGAAAATCATACACGATTCTTATTGGTTGACATGAATCATGTAAGTAGAATATATGACATCGAAATTTCACATAAAAGTACTGAGTGTCTGAAAAGTGAAGAAACACCCATATAAAAGCAATATGCTCTGTGAAGATACAGCGTGGTTCATCTCAAAGACAGAACTGTTGTTGCTTGTGCTAGCATTCAACCAGATGTTTTGGTGAAAGTTCTTCAAGACTGGGAGAAAAAGTCTGAACACTGGTTTTATTTTTTTATGAGTGTTTCCTTACTTTTGAGACTCCCTGTATAATACATTTTCAGACACAGGCTACATGTCCGTCATACATGGGCCCCTGTGGGTTAAAATATGGATGCCAAGGTGCATGAAAGTGCTAGTATGAACAGTCCCCATTTACCTCTGATAGAGCACATGACTTAATAAGACCATTATTCATCCTCACGGTGTCACTGAGTGATGATGTTTTAGTCTTTCGTCTCTGAAATTAAGCTGTTTAGCATGTCCTTGTTTGTACATTTATTTTTTAACAATAAATACTAAAGTATTTTCTTTGTATATGTGTATAATATAGTATATTAATAAACTGAACATACAGTATATGATAACAAATAATAACCATGCAGTGAATAAAATCTACCTTGGATCATAGGTTTGAGGTAGACTGGTGGGGATCTAAAACATCCCATATCTGATCTACATAAAGAACCACACCGTATGTTCCACATGGGATAAATAACAGTGGTGTCTGCCTGAACAGAATAATGATTAGTAATTTGCTGTTGGTAGCCTAGGTTACCAACACCAGTGGATATATTGACGATCTAAGACATTCTTTGAATAAATTACATGATGTTCAATGGGCAAAGCCAAATGAGCCTGTCAACTCTGAAATTCACGTTTCAGATTTAAATGTTTCACTGGTTTCAGTTCAGTTTAGTTCAATTCAGATCAGTTCAGTTCAGCTCAGTTTAGTTCACTTCAGCTCATTCATGAATGTGAATGAAACCTGTGAGAGGATTCTGATTCTGCTGGTCTGATGTATCTGATGTATAAGCATAAATGGGCTTATGTGAACTGGGGGATCAGGGAAGAGATCTAGGAGATTAAACTTTTTATAGTGTGCTAATCACCTGGTCTGTCAGTTAAATAATACGTATGGTAAGAAAAAGTTACTGTCTTAAAACTTCAGACACTATTTGTTGATTTTCTGATAATGATAATGCAGTGAGCTGCATTTAAAAGCCAAATTCAAGCCGGATGATGATGTAGGATATAACATTTATATTCTTAGTGAAGATAAGTGTTCTCACATGCAAATCTTTTGGGAATCTTACGAGGTCAAAAACATATCTGTCAATAAACTGTCTCTACTGACCTGACCGTCGTGCTCTTGACACTGACCTGTTTATGCTACCATGGCGACATGTTTTGACAGAGATCACAAAGCACTTCTGTAAATCACCTTGGACACGGTTGTCTGCCTCGTGGTGTAAATGTAAACGTAGATGCACGTTGACACTCTTAGCATCACAGATCACTGTAGTCTCGTAAGCCCACACGTGATTTGGCTATGATATCTCCATTTGGCCCCGAGCATGTTGTTCAGAGTCATGTTTAGTGATGCGTTTTTCACCCAGGTTCTTGGCAGAGCACCTGGCTGGCACCTGGCTGGTAGTCTCGAATTCCCACACATCATCGGACGTGGTGCTATTCGATGCCTTGATTGGATTTGTCTTGGACATTGTTCCGGCTTTGATCATGAATTGAGGTAATTATTCGGGCCTATACTCTCCACAGGAGACAACCTGTGCAACAGGAGACGCCTGTGTATGGGAAACGTGGCCCTAAACAAGAAAGGGCACAGTGGAGCTAAGAAGAGGATAAATAGCCCAATTAAATGCCTCCTTTATGGTTTTCATTAACAATACACTTTGCAGGCATTGTATGTTCCTCTTTCAGCTCCGTGAAAGAGGCCGGATGTGTAAATGAATCGGGTGAAATAGAAGCAGGGCACGTCCCCCCTCCCCTCTCCATCCTTTCATCGTCAAATCACTAAACAAAAATAAACAGATGAATAAAACCTGAGAGGTGAATCAAGAAGAATTGTTCATTTATGAATTCTGGGAAAACGGAAGCAATTAGGGATTCAAAACAAGCATGATTCATTTAACTCAACAAAACCACAGTTAACTCAAACTTAACTCTTCCCTGACAGTCTTGACTGAATTGTTTTTTAAGAGGTGGTATTTACACACACACACACACTACCAGTCAAAATGTTTAGACACGCCTGACTAAATGTATGTTCTTAATAGTAAGAAAAGGGTATTTTAATCTAATGGATTATGCTTACATTTGTTTATAAGACAAAATTTGGGAAAGGTGTTATCTTATATATGCATTCCTTCTCAATGCACACACACATACAGCATACAGTTTTATTTCAGAATTTTAGTCCCTCACTCTACAAGTGCTCTGCATATGTGAGAATGTCTTCAGGACTGATGGAAAAGCATCATGGCTGCTTCATGAAGCTGGTTAACAACACCAAGAGCATGCAAAGCTGTCATCAAAATGTAGGCTAGTTACTTCAAAGAATCTAATAATTGTTTATTGTATTGTATTTATTTAATATTTGTTTATATACACACACACTACCAGTCAAAAGTGTTTGTGTGTTTGTGTTTTGTTTACTGATTGTTAGTAACAATTAAGTAATGATCTTGTGGTTTATTATAGATGAAAAACTACACTAAAAAGAATGAATGAAAATGTGCATAGACAATGGGTTAATGCTACACTTGGTGAGTGTACACTTGCAAAACTCTTTAATACCATGATCATTTATAAGTGTAAAGAACAAAATTATGTTTAATCTTGTAGGTTATAAATTATATCTTGTGAGGTCAAATTCAAATGTTTATTAAAGCCACACAAATCTTCACTAAAATCCATATACAAAAAGAGTAAGAGCCAGTCTGCTCAAAGTTACAGCTGTGTTCTGCTACCGTTTTCTACCTCCAGTTTCCTTATTAAGGGTTTTATTGGCATGGGAATTAGCGCAGAGTCCTGCTTGGGTCCTGCTTGGGAACCTGTCGGCCACCCTGGAGCTCAGGTAATCCTGGAGTTTACCTTGAGCACTCTGTGCCTGTTTGTCTGGCTGTGAGAGAAACCACAGCTTTATCTCCACTTTCCCCGTTATTATGACAAGGCACATATCTTTCTCACAGATCTTCAGAGCCAAAACCATCTCCTTTTTTTGTGAGTTTCAAAGATTTCTGTGTTTACGATCCCATTGTCCATAAATCCCCACAAACACGCATTAACATGAGTCAGTCACTGCTGCACTAATCAACATTTGGGTAGGGGATACTTCTTCATACACCAGGCATCCTTCCTGTAACGCGGTTTAAAGCTAAGCCCATTTTCAAGGATGTGTGTCTGAGACCGATGTGTCTGATGGGGAAATGATGGATATATATATATATATATATATGTGTGTGTGTGTGTGTGTTTGTATACATATATATATATATATATATATATATATATATATAGGCATGGGCAGGTCGCCAGTCCACCACATGGCCAACACACACACACACACACACACACACACACCTACGGGTAATTTAGAGTGACCAATCAACCTAACACACATGTCTTTGGACTGTGGGAGGAAACCGGAGTACCCGGAGAAAACCCACGCAGGCACGGGGAGAACATGCAAACTCCACACAGAGCAGCCCAGACTGAGAATCGAACCCAGACCGCCTTGCTGTGAGGCGACAGTGCTAACCACCACACCACCATGCCAACCTAATATAATATACAGAGAAAGAGAGAGAGAGAGAGACAGACAGAGAGAGAGAAATTCTAAACTGTAGGTATTGAAAACACAAGGAACACAGAGAAACAGGACATTGTGGACAGAGGTCCTACATCAGCTGTTCAGCAACATGCTTCTGATTTAGTAGGAGGAGGAGCCAATTTATATATGCACAAGTAGTTATTTTCCTTATTTCATTGCTTCCATAGCAACAACTGGCAATGCAAACAGATAGTGCTTCTCGATCTTAGTGCAGCCTTCGACACAATAGATCACAAGATCCTGCTAGAAAGGTTAGAAAACTGGGTTGGAATCTCGGGTACAGCCCTTTCATGGTTTAATTCTTACTTAACCAATCGCTATCAGTTTGTAGAGCTCGATAATATTCCCTCCAAACACTCAGAAGTGAAATATGGAGTCCCGCAAGGCTCCATCCTAGGAATGAACACGCTCACACCCCCCCACACTCCCACGGAAATACACATAAGGACATCGACAACAAGAACACACGCCCACAGGGAGGGGTCCGGGGCTGACCGTGACATAGCCCTCCCCCAAGGGGTAACTCCGCCCCGGAGTGCCCAGCGTAGATGTGACGCCTCGGACCCACACCTATGGGCGGTCCCGTGGACGCCAGGGACTTCTGACTCCGGACGTCGTCACCCCCCGGGGGGGGGGAACGTCACTGCCACGCACCTCAAACCAACCTCCCTGGGAAGACAGGGGAAAACACGTTAGACAGTAACGGCAACGACACAGACACAAAGACACACACCGCACATTAACTAACATAGGCACAAAAGGAAGAAGGGGATTTGGGATTAACACTGGGATAGACAATAACACTGGGATATGGAGCTGAGGCAATACGGAAGGGAACTGGGGAATTAAGGGAGGAAGCGGAGGGAATAAGGAACCAGGCTTCCCTGCCTGTTTCCCCGTGAACGTGGTAACCCTGCTGGGGTTTACCGGTCTACCTCCCCCTCCTCTCGCGGCATCCGGGGGTTTCCTCCCCGCCGCCGGGGGAACAGGCGCCTTCACCGGCTCCTGGCACTGGGTGGCACGGTCCACCTTCTTCCGAGGTGCTGCCCTAGATTGCTGGCCCTTGCGTGGCGCACCCCATGGGGCTTCCTGCTCCGGCCACTTCACCCACGAGGTTCGTTGGCCATTACTTGACAGAGCCCTTGGAGCCTCCTGCTCCGGCCCCGTCACCCTCGAGGAAGGAACTATTGGTTCCTCCCCGAGGCTCATCTCCACCTCGGAGGAGCCGTAGCTCCTCATGCTGGCATCCAGCCGTTCACTGTCCCTCTGGGATTCCATCGCTTCTTCCTCTGCCGTGTACTCTCCTCTCTCCCTATAATCCTCCGCGTCCTCCGAGGGGGCGGGCTAATGTCCTCGCCCCCGCACGCTCTCTGACTCCGACGCTCCCTCTGAGGGGAGAGGAGTGGCGTCGTCGCTCGTGTACTCCTCTGTGCCCCGTGAGCACACCGAGGGGGGACCCCCTTCCTCCTCTGAGTCATCCCCGGCTTCGCTCGCTGGCTCTGACGCGTACTCGGAAGGAGAAGAGCTGCCGTAGTCCCCCCACATATCGTTCGGTGCTCCTTGAGCACACGGAGGGGGAACCCCTTTCTCCTCGGGGTCATCCCGGCTTCGCTTCGCCGGCTCTGACTCGTACTCGGAGGAGGGAGAGCTGCCGTAGTCCCCCACGTATCGTTCTGTGTCCTTCGAGCACACAGAGGGGAGACCCCCTTCTTCCTCGGAGTCATCCCCGGCTTCGCTCGCCGGCTCTGACTCGTACTCGGAGGGGGGAGGGCTGCCGTAGTCCCCCACGTATCGTTCTGTGTCCTTCGAGCACACAGAGGAGGGACCCCTTCTTCATCGGAGTCCTCCTCTCCGAACTCATACTCGGGGGGCGCATAGCTCATTTCTCCGGTGGCCATCCAGACCACCGCTCCCGTCTCTGCCTCACACTCGTCCTCCCCGGGAAAGGAGTCCCCCACGGGCTGGTTGGCTTGCTTCGCCATTGCAGCTTCCGCGAGTCGGCGGTAGTAGCCCGCCAACCCCTCCTTCTCGGCCTCGAGAGGGTGCTGCCGCAGATATTCGGCTATTCGCTCACCCTCGCTTCTCGAGTCCGTCTCCGGGTCCACGGCCCATGGGTCCGGGGGGAGCACGGGACGGGGCCGGCTAGGGGCTTGCCGGTGCCCTCTATGCGTCCCATGCCTACTGGCCCTCCTCCCCCTTACCACGGTGTCCTGGCATCCTTTTGCGGCTCGTCTTTCTGTCACGGTGGAGCGACGGAATTGGATGCACAGGCGAGCAATCGTGACAGAGCTGTACACAACTTTATTTTTTCTCTTTTTCACAATAAAAGCGCTATGGGCGCTGACATAAAAAACATTTAACATGTACGACTTCTTATTCACAACAAAGCGCTATTGCGCGCTGACATAAAACATTTAACATATACGACTCCACTACGGTGACTCAAACAAAGACGAGCACGGGACACTGCGCAAGCACACATTAAATAGACGAACAACACTAACCCCTTGTGAAGACGAGACGAGCTACAGGTGCGATTTAATGAACACTCTCACACCCCCCACCCTCCCACGGAAATACACATAAGGACATCGACAACAAGAACACACGCCCACAGGGAGGGGTCCGGGGCTGACCGTGACAATATCAGCCAAACCTGATGACAAATTTTTCCAGATTAGGAAAAATTGAGGCCTGCGTAAGTGATATTAAATGTTGGATGTCGCTAAACTTCCTCCACCTTAATGGTGACAAAACAGAGGTTCTCCTTCTGGGCCCAAAGGCCACAAGACAGAAAATACCAGATCTAATGTTAAATCTCGTAGATTACCCCATTACTCCTGGCTCGGTAGCCAAAAAAATCTCGGCGTCTTATTCGACTCTGACCTATCATTTGATAAATACATAGATAATACTACCAGGATAGCTTTTCTACATCTCTGTAACATTGCCAAGTTAAGAAATGCATTATCCCAGCATGATGCAGAAAAACTAGTACACGCCTTTGTTAGCTCCAGATTAGATTATTGTAACTCGTTACTGTCAGGATGTTCAAATAGGAATATAAATAAACTTCAAGTAGTTCAAAATGCTGCAGCCAGAGTTCTAACTAGAACTAGGAAATTTGAACATATCAGCCCAGTCTTATCGGCCCTGCACTGGCTCCCAGTAAAATTCCGTATTGATTTTAAAATTATTCTATTGACTTATAAAGCACTGCATGGACTTGCTCCTGACTACCTCCAAGAGCTTATCTCTTATTATGAACCCCCCCGACCACTACGATCCCAAGGTGCTGGCCTCTTATTAGTTCCATCAATTAATAAGGTAACAGCAGGGGAAGAGCCTTTTCTTATAAGGCCCCCCAACTATGGAATAGTCTTCCAGAATGTGTCCGGGACTCTGGCACAGTCTCAATCTTTAAGTCTAGGTTGAAAACTTACTTGTTTGATCTAGCATTTGGTAATTAATGTGCCCCTTTAGATAAGGTAACAGATCCAGGGGTTCATGGGTAAAGGGTTGTATGGCAAACTGGGGGCGCTGGTGCTGTCATCCTATCACTGCACGCGGTCACTCAAGTTTGTCGACGGTGTAGTGGATGGATGCCAGTGTCTCAGGATGCTCCCAAGTCTGTGTTACCTTCTGGTTCTGCCCTTTAGCTAGGCTGTAATAATTTAATTGCCGGAGTCGCTGCCACACTCCAGAAATGCTTACATTTACTTTGTCTAACATATTCCATATAGAACTAATTGTCCCTTTTCTTCCCAATGGCTGCCCGAGAAATACCTGGACAAGGAAACACGAGCCTTTCCCGTTACCCACCCCATACAAGCATCTAGGAGATGGTCTGGCTTGCCAGTGGATGTGCCGATGCCGTGGTTGGATGTGCCATTATCGCAAGAGGACGTGCTGATGCCAACTCCCACCTGAGGCTCATCTACTCTGAAGGGACTGTGACTACTCGGCCTGGAAGTAGAATCATAACTACAGGATTATATCTGGACTATACATGAACTGTGAATGTGGACATTGCTAGCGGGCCACCCAATGGAGGATGGGTTCCCTTTTGAGTCTTGGTCCTCCCAAGGTTTCTTCCTAAATTCCTGCCATCTTAGGGAGTTTTTCCTTGCCACTGTCGCCTTTGGCTTGCTCATTAGGGATCTGGACCCACGCAATTTGTACAACATGACAACATGTGTTGTAAAAAGCGCTATATAAATAAAATTGAATTGAATTGAATATGTCATTAATGACGTGTCTGTTAGTATTAAAATGCCTTGTCACTGCAAACAACAAATCCATAATTCTGATGGTCCAATAGTGTCCAATAAACCAATCTTCAAGTCTTCTCTTATTTTGTCCAATATAAAGGTCATTACATCACTTGCAGCTAATACAGTAAAACATCCTTTTGTGCTGGTTATTTTAATGGATGTGTTAATAAACGAACATGTAGAGTACATGTAGAGAACATGTAGAGCCACAGTACCACAGTTATTACCCAACTGGTCATTCATCCCACTCTTGACGAGCATGTTTTTAATGTTTTTGTCTCATCTGTGGGAGATTAGTGGAGGATCCTTAAAAAGCGATGTAGTCTCTGCATCATCCTGGAGCATTCTGAAGTGCTTAAGTATAATATTAGCCCCTGTTTTGTTTGTAGGATGATAAGTCAGCACCGCAGGAATATATATACCGATCAGTCATAACATTGAAACCACCTGCCTAATATTGTGTAGGTTCCCCTCATGCCGTCAAAACAGCTCTAACCAATTGAGGCATGGACTCCCCAAGACCTCTGAAGGTGTCCTGTGGTATCTGGCGCCAAGATGTTAGCAGCAGATCCTTCAAGTCCTCTGAGTTGCAAGGTGGGGCCTCCACTGACTTGTTTTTCCAGCACATCCCACACATGCTTGATCGGATGGAGATCTGGGGAATTTGGGGGTCAACACCTTGTCAACACCTTGAACTCTTTGTCATGTTCCTCAAACCAGTCTTAGACTATTGCTTTTAAGGAATACCAGTGCCATGAAGGGGTGCACTTGGTCAGCAGCAGTGTTTAAGTAGGCGGTACACGTCAAACATCCACACGAATGCCAGGATCAAAGATTCCCAAGCAGAAGATTGCACAGGGCATCACATTTCTCACCACCAGTTTGCCTTCTTCCCATAGTGCATCCTGGTGCATCCATCTCCTCCCCAGGTAAGCAGTGCACATGCACCTAGAAGCCCTTGTCGGATGTGATTTGTTACCTTCTTCCTTTGCTCCGCAGCCAAAGTCTGATGCTCGCGCGTCCGTCGGCGGTGGGTGGGGTCAACGCGGACATGCCAAGCTGCGGTGCTCTGTGTGTTTTCTCCTCATTCCATCACAGCCAGTGTTAACTGCCTTCAACGGACAGCGCTACAGTAGGGTTGTCTGTGAGCATATGGGCTAGCCTTCAGTCTCTGTGTGCGTGAACGAGCCTTAGGGGCCCATGAGCCTTAGGGGCATGTTGCTGGTCCACTGGTTGTCCCTCCTTTGGGCTGCTTTTGGTAGGACTACCAATCACTGTGTACTGTGATACCTCACAATACCTGCCATTTTTTTTTTACCTGCCATTTTTTTTTAGAACCAGTTGTCTAGCCATCACAACTGGGCCTTTGGCAAAGTCACTCAGATCCTTATGCTTGCTCATTTTTCAAGAAATGATTGTTCACTGGCTGCCTAATGTGTCCCCTTAACCGATGCCATTGCAACAACACCATCTTTGGTATTCACTTTATCATTGTTTATTGTTAAGGCTGATTGGTGTATATAATACAAATCTCACCCTTCTTATCTCCCCCTTCCAGTAGGTGGCCATATCTTTTTACATGTCATTGTTGGATCTTCATAGGCCTTGGAATTTGAGAGCATATATATATATATATATAAATTAAATCAGTTCACCGCATGACTCTGCGTCCACGTAGGTGTGCGGTAAGCGTTCTGCGTTCTTTCAGCCGTGTGTAACTGAGTGCAGGACGGTGAGGGGAGGAGGGACAGTGTCGCCATGCCGACTGCCAAGACCCCCTGGCACAGTTCAGGTTGGGCTTATGTGTCATTACTACGGCATTACTGCTCCTGCAGTCCCAGCAGCAGACAGGAAGGCTGGTAGTTCCTCACAAAGACCAGAATGCCTAACACACACAGGAGCAGGGAGCCTCGGAAAACTCACCACTCACTTCATCAGGAGCACCTCACGCCTACAGTCAGTGTTTTAATTCAATTGATCAAGCTTTATTGGCATGACTATATTTCAATTGCAGTATTGCCAAAGAAGCACCGCAGTACAACAAAATGAATAAACCTCGACAGGTAAGGAAATTGAGAACTATGTGTTAGTTAATAAACTGGAAGAAGTGAAATAAGTGAAAAGAAGAGGAGGAGAGGAGGAAGAAACAGGAGAGCAAGCGTACTCACTGGCTACATTATTGGGTGCAACTGTCTCATGTGTACAGAGGTTCATGACAGTATATACAATTGCAGGTAATCACTCTGTTTACCTACAGTTCTGCTAGATGTCTTCTGCACCATTCGTCAGAGTGCGCGTTGACCTGCCTCCTACACCTCATTCACATCCAGGTATTTGACTGGTGGAGAATGTTTGACGCAGCAGAGATGCTAATGTAGAAATCGATATTGGTATGCGTGTGTCAGACACGGCAGAGTAGCCGCACTGTTAGCACGTCACTGCTGCGCTAACAGTGGTTTACACATATGAATATCCAGCCAACAGCAGCTTCGTAGCCAGAAATGGCCGATTAATGAAGAGGAGGATAACTACAATGAACTGTCCTTGGCAATAGATCAGCTCTGAGCTGTGACCGTACATCTGTAGCTGTATGATAGTAGTTTAATGTCTAACCCACAGTCATGTATGCAATTACAAAAAAAGTCTTAATTGTTTCTGAGCTCTTTTTTTAATGACTTGGCTTTTACTGTTCTCGCTTTGATTTGTTTTTTTCCTTGTAAACATATTTTGACCACAAAGCTTTTTGCTGTTTATAATGAAAGTGTCATTAGAAACATGAGCCCTCGAGTCGCCGGCTCAGTGACGTTTGTGGTGTAAAAATCTCCCGCGCTGTCAGCCCTCGTGCTGTTGCTGCCGTGTCAGTGTTAGAATTTGCAGCTGTGCTCCTGCCACCATAGTGTGTGCTTCACGCAGAGTGTTGAACTCTGGGAGTCGCACGCCCACCGGATGCTCGTGTCAGGAAGAACAGAGGGCGCAAGCTGTGAGAATCTGTTCTGAGCAGCGCGTCCGTGTGTGGGGAAGACTCCCCGTCCTCTCGCCGGTGCCCAGGGGAACGCTCTCTGTCTGTCTCTCTTCCTCTGTCTTTGTCTCTTCTGCAATCATTCTCCGTCTCACTTTCTTCATCCGCCCTACCCCCCCCCCCCCACCCTTTTCGTTTTCTTTCACTCTTTCTCGGAAGCTGTGAATGTCAGCCTTCCCTGCACGACCACAGACACTTTGTTCACTCTCTGCAGGCAAAATTCCTACCAAGTGGCCCCTCCACTAGGTGAGGGCTGAGCAGACATCTTCCTCCTGCTTCATCCTGCAACAGCTCCCCAGGGACCCTGCGGCCTCCACGACATTTAAGACATTACAGAGGCCCTCGCCATGTGACTGTAATGCAACCCGCCATAATAAATGTGGTTCTGCATCAGAACCAGACCTCCAAAAACCAGGAGCCCGCAGTGGATCCTTCTCCTGAGTGGCGTTTGTTATCTAAACCTCCATTTCTAATATCCAGCCCCGTTGATTGGTTGAACCCAAAGGCGTCTGTGTTTGTGGCTGGGTTCTTTGCTGCAATTAAACGCTCCTGAAGTTGTTTTCAGACCTCCGTGAAGGGGAGCAGCGTCGTCACCGTTCCCTACACCGGGAGATCCTCGCTAGGTTACTGACGAGAGCCAAGTGCTTATGTACGCTGCTCCTGTATAAAGCATGACATCACCTTGTGTGTATTTGGGGCGGTTTCGAGATCTGCCCATGTCTGTTTGTACTTAATCAGTCTTCAGTGTGAAAACTCAGTGGAGGTGAGTGCCAAGATGGAAAATGTTAAGTGTATATATAGCCTGGAAGGTTTAGCGGCTCATGTCAAAGTGACAGTGGATATTCTACTGTGTGAATGGATTCTATTTTAGTTCAACTTTTACATACATTTTTGGATTTTTTAAAATTTTTGTCTTCTTGTCTGCAGTTTTGTTGGAGACCTTAAATTCCCGTATCAATGGGCAAGTAAAATAGCATCTAACTGACTATAGTGAAACCTGTAAACATATGTACAGTTTATAGCTTGCATAGAAGAAATTGATCAAAGAGAGGGAGAGAGAGAGATGGAGAGAGAGGTGGTTAGTACCTGGGATTCTCAGATATTTAAAAAAAATAAGATTAAGACCATTAACAGAGACAATAATATGAATAAAATGGTAAAAGGCAAAATCAAATGTTATAGCAGAAAGACAAACAAACAGGAGGCTGTGAGCATATCCACTGGGGACCACATAAATGGTACCATATACATACTACATAAATTTCCTTGGCCATCTGTTGGAAATCCCTTTGAAAGCCTTACTGACTGCATTATAATGTATTGCTGCCATTCTACCTGAAGTACAGAACCTTTTGGTAGAATTATGCAAAGGCTGCCTGTAGAAAATATTTTAGCGCTTGTATGCCTTACACTGCCATAGTATTTGACATACGTTTGGTCTGTGTTCAACTGCGAAACCAACAGAAAATGAGCGTCAGAAAGGCTGCTGTAGAAGAAAAGATCAAGGAAAGATGCCACTCAAGGACACTGCTATACTGGCGTGTACAGAGACAGGCTGTAAGCTGAAAGGCAGCGTAAGATCTGGTCTCTCTTACTCCCTCAAAGAACTCAGGCTACATGCCAAACCAGGTGATTTGTATCCTTGAGATATGTGTAAAGTAACCAGGCTGAGCCAGACAGCTTCAGTAATGTAACGGTGTGTAATTTATACTGTACATAAATAATTCTGACTATATCTATTGAACCTGTTATGAGCAGACTATAGAGCAAGCTTTATAATCGTCACATCATACAGTCTGCTTCTAAACCTACACAAAACTATCGCCTTGTCTAGTGCTGATTTATGTAATCTTCTCTGTGTCTTTCTGATTTTAGCATATCTGCCGCTGCAGCCAGTACCACAGGAGATTTACACTGTACTCACGATGACCTCATGGCATAACGAAATGTTCAGGGGCCTTTGGAACTCGAAAGGAAGACATGTTTCCTCTAGAAACATCCATAATCTGACTTCTGATCCTCATTGTCACTGCTGAGATAGACAAACTGCTTAGGTTTGAACTCATCTGTGGCAAAATTCAAAACACAACCAGGGCTGTGTATTCTTCTGGTTTTCAGCTTCCTTTTAAGTCCGTGAGTGAAGAAAGTGAAGAAAGACAAATCTTACCAGGTTTAACAAAACACCTCTTACCTTCTGGACACTCAATAACAAAAGCAATGGAAATGTCAAGACACAGCTGGTTTTCCGATAATCTCTAACGCAACACGTTCTTGACTTTCAGTTGGGGATTGTATAGACTGCAATTTCAGTGCATGTGATACTGTACTTCTAATGCACCGTTTCTCGCTTAGAACAATGAAATACCACTATTACATCATATACATATTTCTAAAGTATCGATCCGATCATTTTGTCGGTACAATGCCGCTAAAGGCCAATCAAATTATTGCACAATTCTGAAGGAGCTGAAACATGACTCCTTCCTTGGAAGCCGTTCTCCTTGGCCTGTGCAGCGTTTAGTTACAGGTGGTCCAAACATGTGGTTTGCCACCACATCTGAGCCCACAGTACAGCTTTCCCAGACAAAGATTAAGCCTTGTGCCATACTTTAAAGGACTTTCAAAAGAAAATCACCATTGACCGTGTAATCTAGTTTAGGGCTACACTGTGGAGAGCTAGCCCTTAATGTCTTTGTATATGTTTTAAAAATAGTGTCATTTTTATTTAACCCCCTGTGTGTATGTGTGTGTTATTTGGATAGGTTAGTATCATTCTTATATAATGTATTTCTATAATTTTGTGTTATGTCCATTACATCCACTAACCCATCATCAAGGCCAGCCTTAGATTCCATTTGGGGTGCCTGTTGGCAAGTTGAGCAAGAGGCTCAATAATGATGTGTTGCTGTTAAAAGGTGGTTGACGTTTTTGTGACTAAACGCTTACTCATCACTCCCGTTGCCTGAAGCAGGAGATGCTGTTATCCAGAGATGAGACTGGTGGGTTTGTGATAGGAGATTTTGGAGCAGTTTGGAATAACTTTGCAATTGTCCAAACCCCAACTATTCCCATACCCTCTCTCAGGGCCTTAAGCTGACCTGAGATCATAACATGAGGAGGAATGACAGGCACTCATTCAATATTGAGCATTTGCGGTACCAGGAAATGTGGGACGAGAGATTCTAAATGTGTCCGCAGTTCTTTTCCCGACACCCAAAAGACTTTCTGGAATCAATTGTCACCTCAACAGCTTGTCAACACTGTGGAGAAACTGTCCAAAGCTGGCACTTTTTACTCCATTCCTGAACAAAGTGTAGCCTGAGGCATTAGCTAATGGTTCTTATCATGATGAACGTTGCCTGTGAATTTCTGTGGAACGAGTCTCTTCATACTGGCTGGACGATGCACAAAATGTTTCTCCTCTCAACCACGTGTCTTCCCCACCTCCGATACACATTTTGCATTATACAGTGGCTCCGTGAAGTGCTTGTATTGTCTTAAGGTTTCAAGCAGGCACAGGACGTTGATTGAAACTGACACTGGAAATCAGTATACGGGGTTCTCACCCTGTGCTTTTCCTAGTATGTCTACATCACAGGTTTGGGGACAATGGAGCATTGTGAGGCAGTCATTCAATCCAGCGTGGCCTGCTAACTCTGACAGTGAGTGATCACATAAAAATGATGTCACTGCAACGGCTTGGCAGGAATGAACAAAGGAGTACCTGATCTGAGGTCAGATTGTGTACAATCGCCAGAGACTTTATAGGGGAGAAAAGACATATGAGGAAAAAACATGCAAATGTAGTAAAATTATGAATTAGAAGTCACAGATATGAATTGAGCGATTCTGTTCCATAGAAAGAATATGAGGTAAAGGGGTTGCTGAAGCCATTTTTCATCACTTACGGTTTACATTGCATTGCATTGATTCTAGGTCACATTTTAAAGATGCCCCATTTCTCAAACGTTCACCTGCATTACAGGTCAAGATGACGCAATCGTTTAGGAACAACACAAATGGCCATAAACTATGAGAAGGTTTTATGTGTTTATAGGAGTGCAGTGTGACTTAAGCTCATCCTTCAGAGCTCCAGGGAAGTGATTACTGATTTTTATATAGATAGTGTAGCACAGTGGGTTTGTGGACGTGTTTTGGACGAGTGTCGGCCATGTTGTCCTCCGGCGTAGGCCTGTTCATTCTTTTGGCAGCACGTGTGGCCGGCACGACTCCCGGACACGGCTGCAGCACGACCGCCTTGGAGCACGCGTGTGGTGCGGCTGGAAGTGTTTGGATGAGGCTGTTTAAAGCGCACCTTGTGATCAAACATGGCAAGGAGAAGCCTGATGAGCTATTGCAAACAAATCCTCCGATGCTCTTCCAGATTCCGGTGGACGTAAAACAGAATCAGTGACCGGAGACTCAGGCCAAGTGAACGCTACACGTGGGACATGCTTCGAGCGTTAACATCTGGAGGTGAACAAGTGGAAGTGAGCAGTGAAGTGTGAACAGTAATTTACTAAAAAGCTTGATCCACTCTGTGGGCCTGACTCCTATTAAAACCTTATGACTGTCGGACCCAATCAACAATTTACACTGGCACCACCGCACCTCTTTGCGTGCTGTCACATTTTAAGCGTGTTATTAACATACCACAGGCATTTTTGCGCTTTATGGTCGACCGTGTTGACTCTGAGGAATGTTTGCAAAAAAATCACAGTTTATCATGGGAGCAAAAAAAGTGTCGTAGGCCAAAGTTGGTCAGGCACACCATAAAGAGCAAGAGCTGCTAGACCTGGGCCAATCACAGCGGGGCGTATGTTCGAATACTTGTGGATGCTTTTCACATCTGCAATAAGACTTCAGCGTGAAACGATACCCATACGGAGGTTCCATATAGACGTCTGATGTGTTCCGAAGCTGCAGACAAGAGATAGGTGCCCATCGCTTTTGCCATTATTTGCCTAGTGTTGCCTGGGATGTGGTTGCATTCAGAAGGAATTAAATACTTCTGGAAAGGCAGATATACGAGATGCCGATTGGGTCAAAAATGCAAAATGTGGCTTAAGGTCAAGCCGTTCTCAGCAGCTCCTGGTGATACTTGGGCCCTAATTACACGTGTGCCGTTGAATGTCAAGGCGATGCTGTCATGTGTGTTTGGGGAAACCACAACTTGAGGATGAGAGGCGTCTCTGCTTTGCCTATGATGACTCTCCATACTCATGGTGTCTTAGGACTGTGTGCACAGGAGGTGCCGTCACGGAGCCTGAACCCGTCCGGCGGCGCACACGCGGGTTGAGCCCAAAGCCTCCAGGGCTGCTGGGTGCCAGAAACCTCCTTTCATGTGGTCAGCGCTCGCCAGAGAGAGGTCACTTTTATCACTTGCACAATCTGAGTCCTTCAGACAGACATTACTGGGGGCATTCATGGTGTGACCGCTGCTTGACTCATAGGAAATTGCCTAATCCATCTTCCAGAAATGTGAGGGCAGCGCCAATTATCAGCCAGGCCGGTCCTCAGCCAAAGCATCCTCTCCCGCCACTCCAGTCCCTGAGCCCCACTGGGAGTGCTGGTAAGCCAGTGGGTTAGCCAGAGGGCCCATACAGAATAAAGTGTGGATAAGAGAGTGGACACCATAGCATCCATAGACCACGTGTGTAGACTCTGTCATGTAGAGAGGACAATGGTCCACTTCATTCACACTTGCATGATGGCATGTCAGATGGCTTCTAAGGCAGGAGACCCAGGCTTGCCCCAGTAGAAGAGGGCTAGTTGGACTAATGGGTCTGCTCAGGTTCGACTTTGCCTCTGGGGCTGTTTTTGCTCTTTTCATTAACGTCATGTTGTCCCCAGAATTTATTGGAATGGGCCGAGGTTGAAGTTGTATTTTGCCATTTACAAAACAAAAGGAAGATCAGTGTTAGGAGGAAATGTTAATACATAGCTTGTCTTTGAGTCACGTATGCTTTTGCTCATGAATCACAAAGAACACCCTGAATTGTGCCTGTTATTTTATTCTTGGCAAGAGTTAAAAGAACGCTCATCTGCATCCACCCATATCGAAATGCCGCTGATTCTTATCAGAACTTTTATGGAAAAATGATTTACGGAAATCAGACAAATGTTGCAGCTACACATGCTGTTTTTCCTCATTCATGGAAAATAAATTCATGCACAGGTCATCAAGCACTGGCCCCGCTTGTCTAATCAGAAACAGCTCGATCTGATGCGAAGCTCTGCACATGCACCAAATACCTCAGCCAGCAACTCACTCTCCCGGCCTGCTGACCTGCTGTGATACAAGTGTCAAGTCACCTGCTTCATATGACTGTAAATGGCTCACACATGTAGGGCCACAGAGGTCGTGAAAAGGGAAAAGTCTACTCTTAACAGTGAATATGTATGTATGTATGTATGTATGTGTGTATGTATGTATGTGTGTGTGTGTGTGTGTGTGTGTGTGTGTGTGTGTGTGTTGTGTCATCTTCTAGTTACATCAAAGTCAGATTGGGTGTGTTCACTGCGATGGACCACCAACCATTACATTATTTCGAAATATCTGGGGCACACCCTATGACTAGAGTTGACGTGTGTAAGAGGGAGAAAAGGAGAAACAAAGTCGATCTCTGAATCATTACTTCAACAAATACACCATTCTATTAGCATACATCATTACATCAACAAATATTCCATTCTATTAGCATACATCATTACATCAACAAATACTCCATTCCATTAGCATACATCATTACGTCAACAAATACTCCATTCCATTAGCATTTCTGCTGATCTTTTTAGGAATAAAGCTGTAATCTCAATTCAGCATACTAGATATACTTAGAGAGACAGGCAGATACAGAAAAGCAGCAGGAGAGATTTGGGTTTAGTACTTGCATATGTGTGTGTGTGTGTGTGTGTGTGTGTGTGTGTGTGTGTGTGTGCATATGTGGGCATAGTTCCAGACACCACCCATCAAAACAGAATAGGAATAAGGGTGAGCTCGCCCTGGCGCGGGTGGGATCTGGCTGCCCCCCTCTCCCAGGCATGGAGATTGATGGCAACTTTATGCGTTTGACCTGTTTGGAGAAAGCTGCCATCAAGCTGTGTGATCCATTAATCAGAACCAGTTTGGTACACTCGGGTGAGAAAGTTTCCAACAACATGGATTACATCAAAGGCTGCGACCACAATTACTTAACCAAGTTCCCAGTCTTTGAATCAGGCAGTGGCGGCGTTTAAAAAGGCCCAAGCGTATACGGTGTAATTCTGCCTGGCAGCCGTGTGCACAGACCCATAGCGCCGCTCTCCATACGCCGCCTTCAGACTGGACTCCTGGTGTGTGCTTGTTTCGTCTGTGGACTGCTTGTCCCTGGTGGTGGGCGGGACTAAGCAGAGACACGTGGCGTGGATGTGCCTGAACAGGCACTTCTGTTCCGCCGTTCTATTGTTTTCGGTTTTGTTTCTATTTATTTTCTCAGTTGCTCAGCAGTGCAAGCAAAAGCTAGCCTATAGGATATCTATATTACGCAAAATATGAAATAACAAGAGCTGACATTGTTTTGATACAAAAGCCACGAGAGATTTTCAAGTATGACTACATAGTTATACTAATGAAATGCTACTTGCCTCTGTGACAGACCGTGGGGAGCACTGTTAAATTTAATTTCGTGGGTTATCTTCCTGATCAAAGACATTATTGTCATCACTCAGATAAATATTTAAAAGGAGCTGGGCATGAGGCCACACCCTAGCACTCTAGTACTGCAGGTGATCGCTTATCTCTGAATGCAACTCAGAAGCAGAACAGGCGAGATTTTCTGCATCTGTGTATTTCTAGCAGGCTTGGATCGATCACTGTCCTGAGCTTCACTGTTTGTGTGCGAGAGCATAAACAGTGCACGATTGTGGTCAAAACCCAATTATCGTATGATGGCTGGGGTGATGACTGAATCTCGCAAATACACTCAGAACGATTCCAAGCTTCACCACCAGCCAAGTAAACATGCCAAAAAGACAATCACCACACAAAGCTCAGCCAACTTCTACTGAGCAGGCCTTCATTTCTCTACTGCATCATAGACCCGGTCCCTATTTTACAGACTCTTTTCCCATAAGGACTAACTCCAAGCAGGGTAATGGCCCCCCAATCATCACATAAGCTTTTACAAACATCTCCAAAACATGCTGACACAGTGACTTAAGGTTCAAGACCTTCCTACTGCATCAGATTGTACACAAAACCAGAACACTGTCAAGACGCCAGTGTCAGATTTTAAACCAAGATGTATAAATTAGAATAGATCTCCAGACTTGTTTGATTTAGTAGTAAAGCTTTGATTAGTTTGTGTTAATGACACCATACCTCTGTAAAGTTGATATCATCATGGAAGTTGTTGGAAGTTGTTAAAATGAAAATCTTTAAAAGCCTTTCTTTCTTCAGAACAGGCATAAGCTGGTATGTGGTAATAGGGTTTATCGTGATATTAAAGACATATGAAAACGTTATTGTGGACACCAGCTGGAATGAGAGGTCTCAAACCTGAGCCAGAAGCGATGGGTTTAACACTTATCGGATTTCGATATAATCTAAACCTATATGGTTAGGTGTATTAAAAATCTCTCTGAATTTCAGCAAAAGAGCATTGTGTTATGCTAATCTCCAGTCAGTTCACTATCAACAGTGCTGAATAGTGAATGAAGTGAACCTTTACGAACAGTGGTGGTTGTGCATGGAAAGATCATAGTGGATCTTTGTTCTGTGCTTGCTAAGTTTGTCTGACGTATGCTAGCTGAAGTTTCTAGGGAGAGTCTAATTTGGCTTAATGTACTAAAACCACGACCTAGGAACACCAAACATCTCTCTTATTACTGCTCATCTATACTGATGAAATGATGAACCTCTGATCCAAAAGGAAAGGAATAATTTTTAAATTAAACTTTCCCTACCCATTTAAAGCTATTATAAGGGAAAATCTTAATGTACAAAAGGAAGCACCATGATTAGTTTTCATTTTTTTCTATTTTCGTTTGTTTGTTTGTTTTACAATTTCGTGATAATATCGCAGCCTGTGATAAAAGGCAAGGCAGATATCGTGAGAATAATTTATTTGCACAGGCATTTGCTTACTTCTGAGCTTTATCATTTGCTCTGCCTTCCTCGGTTTTCAGCTGTTTCCTTTAAACAAGCTATGGCCACTGACACAAAATATATGAGACAAACCCTCTATATATTCCAGACTCATATTGAGAGAATGTTGTTGGTTGTTTTTCCACAATGTGTTTTTCATCAAACCACACAATGATTTGTTCGTTTTGTTTTAAATCCTTTTAGGATTAACTGGTAGACGGATGTTAACAAAGAGTTAAGAAAAGTTTTACTTCCCTACTGTATAACCAAACTCTCATGAAACTGCATGTTGTATCCCGACTTTTGTTTTAACTTCACCCGCTGAAGGCACCGGGGGCGCTCCGAATACAGCGTGCCGCTGTTCTACACCGCGCCTGACGCACCAAGATCAGTTTCAGTCATTTCAGAATGGGGGCGGAGGAAGAAAATCGTATAAAAAGAACGTGTCCCACATCATAAAATGCCAAGGCTGTCCCACAGAGTATGCCTATGCACAGACAAGAATTAAAAGTGACTCTGGACATTTGATCGGCAACCTGCGTTTATTGAATGTGTAGCTATAACACTAAGACTGGCCCTGTAGATTCAAACATCTACAGTTACTAAGTACAGTAGAATTTTCTACAATAATTATTTTTCTCATTGAATCTATATGTTCAAAGCTGATGCTGATGGACATTTCTGAACGGAATTTACATCGCAAGACCTAAAACGCTGTGTCCAATAACTTTTAGCTGGTGTCGCTCCGAGCAAGGACAGGCATTTGGCTACATCGTTTAAAAGTAAAAGAAGGGTTCGCGCTCCGAGGATGCTCATACTCACGCGGAGTTGGTGCTGTTGGATGATCACGCTACTCTTCGCGACAGTGCGGATGGTAGCTACCCAGGGCGCCGAGGCGGGATCCAAAGTGAATTCCATAAAATCGGTTCTGCTCGGCGAGTCGCCTACAGTAGCTACTAACCGCTCCGGCACCACTCACGGCGGAATATCCAAGAAAAGTAACATCCCTGTTCAGGTAAATCCATGATATGTTTTTTTCTGCCATTAACTCGTAGGTAATGCGCGATGTATTTGTGTGTTCGACTTCCTAAGGCATTGACACATGGCACATAAACTGGACTATAAACTAATGCACTGCAAGTAAATACATTTCAACAATAAGTCGTGAAAATCTGAGTCAGCATTTAACATATTAATCCTTGATATTCATAATCACCAAGTCCGACGTTTGGTGTAAACTGAAAACATACATGACTTTTTCCCACTTAACTTTTAATAGCCTTATTTGTAATATCTTATTTTAATCTTAGTTTTTTTAAATAATGCACTTTGTCTAAATATTTTTGTTCATGTGTAGCGCAGGCCACAGTCATCGGATAGCTAAATATCGTTCTAAATCATATATTTAATTGCTGCTTCTTTGAATGACGTGAAACAATATAAAAAAGACTACTGCGACGTCACTTCGATCACCACTTTGTAAATCACACTATGAGTATGTCCTCGCTTCAGTTAATATCCAAGGTCAAACACCGCGGGGCTGCAGTCACATCTTGTTCTTGGGTGATTAAATATGAAAAGAACCTGCTAAAAGTAAAGCCAGCTTCCAGCATGTGTCGTTACTCGCATACCACCTTCATTTAAAGATCTCTCCAGCTTTGCTCGTACACTAAATGCATTCCGTTCGGTTGAACTGACCACCGCTACATTTAAACACTCGGGCAGATGAGGAGAGCTAACCGCAGTGGTGGTAGTGGGAATGCTGTCTTTCTAAAAGCCCATTTTACCTCACGCTGCAGTCAGATGCTAAACCATGGCAAACGACGTGCCTCCAGTGGCCCGAGGCACACACACCGGATACTTTCAGCTCATCTAATTTGCTTGTTTATGATCAGGTTGAATTATAGTTAACGTCATTGGTCTAGTGTGATTTTAATAAGGAAGAAGCGCCTTGTGCTTTACTATGGCTTCAGGGTCAGTGCTCTTAGCGAGGGTCTTGAGGCTCAGTTGTACCAAAACGTATTGCGTACGAGAAACAGGTAAATTCATATGGCAGCGTGGGTTTATTCTGAGGCATTTGCCTTCATCAGTCTCACGTCAGCATTACATAGTGAGTCATTCTCTCTTGTGGTAATTAAATGTGATGGTGTAACTTGTTGCACTCCGTGGTGAACGTGGTGAGAAGATGCAATATTCCGAAGAATTGGAGTAAAAGAAAGCTGGTAGTGGTCGTGGCCTGCCTTGCGGATCTTAAGGGAATTTCAAAGCGAGCGCACTTTGCATAAGCAGCTGTTTGAAACTGCGTCGGAGAGGATGCTGAACGCTGCTTAATCAGCTTTCAGACAGAGGTGTCTTTTATAGCACTGAAAGATGACTATCTGGCTCACTGAACTGTTAATTCACCTCAACCGTTTAGTCATCTTCCAACATTCCCTCCTCATCAGATCCGTACTGTAATCCCAGCGAACGCGTTGGATTTTTAACGGGTGTCAGAAAGCGACTGAGACGCACCATTCCAGACGCCTCTAACTCGCTAACATTAAAGGATAAGTGGGGGATCAAACCAGAAGCTCCCGATATCCAGCCTCCAGTGGCTGGCTCTCAGCCGCTGTGGATTAGACGTGCCGGGAAAGGGGCCACCCAGTGCTGCTCAGCCGCCTCCGGAGAGAGCGTCTGGAGTGCTGGGCTCTGCTGCTCTGATGTGTCGCATTAACGCGGCGGACCCGCGGCCAGACGCACACCCTGACCACGTTGCTAGTGGCAGTTGAATGTGTTTACATTTTTGCCGTCTGTTGTCAACCCATGTGCAAGCCTCTAGAGCGATAAATAACACGAGTATGGGCTATTTATGGCCCCACCCCCCTTTGTAGTGCCACAGATCATAAAAAATAATATCAAGTGGTCGAGATAGCGGAGTGCTTCGGTCATAAATTCACCAAAGTGGACGATGTGGGTGCGCGTGGGTGGGCAGTGGATTTCCTCGGTTTTTTAGTAGGCTCACCAAAACACGGGTGATGCCATGGATAACCCCCTCGCTTCAGCAGGGATATGGCTGATATACTACATGAACACCAGACCTGTTTCTCATCAGAGGCCCGGGCTCATTTTTTCTTTAAACTTGCTCCCATATTTAATTTGACGTGGGGGTTCCGTTAACGAGGTGAGGGTCAGATTGTTTGGGTCTCACTTTTAAAGAGTGGAGGGAGGTCTCTCCTTCCCCCTCTGGGGTTAAGTGGCTGTTTAGTGATACTAACGAGCTGAGAGGGTGAACTAAGACAGTCCGAGGTGTGACGGATCGTTAGCGCTAGCTGGGCTAATCGCGTCTCTCCTCCTGCCGCTCACTCTGAGTAACTCCCAGAGACGCCATGACTGCCGCCATCAGGCAGACCCGGACACACCTCTGGGTCTTTCTGATTTCCTGAGCACATTTGATTTTGGATCCAATTATTAATGCTCATTAAAGAGGTCCATTTCCTCTCATGCATTAGCGAGCGAGCTTCTGTAAACATGCCGTTGCCGTATGCACGTAGCGGGCTGCTTAAATATTTATATTCGTTGTGTTGAATGACTGACAGGCTCCAATTCAAGTGGCCCTTTAGGGTTTGCTACACACATGTTTTGTGGTGGGGAGATTAACCTTAAACTTGTGCTTCAAACAGTGAGAGTAAGCACAGATCTCCCCAGCGATCTGATACTGTGGGGGACCCAGCCTTTGAGGCTGTATGAGGTTTGTTTGTTCAGTCACATAGTTTATTTTACTCTAGAAAAGCTTCAGCTCACTCACACCATTCATGGTGTCACCTGTCCATTTTGATTTCTCAGGGCTAGATCCAGTTAGGCCCTCGAGCCCTGGCTGAAGTGTGCGTGAGAGACATAAGCCATATGTAAGAAAACTCTTCACTGTCCAGAATTGCATGCTCACTTGTATAAATATCACAGGATTTCTGTAAGTCCTCTGTTTCTGTCAAATCACTGGAAAATTGACAATGTATCATCATCTTCCTTGGAACATTATAGAAAATTGTGGTCATCTGTGTTTTTGATTGTTTGTATTCTTTAGATTGTTTTAATCTTTAAGGACCACTTGACATAATTATCCCTTCTCTGAAGGATAACTCAAAACCGTCCAGTCAGGATAACTCAAAACCGTCCAGGGCTGGAGAGATACAAACCGCATGGGGTTTTATGTATTACACCATTACTCAGCAACGTTATCAAAACCAGGGAGAGACACGTTTGTGGAAAAGACGAAGGAAAAGAGTTCAAAGGCAAGGACGAGTTTCAAGCAACACAAGAACAGCCTAGTCGACGAGGCTTCCCCCATCTGTCGCTGTTCCGGGACGCTGTGGCTCCACGCTTATCTTTTCATTCCCCCACCCTCAACCTCCACCTTTTAATGTCGGCGTTGGGACGATACGGGCGAAACATGCACTGGGAAATTGGTGAGGGGCAAGGATCAAGTAAAAAAAAAAGATTAAAACAAAAAAGAAAAGAGGTACGATGCCGTTTTGAAGCGGTGATATTAAAAAAAAGACGTCTGGCGTGATGTGATGGTCTGATTACGGCGAGACGTAGTAACGTGTCTGATGTCACGCATGTGCTACCTGGGAGGAGAGGGATGGCAAGAGGGTGGCGTCTCTTTCTCCGGGTCGTCTAGCCGGATGCTGGATCAGGTTTACTTCACCTGAACATGAGGTTACATCACCTGACGTTACGTCTCATGTATTGTAAGAAAAATACACAACTGGTCTCAGAATAGCCTAGACGGAAACGTTGCCTGATATTGGTGACAATTAGTTTTCCTTTTTTCTCAGCTTACTCACAACAGTCATGACGTCAGCTGTCCATTTGACTTCTCGCGGTTAGATCCTGTGAGGTAATTGCTTAAAATAAGTATTGGTATAAGTTTTATATTATATGCGGTGTGATGATGAATTAACTTAAGGGGTAAACTCATTTGTTTGTCCGCTAGTGAAACAAACAAACAAACAAAAAGATTAAAAACCCAAACCGCAGCAAAATGGCTGAGTGTGTTTGGTCATTTTCGTGCCGCTGCTACGAAAACCAGCCGTATCGCTCTGATATTCATCTGCCAGACGGATGCTGTACAGCCCGTGTAGTTCGTCTAAACGCTTGTGAGATAATCAGCTTTGTGCGGGTTTACTTTCTGGCCTGTTACACCTAACTATGCTCGCGCGCACGCTTTTAGTCCACACAGTTTAGTCTTTGTATTTATGCTAATCTCTAACATGAAAGTTTTATATTTTTGCAAACTGCACGGATTTCTCAAAGCAAATTTCAGCTATTGTAGATTTTCTGGTGGATAATCTGAGACAACACGCCATAAACACTTTCTCTGTGCAGTTTTAAACTCGTCAAAACATGCTTGATAGTTGCTAGCAGGTTGTGGAATAGCTACAGCAATATATACAGGAAGAAGAGCGTGCACATGTAATGGATCATTTCCCAGGCTCCCGTGCTTCAAGTGTCCTGTGTTCCCCTGATTTATACGGCACATAATGGGCATGACAGAGGGAGCAGTGTTTCCATGGTTTCCTCCATATGTGCGCCCATAGGATCCCATGTTCCCCAGCTAGAGTTGGGTTTAGGCTTAGGATTAGGGTTAATGAAAAATGTTCAATTGAAATGGGTCAAAGGTTATTCAAACACAACTGGAGGGTTATTGTGCATTACCAGAATATTGAACTGGGGGACATTTTACTCTGGAAACAGATGCACACCTGGCATTAGAAGTCACTCTGGATTCTAAATTCATACAAAATGTATTCCAACTTAACTGCATCTTAAGTCTAAAGTCAGTGACTGTACAATATGAAACTTATTTTTTTTTTTATCTTTGGCAGTCTGGATAGCTATATCCATCATGTCTTTCCAGTCTGCTTAACCAACCAGGAGCAATCATCACAAACCATGTTAGTGACCTACACGCATGGATTTTACAATTACGTTTGAATATGAATAGATAGTGCAGTATTATCTCTCTCACTACCAGATGTTGTGCATTTGATGTGGTGGGTGAGGACTTGCTATAATGAATAGTTTCTGGTTGCTTCCCTTACATCATCAATAACTCTTGTGCTCCTCTGGCAGATGCTCTGCCCTGGCTGACCCATGGCCATGTACGGAGCAATCGCCAAGTGCCAAGTCTCCAGACCGGTCTGGTAGCAGCAGGTTACCTCACACAGTCAATGCATTAGAACAGTACTCATGACACCATCACCAGAGGTGGACATTCCAGGTTCAGAAAGTAAATCTGTGTCCCAGGATTTTACTCAAGCTTGTTGGCTTTTTTAATTAGTGCAAGCCAGGTAAAATTAGTGGAATCAGCACATTCCAAGAGTTAAAATCTTGGTGAGGACTTTTATTTTCTGAACCTGGAATGTCCACCTCTGGACATCACTATGGGAAATCGAAATCTCATGTGGCTTTAATTGGCATAGCAAAGACGATGGACTTAAACGGTAAAACGGGTACAATGTTTGAGAATTAAAATATGTTCAAAAGTTTTAAACCTCTCATTATTAAAAAAAGGCCTGTGCATACATATCTGTCTCAGTTCTGAACAACGCAGCTGACAGAGGACATTATAGCCTACTGAATTTTGACCTATAAATGCACTCATAATTCATTTATCAATGAAAGGCCGACTGTACCAAGCTACTTTGACACTGTGCATAAACTTAAAAATTCAGTCAGAGTGGAACAAGTGTAAGTATAGGGACTCTATTACATCTGTGTTTCTGTTTATTCTGTGCATGGATCCCACCCCTACTCTGTACCTAATGTTTGAGGCATTAGCGTGGATTAGAGTACCAACAATAGTGTCATCCCAGTCCACACACACACACACACACACACAGCCATTGTTATGGAAAACAGTCTGGGCTCATGATTGCTTTCCGTCATCTTCTTGCATTTGTTCTCGGATTCTCTCTGTGATTGTGCTGGTCCTCAGAGAGGACTGATCCTTCTCACATGGTAGCTGCTGCAACAACAGTTCACTGCGCCTAAACACGAATGTTTAGGGGAACAAATACCGAGGGATAAAGCAAACTGAAATACCCACATAAAGTACCACGCACCCCACATTCACAAAAGGCCATGCAGTGGCTTCTTGCGCGGATCGCTGTAAGATCTCTGATTGGTTAGGCATTTTCAACAAGGCTGGGTTTCTTTTCTTATGAGGAGATGGACAGGAGATATGACTCGCACTGGCGGGAGAACAGACACACTGCCTGTTTTGAGGCAGGGCTCTGGTGAAGGGTTGATAAAATGGGCCTGTGTTTCATAGGAACTGCTCACATGGTCCAATCCACTGCGCAGTGTCTGTGAGTGGTTGTTTTTGCTCCGTGTGTTTAGTTGTCACATAAAAGTACACTTGGCAACAGAGCACTAAATGATGGCTGTTTTCGGAGGCTTGGAGTTGGATTTTTTAATTTACTTAATGTTGGATCAGAATAATTTCCATATAATGTCTGGTGAGCATTTAGAGCTTTTCCTCATGTTGCAGCGCAGGCTAGAAGCGTTTGACCTTCTATTGAAGAAACACATTGATATCTGCTCATTTTCTTCTTTTCTCATTCTAAAGTAAGAGCTGCACTTAATTACAGTTTGGAAATGTCCCACCAGTTTAAAGCATCTGTAGCAATGTGCTTGCAAAATGTTCATTTCTAAACTTAATGTTAAACTAACATTTAGTGTTTAAGATTCATATAATTGTAAACACCTTGTGCAGCTCAACAGTGTCTCTCAAGCCTTCCCTGGGATACAGATTGAGCCGTGTGTGTGTGTGTCTTCTAAAACCTTCAACTCAACTCAAACAAGATGATGTGATAAACCCCTGAAGTGTATTTGAAAAAGATTTAGTTTCACTGAGCTAATGAAACCATTTTTTGTGTGAATGTGATAGACAGAGTGTACATTCTAAGATGGCACTGCAGACCGCAACATTCAAAGATAACAATTCTCTCTCTCTCTATCTTTCTCTCCCTCTATCTCCATCTTTCTATCTCTCCATATCTCAATCTTTCTCTCTCTCCATCTGTCTCTCTCCCTCTCTCCATATCTCATTCCCTCCACCTCTCCCTCCATCTCTCTCCCCCCTCTCCATCTCTCCATCTCTCTCTCTCTCTCTCTCTCTCTCTCTCTCTCATAGGTGTACCCCTGCAGTGGTGATAAGGACTGCACAGTTGGTAGCTACTGTCACAGTCCTCAGCACGCTCCCTCACGTTGCCTCACCTGCCGTCGCAGGAAGAAGCGCTGTCATAGAGATACCATGTGCTGCCCTGGCAACCGCTGCAGCAACTGTACGTGCAGTCAGTCCTAACTACTGGAATTCCACTTATTTTGCAGTGTCCTCAGATAACTTATAGTCCCAGACTTGGCTGTGTGAGCCAGACAGTGATGCCAGGTTTCTCTTTCCGGTCTAGACGTCTGTGTTCCGCTCTCTGAGAGCGTTCTGTCCCCACACATCACACCTCTAAAGGAGCATAACAAGTTCTCAACCAAAGACAAAGGCTGGAACAGGAGCAGGAAAGCTCAAGTCAAAGGTAAGGGATTTACATTACTCTAGCAAATCTTCGCTAAGATGTTACAGAAAGGCCTCCTATCCACAGGCTCCCATTTCAGTGCATGTGTTATTGCCACCGACTTCACAACTGTTGGTTGGCCAGCTTTAGGGGGAGAAATGATACGTCACAGTCGCTCATGTAATCAGTCAAACGCAAAGCCAATCAGAGAAATGATATGTCACAGTCACTCGTGTAAACACTCAAACGCAAAGCCAATCAGAGAAATGATATGTCACAGTCACTCGTGTAAACACTCAAACGCAAGGCTGATCAGAGAAATGCTCAACCGCTGAGTTTGCAGTGCACTGGTGGGCTTGTGCCAAACTCCACATGATGCTCTCTGCTCCTGCCACTCTTGTAAAAACGCTACACCTGCAGGTTGGCTGAGTGGGCCAAATCATTTCGAAAGACGCAGAGAGCCGTGACTGTTGTTAAATCGTGTTTTTAACATGCATTCTAAAATTGGAGCCTGACCAAGATTTTTAAAATCTTACATCTGAGTACTTACACTGAAATAATTCTCAAACACGTACAGCCTAGTATTAAGCAATCAGAAACCACTTGAAGAGACTTTCAAAGTTCTCTTGATGGACGGTTTTCTTCGGGGTGTAGTTTCAATCTTTACATAACCCGCTGGTCACACGGACGTGTCTGACATATGGATGTGGCCCATAGGAACCATGTGACTCCTCGCATGCCGGACACTGTTGATTAGAGCTTTAGGCGGGAAGTCCAGTCAGGAAACTGTGGTTTTGTTCTGGAACTCTGGGCTTCTGGTTTGCGTGTTTAAAAGCCTTTGGCAAGGGAAGTCCACATGCCAAATTATTTCACACAAATCTCACATGACACAGTCACATGAATAATAAATGTTTGCTATACTAATTATCCCTTTGAAAGAGTAATATAAAACGCCTGACAAGTGCAGAGCGCTCTCCTCAGTTGGGCTGAATTGGTTAATGAATCAGGAAGTCATTCACTCGGATCCTTGTGGCCGCCATATATCGCTCTTTCTAGACAGACCTTGTAATGCGATTTTAAATCCAGCGTAATGGCGAGAGCACTAGATGTGTTTGAACTCTTTCATGGCTAAGCCAGAACTATGTACCGGTCTGATTGTGCTCTCTTCCCTCTGGACTGTTTGGATTTATGGTACCTCCCCAGCAAACAGTGTTTGATTGCATACAGCGTGGTCATTACAGCTAACATACTGATGAAATTATTCTTCCAGATTAGCCTGTTATGGAGGTGTAGGATATTAACTACTATAATTTAGTTATGTTAATCTAATTAACTGATGCATTTGTAGCATGCCATGTGATTTGCTGTACTTTATTCCCCATATCGCAACCCAGTGATATTAAGTAGGCTGCTCAAAGACGAACAGTTGTTTATATGTATGTGTAATGTCCAAGATTAGGTGTTAAACCAAGTCCACGTCACCTTGGTTGCCCGACAGGTCATGAGGGCGACGCGTGCTTGCGTTCGTCCGACTGCTCGGAGGGCCACTGCTGCGCCCGCCACTTCTGGACCAAGATCTGCAAACCGGTCCTGCGGCAAGGCGAAGTGTGCACCAAACAGCGCAAGAAGGGCTCGCATGGCCTGGAGATCTTCCAACGCTGCGACTGCGCCAAGGGTCTGGCCTGCAAGGTGTGGAAGGACGCCACCTCCTACTCCAGGTCCAGACTTCACGTGTGCCAGAGGATCTGACGGGTGGAGGGGGTGGAGGGTGGAGGGCCTGTTGGGGTGGCGGAGTACCACGGAGCCCTTCTTGTCGCGCGGTGGGTGTGGAGGAGTCTCCTTCTTCCCAGGACTCAGCCATCTGGTGTGATGAAAGGAGGCATGGAGGAGAGAGAGAGAGGGTGGAGAGGGAGAGGGAGGAAGAGAGAGAGGGATTAACTGGGCCAGTGTGTGGGTGTGTGTGGGTTTGGGAGTTTGAGGTTTGGGGTTTGGGATGGATGATTGGGGTTCGTGATGAGACTCAGTCTTGGATTGTTCTCACCAAGCCTCTTTTCATGAACTTTTGCTGCACATGTTTTGAAGAAATGTACTGATTTGAAGCCATAGCTATTTACCAACACTAGGTAAATGGAGGCTGTGAAACAACTCCACTCTCTGTGTGTCTTTAGCATTACTTGCAATCCCTTCCAGGCAGGACTGTGTTTACCTTGTGTTTTGAAGTGCACATCATACACATTTTCATCCAGGATTTCATATAGCATAACTCAGTAATCTCTTGCTACTTTTCATGAAAACAGTATCTGTTCTGTATCAGTTGTAATATATAACCTCATACATTTCTCTGGTAGGTCTATATTGTATTTACTTCCCAGCATGGAACTTCAAAGTTTATCCCTCTTTTTGATAAATGACATTTTGATAAAACCCATTTTGTTTTATGTATTTTTGCATATTGTCACTGTCTGGTAAATGGTCATTGTTTCCTGCATTTGACTTTGCAGTTGACTGTTCAGAAGGGCTAAAAGCTTTGCTTGAGAACAGAGCAAACAGAGACGCAGTTGGAATGTTCTGAAATCTGTGATTTCCAGGTTCAGACTGAGGAGTTCAACCACTGTACCATACTGTGATACAAAGCTACGTGGTTTGAAACCTGTTTTATTTTTTTCTTGCAATAGTGAAATATGATTTCAGCATCTTGAACTCCGATTGTTTTACACCTGTTGCTTATTTGCATAGGCAGGATTTTAGTCTGTTTCTTCATGACAACATGAATTATCCAGTTAGCATCCAAAATGAAACAAATGAAAAATTCAGGCCAACACTTTCTAATCAAGAACCAGATTATTTCTATTTTTTGGGGGTGGCGTTATGTTTAAACTCCTAACCTCAGAAATCCGACTTTGTCGGTCTAGACCACTGGTAATCATTCAAATCCTACATCAGCATTAATAAGATGAAGGTGTAGCGCTGTAGACCCAGACAAGCACAGGTGGTATCCCGCGCGGAGATTCGGGTGTGGCGGACGCTAGCTTACGCTGGCCTGCGTTTTAAAGTACACACATGCCTCGTGAATCTCTTCTCATTCACCTAACAGGGTTTGCTCATCTCTTTGTTTACTCTGAAAAGTCTGAATAAAAAATCTTATTGCTTAGAGAAATTGTTTACAATTTCAGCATACTTTTGTTTATGGCTCATCTAAATGTGTAGATATTGTTCAGTTTTTACTCACAACAAAGTCCTATTGTTGTGACATTTGAATCTAACTATAGCCAATAATAGTCAATACAATACAAAGTGTGCCTCTGTTGTGTGAAATTTTCTGTTGTATTTTCCTTTGAGTTCCATCAGTTAACAAACAACTAATAAGCTCTTATTGTAAATAACATGGAAACATTGAAATGAAATGTATTTAAAAACAATTGTATATCATGTACATATTATGGGAGGCATGGAGGCGGTCAGGATCGGCACCTCCATGACATGCAGGCATTGTAATCTCCAGCAGTTGCCATGACAGTGTGTAAAGCTCTTTTTTTACAGTACCAAAGCGCATGCATGTGCTAAACATATTTTACATCTACAGTTTTGTCAACCTGTTTGCATTTGTTTCTGCATATACAGTATATCAAGATTGCCATAGAGAAATATTGCTATTAAATTATTTTCAAAACCCATTTAACCGTTTGGTTCCGAGTTCCTATGATGAGCACACGTTGTGGGTTTGTTTGCTGGAAGTGCCTGCAGATGTGCATTCAGTCATGCTGTTCTGTTTCCTAGTGTATATTTACAATGTTAATTAAAGAATGTATTTTGTATTACAAGTCTGTTTTCTAATTGCAAATGAACAACAACAAAGAAAGTAGGGAAGACAAAAGGCAGATCTTATATATTACACATAATGCTTTATAAATATCACCTAAACCATTATATATATAACACCTAAACCTTTCAATTAGTTTAGTGTAGACAAACACACAACATGTCCAAGAACTCTTTAGATATGGGAAATCCAAGTTGGAGCTTTTCAGCAGAGCATGTGTGAGGTGTGAGATCAGGACCTGTGGAGAAGCAGAGGAACTGGGCAGAGTCTGAGAGGACTGGGCGGAGTTTGACAGCCCCGCTGCACCATCACCAAGGGAAATGAGCGATGTGAAATACATGGACATAGAGACTTCAGCATTAACATGAAATGTAAAAAAGTTGGAAAAAAATATTTGCTAAATGTTTTTTTATTTTTGTTTTAATGAAACTCAGAATAATGCAGCTTTTAAATCTTTATTCGGCTCATTACAATGGGTAATTTTGTACATCACTGCTTGTAGATGAAAAATAGAATTATTATTATCAATATTTTTAGTATTATTATGGTTATTTAGTTAGGCATTGTCTTGAGTTTTCATGAGGAACTGGGGTTAATAAAGTAGCACACAGCAAAATCTGCTTTCAGAACATTTCACCCAAGTTATGTATTTTTTTAATCCACAGGTTTCAGATTTGCTTTCACATTATTTCAGACAGATTGCATTCCACAGTGTTGTGTTTGTCATGCTTAAGGAACTAAGCCGTTGAAGGTTTTGCCACCTGGGTCAGAAAATACTTACCTGACATGCATAGTTATGAAGAAAATGTGGAAAATATACAAGGATTTGGGGGTGAAACTCAGATGTCATTGAAGTCCGCCAGGCCGCGTTCAAAGCGCGAGCCTCGTCTGTTCACTTCTTCCTGGAGCTTCTGCTGGGACCTGGTCTTCCCTTCTGCAGTGTCAACGCTAGCCTTCGCATTCCCGGGTCTGTGCTGACTCCATTTGAACAGACATTTATTGGGCGTACAGTTAGGGGTCTTGTGTTGAAAACAAGCAACTTGTGTGTGTTTTGCTCCGCCCAGGCCCGACAGCCCTTTTCATGACTGGGTTCACATTCACCGCTCTGACACGTCTATAAAACTTGGTGGCGACTGAGCCTTTGTATGTCTGGCAGACTGGTTAAGAGTGCAGGCAAAAGTACTGAGTGCTTATTCCAAAAGCTATTAACATGACAAACCACCAACGGTGCTCATGGTCTCCATATATCTAGTTCCCCTTTAACCACTGAACCAGGGCTTAATTGTGTCTGTTGCAGATGTCATCTCCAGCTGTGATATTGAAAGGACCTTTTTGAAGTGAAATAAAGCAAATATAGAGGCAACAACAAATCATTTGATTTAGTCAACACTCACCCACTTAAGAGAGGCTTGACACAACAAAAGGGCTTACTGATGGAATAAAATACCCCATTCAAGCAGTTCATAAAATCACAGCCTTTCCATGGTGTCTTGATAGCCACAGTGGGGCTTATGTGAGCAGGAGTTTTGTCTTTCTCAGTGCTTCAGGAAACGCTTGGACATCATGGCCTTTCTGAGCTCAGATCTTAGTTTTTCAGACTATGGAATGATCTGTCATTGTCTTGCTCAATAATTTATGAGTTATTACCTCATAGGTTTCAGTTTCTTGAAATGAATGCAGATTTATTGGCCTTTCTCACACACACACACGCACACAAACACACACATGCATTCATGATTAATGTACAGGAATTTTTTTATTTAGCTAAATATTGAATTATGAAGAAGCAATACACTTTAGAAAAAGCAATATATAAAGTCCTGTATTGTATTTAGCATAACTGTTTTTATGCAGTTTCCACATGATATTTCTGTCAGATATTTCACGTATTCTAATGTGTAACCGTTTTCAATTACTTCAATTTTAGAAACTTTGCATAATAAATCTTTAATCCTTTTAGTTCTTAAATGTTTTTGCAGGATAGGAAATCACAAAATCATCCTGTGCATAAATGCGTTTCCCAGATGTCCTCTAATGTCAAATAACCATCCACATATATTCCTACATTTCTAAGCCTTTTTGTAAAATCAGAAAGCATGGGCCCTAGTTTCCCCGAGCCGACTGAAACGTGTTCCTTTTCAGTTATGTAAGCTGATACGGAGTGAAGTCATTCTGAGTCTGTGGAGTGGGCGCTAAGAGGGACAGGCTGGCTGGACTTTACTGAAGAGACCAGTGCAACGCTGTCAGACCCCACTCTGTTCCTGCATGAACGTGGGAGTAAACACATCCCACCAAGAGAGTCTGACATCCCAACAAATATCCCTGAGGTGCAACTGCTGTGATTGCACACTCATTCCTGAACGATCGTTGTTTTCTATTTTGAGGAAATTGGAGGAGAACTGAGACATTACTGCTGATTACGTTGACACTTCCCATCGCCTGCTAATTAGTCTAAACACAAAGCTGTCACACAGCAAACTGGTTGTACTTTTCAGTGCCCAGCAGTATTGCTGCTGTTGTTTCAACAGAGATGTGGAATTTAGCATAAGACTAGGCGTAATCTGTGTGTGAATTATACTTCTATATCTTATAAAGCCTTTGGATTCTTGGAGTCATCAAATATCAAATATTTTAACTTCATTCATCATTTACTGTCTTTTACCGGATTTTACCATGTATGATCTTCAAACATATTTTGCCTTACACTAAATAAAGAAATTTATATCTCTGTTATTTTAGTGTCAAATATTTGGTTTGGAATTTTATACTTCAAGCTGGTGTACATTGTCAGTGTAAGGCAGCAGATAGGTCTAAAAATCACGGGCTATTTAGAATAATTTAAGGCACTTTATTTTTATGGATTTTTTAAAGACCTTGGTGCCTGGTGCTGAATCCTCCAATAAATCATTTTCTCACTTTCCTTGACAGTACAAAGGCAAAACCTACAGTAATTACCGAATACCAGCTTTCCCCTATGGCCTGCAAAGTCATGCTTGCTTTACAACCGTCCAGCTATGATTCTGGGTGCTTTTTTCTCCCACATGTGTTTTTAATTGTAGGTAATGACCAAGTCTGGATCTGCAGGATTGGAGGAGCAGGATACCACTTTGAAAAGTACGTTGATTTCTCCAGTGATCCGCTAGGTAAGTGCTAAAAAATAACAGAAAAGGAAAAATAAAAAAGAGAAATGCTCTATGTGAAGCGCAGCTCAAATTTGGTCTGAAATTGGATGCTGGCTAAAGCCCTTTTAAGTGGTCTACGCAAACGGTGTGGACGCCACGGTCCTTACTGGGCCACCCACAGACACACGTGCAGCGGCGGCGCTGAGCTGGGCCGCTCCCACTGCCCAGACAAACGCGCCTGTCACGGTAATCCTGCGCAGTTGTTAGCGTTGGCCCCCGCACGCCGCCGCGTCTCCTCCGGCCGCCTATCCCGGCGCCGCGACTGATCGCGCGCCGGCCGTGCCGCGCTTTTCCTGGACATGGCTGGTGGAACACAGAGAGCAAGATGTCTCGCTAAGATCTGTCACGATGTACGCCATCTACAGCAACTAATGCAAAGAGCAGAAGCAGGCCCACACCCTCCATGCACATATGTCATCAAAGGTTGATTTTCAACCAGCAGACATAAACTCTAAGTAGGCACAAATTATCTGATCTCAAAGCACCAGGAGGGATTTTACATGTATCAGACCCTTCCATTCCTTTTGATCATTCCGTTTTGAATTCTGCTGAACTGATACAATACGCTCCTAAAATGTATATGTGGAATGTGTATATGTGTATATGTACAGTATATGTGGAATAAATGAATGGCTGATATAATGGAACAGGTACTGTACGCACAGACTGTAATGCGGAGGTAGCCATAAGTACAGCCAGCAAAGTCTACTCGTGCATTTAAATACTCAAGTTTCAATTACTCTTTTAATGGTTTTCTCATTTTCTGATGTAACCTTTTTTTAGTAAATTGTTAGACAATGTCAATCAGCCTCAAAAACTGTTCTGAGTGCAAGAAGATGGTGATCATTATTTCAGAGGTTATTTAAACAGGCTGTGAGTACTGAGCCAAAGTCTTGGTCCTGGAGCCCATCCTGGTGAAACAACAACTCCAGGTGTCTCTCCTTCACTTCCCACCATGCACATCCAGTGAAGAAGGTACATTAGGGCTTGATAAAAATACCAAGGCCCTGACCCAAGCCATATACCTGTAATAACTCAAACTGCTCAATTGCGGAACACAACAATGTTGAGATTGGAAGGCCTTGGGAGAAAAGCTGTCACAATTGGAGCAATATTTTTATAACGCAACCACATCTTAAAGCCTTTTCTTTTATGGTCTGGTATATTGCCCTGGTCTCTAACAAGGAACTCCTGCTTGTATGAGCTGACAGTACAGACGTGTCCAGGGTGAAGTTCTTGGACCGCCACAGCAGGGGGGGGTAAACGAGAGAGACGGAGCAGCAGGGTTTACCGATCGAGTTGATTCATGTGTATTAAAGGATCATAAATTCAAGCTCAGTGGAATGCCCTTCCCACAGCATGGGGCGCTAGTGATGCTATGTAGAGCAGCCATGTAGCTCCGCTAGAAGAGTTTCTATTGGCCTTAAACTGCACTTCAATCTGGCCTCTTTGGGTTTGTTCTCTGCTGATCTGGACTTTTTATGTCTCTGAAGGCCACTAGCTCCATCTTCTCCACCCCGTATGGCTTCCTCAGCTGTTTTCAGTCCACACGCAGTTTTAGGCCACACGGTTTCAAAAGGAATGTCCGTCGGAACGAGACAAGGAGTGTAAACGGTCTCATCATGGCAGATGTTTTTTTAAAAATCTGCCCTAAAGTGGAGATTTTTCTTATAAGGTGCAGCACAGATACTGTGTCCTGACAGAGCTGAGAGCGACTGATGCCCACATACACATGAAAACGTTCATTTAGCCTAAAATGACTGTCATGGACTAGCTAGGACAATGTCAGGGTACACATTTCACATCGGTGTCCTTTGCTAGTTACTGCCTGGACAAGACTCCACCTGTCTACAGTCTTACTGTATTTTATTGCTCTTTTTAGGTAAAAAAAATCACTCTGGCACAGGACCTTACAGAAGAATGGGCGCAGGGAAAATACCCCATCCCAGGTTATTACTCATAGATGCTTTTTTGTTTCATTTCTGTCTTGACTAGTCATAAACATATAAATATGAGTCTTATGGACCTAACGACCAAAAACATTACATTTCATGAATACAGCCATAAATCACAAAGAAAATACACCCTAACAGATTGTTATGGGGTGAAAAGTGATGGATTTTATGCATGCCAGAACATTATTTTGTCTGGTACTTATGTGTATGCATTAGTATAACCATCCATTATTCTACATTCAGTACATCATTTGTCAAAGTGTAGCAAAGATCTGCTGAGTGTCACTGTGGTTTATTTATTGGAGCCATGGATGAATCTTTGATTCTGGCTTTTCTAACTTTTAGTCAGCCTCTTCCTCTGTTAGACCTTCATGATGTGTTCATATGCCATCTTATGTGCAGTGAGTCCAAATGTCTTTAAAGCACTTGAATCTGGAACAAGTTTACACTTGAAAATGGAATCTGGAACAGCTCAGATAATGAGGGTTTAAAGTGCACTCTTATCTCCATGGCTTTGCCAAGTTTTGGAGCATCAAGTTAAGGATATTCTCTGTAAGATTGTATTTTGTTTTATTTTTGATTCAAGAATGAATTGAAATTGGGGTTAAAAAAACCCTTTGTTTTGCAAACTGGTTTTGGATCACTGTAGTGTAACAGCATATGAATCAGTGCGAGATTCTCATTTTGTTCCCCGCATTTCATATGTTCCTCTGTTGGACTGTTTTGTCTCATTGTTGACAGGGACACGTTACAATGTAATCCATCTGTTTGGTCCAATTGTAGTGTCATCCAAGCCAGCTGACAATGTGGGACTTTTTGAACATTATGTATTGTGTAAAAAAACGTTCTTTTTTTAGGAAAGGGGTACAGCACAAACCATCACAAATCTGCACAAAATTGTTTTATAATTACTCTTATGGGACGCACATGCTTTTTGAAAAATCCATCATGGCCGATTCATATTGACTTTTCCCATCTCTGATACCACTTTAATAATTCTTTAAAAGTCAACATTGAATAAATGGTGTCATATGGTCCCAATCAGAGTCAGACGGAACAGAAAGAATGCCGCAGCTGGCTCAAGGTTAACTCTGGGTTTACTGACAAATTAAATGATAAATGTTTATATGTATGCTTAGTAGGGCTGTAACTGTTTATAAGTCAGAGGTCATCTGTATTAATATAGAATATGAATTGCACTCAGGAAAATATGCTTTGGGTACAATCGTTTTGGGGAACACTTACGATGTCAAGATCAATCTGACACACCATGTTTGCTAACCTCAAAATGAGAAGTGTTCTTTAGTGCAGTGGCATAAAAACGATGCTTGTCCTATTTCTTTTTTAAGTTCCCCTGGGATTTAAACCTGCTATTTTGCTGTTATGGTAACAATGGTTTTATATTATGGTCTCCTGGGCAACGTTCTATCTGGCTGGCTGCTGTCCAGACCTCTTTGATTGCTTTGGCGCCATTTACATGTGTCACTCAGCCCTCTACTGCAATGCACACCCTGCCTTGGATGCTCCAGAGCCTGTTCACATCTCTGTTAAGCTCCTGTGATGATTTATAACCACCAGACCTATGCATGAAGGTCTAACCTCATATAAACGGTCATGAAGTAGAACCGTCTGCATGAGCCCACGCATAATCGCTTAGCTTGTATTGTTGGTGTTTTAAACCTGCCTTATGCTTCTCTCATCTGATTTTCCTATGTTCAGCAAAACCAGACCATGTTGGGTACATCCTGAACTCCAGGCTAAACCCCAGTATTTAGTCATCATTCATAAGCTCTGTAACTAATGTGAGCGAATTATTCAGCAACTACACATGAAGTAGAAGTGTGCGGACTGAGATGCTGACCTCCTCATGGTTGGGCTCTTCTAAAGGTTCCTTCCATATGCCATCACAGGGAGCTTTTCCTTGCCTTTGTTTATGTCGTCCTGCTCATCGGACCTGGTCTAGATCTGGGTACTATACAAATAAAATAAAAATTTGCTGCATCACTTACCATTTTATTACTGTCAAAGATCACACAAAGACGCCTACACATCACCCAGAGTATTCAAAAAACTGTAACTAAGTGTCGGCCTCAGGTGTGAAAATAAATGTGTTTTGCCACGAAAAGCATCCCGTAGCATCACTGGAATCGACCAGCGCTGTCTTTCTGAGCGGCACTGGGCTCCTCTTTCGGGCGTGGGAAGCTGCCGCGGATGTTGCACTTGTGTGGGACGGAGGGAGGGAAGGACAGAGGGACGGAAGGATGGAGGGATAGAGGTGATGGATGCGCAGCGGCGGAGAGAGTAGCGGAGTGCAGATGAATGTGTTTAAAGAGGAATGCAGGATGTGTGGAGGGAGGGTCATTGCTCTGCTTTGATCAGCAGCTGGCCGTGTTCACACCACTGGATCAGGCTTTTCTGAAAAGCTTGGGTTATATTAGAGAGAGTAGACAAGGAATATTTTGCTTGTTTATATATCTGAATGTATATTTCATGAAGGCAGTTTAGATGGATTTTGGCTTGTTTAAATCATACAAAAATACGTTACCTACCCTTAACTATATGTACATTTAAGTTTGTTAAATCTAACAGCTGTGAATTTGTTACATCCTTGGCTTCCAACCCCATGGCATCCAACCCCCTTATTCAAGTGTTGGAGGACCAGAGCACTGTACAGTTCAGTATATTTTTTCTTTAAGGCATGAAGCTGGCTCAATAGCTGAATCAAACCGGGAAGTGTGTGTGTGTGAGTGTGTGTGTGGGAAGGGGGGGGTGGGGGGTAGAACTGTCAGTGTGTGGTTTTAGAGAAGGGATTCGAGTAACCCTGCAGCATGTTTGTGTGCATGTGTGTGTTTAATTTTGTGGGGAGCATTGCCAACTTCCTATTGTTTTTGTTGATATCTGAAGCGATTTCATGTAATTTAATGAACAGATTGAACTGCTGCTGTGGCCAAGTCTGAACGAGCTTGGCAGGGGAGGCACACACCACTCTTCTGTCTTCCACACTTGTGGCAATTTGTGTGGGTGAGGCTGTTTATCTTAGTTTACATCCTCCGTTTTCAAAATCATGTTAGAGGTCGAGTGTGACTGCCTGGGAGTAAACACGGGCTGATATTTATTACGTGTGAGTGCCGCGGCGACGCCTCCATCAGAGGGTTTTTTTTTTACCACGCTCCTCTCTTCGCCGTCTTGTGGTCAGGAGGGCTGTGAAGGCTCAGTCAACACCCCGACGGGGATGCCGCTGGGCGTGACGCTCTGTCCTCCTCTCCGTGCCCGTGCCTCTATGCTGGCATGTCCGCCCTCCACGTGTGCGCGTGCGTCGCTGGGATCTTTTGGCGGAATCTTCGTGAGCCTCGCGCAGCTCAGCATCCTGTTTTTGAGGCTCTCGGGTTTGGATTAGGGGCCCGGCGAGCTACGACAGAAGCGGCGCTGCGCTGGAGGCGCCCGCCAGCCTCTCTTCTCCACCCCGCCGACTGCACGTCTCCCCGCCTTCGCTCGGGATCGAGGCTACACCCTGCATGCGGGTAATCGCTCCTGCCCCACTCACTGCGGGGGATCCATTTGTCAAACAGGAAAATATGATATCCTCCCACATTGTGCACCTTTCAACGGCTCAAAACGATGACACTGCCACTCCTACTCCCGAGAGAGCCTCTCCGTCCCCCCGTGTCCCCCCCCACACTCCATCCACATCCACTGTCGTCCCTCATCTCCAGAAAGGGCTCTTTGTCCCCGTGTCTCACTTTAGCAGTTTAACTGGATAGGCACCATTGAGTGCTTGTGGGTGGCAAAGGGTACAATTTCCTGTGTCTAAATAAAGAGACCAAACAATGACTGGAGACTTCCATGAATTGGCGAGGTCCTCCCCTCAACTCTCACTGCACACAATGCAGCCCAAAGTAGACCCAGGGCAGTGGTGGCAGAGCCAGACCCAGGGGCAGAGCTGCAGGAGCAGGCCCAGGGTAGAGCTGCAGGAGCAGGCCCAGGGCAGAGCTGCAGGAGCAGGCCCAGGGTAGAGCTGCAGGAGCAGGCCCAGGGTAGAGCTGCAGGAGCAGGCTCAGGGCAGAGCTGCAGGAGCAGGCCCAGGGCAGAGCTGCAGGAGCAGGCCCAGGACAGAGCTGCAGGAGCAGGCTCAGGGCAGAGCTGCAGGAGCAGGCCCAGGGCAGAGCTGCAGGAGCAGGCCCAGGGCAGAGCTGCAGGAGCAGGCCCAGGGGCAGAGCTGCAAGAGCAGACCCAGGGGCAGAGCTGCAGGAGGAGGCCCAGGACTCCTGCCACTAAACCAGAGTCAGCTGCCTCTGTTGGATATCACGCAAAAGGCTCACACAGGGCTGGGGACTCATGGGAGACCTTTGGGCTGGGGCTGTTTACAGGTCTGGGACCTGACACATCCGCTAGCGTCACATCCAGCCCCTGCGGACAGTGAGAGGTCTGGGGGTCCCTCAGCAGGGGCGGCGGAGGGCGCTTTTTGACACCCGTGTCCCAGCAAGGGCTGGAAGGCATGTTGACACAGCAGCAAAGACGGCGGCTCCTGCTGCATCTCCCCAGCGTCATTCCCTCCTCTGCAGGGTCAAGGAGCCGCTGCTCCTCTGAGAAAGGCTCGTTGAGCGTGCCGGATTGTGCCTGCACATACATTAGAAGGCATTTGTGAAACTGCAGGCTTCCAAGTTCCTGTCTGAAGTCTTTTCCTGACCACCCGCACTTTGACTTCTTTCTAAATATGTTCATTTGGAACTGGTAATTGCATGCACAAGGCAAGCAGTATCATTTACAAAACAATCTTTTTGAAGTTAAAAGAAGTGCAGCTCAGAACTCGCATGTGTGTGTGCGTCTGAAGGGGGTTAGGTATGTTCAGTCAATAATCAAGTATTGCATAACCAGAATACGTTGCAATGCATATTGCTAGCATATGACCATGTGAGCTGTTTTGAATCCTTCTAGGAACACGGGGGGTTATGGGAACACGACCTCAGCAGCCACGTAGGACACGATGTGCTCCGCACTGGCCCGTTGTGAGCTGGAGTGAGCCGGTCCTGCTCAGACCTCTCACCTCACGTGCCTGCTTCCCTGTGACACCCCCTGAGCTGCGTCAGCAGGCCACGCTCACTGGGGAACAGGGGGGGGGACCGGACGACCTGGAAAACAGGCGCTTCAAACGAGCGCCATGCCGGAAGCGGAGCCGCGAGGACGCCCAGGCGTGTGCGACAGCTCCCACGCTCGCGCACTGGTGGATGTGTGTGCACTCACGCACTCCCACGTATGTATGCAAGACGCAATTATGCATGGGCACACAGAGAGGGAGAGAATAAAGGAAATATATCCAAAGAAGGAGAAAATAAGAGATTGAGAAAGAGATGGAGATAGACAATGAACGGAGATGAAGGGAAAGGCAGACAGAGACAGAGGGGAAAGAGAGAGAGAGAATGAGTGTGTGCTGGTGAGAGAAGAGTGCACCCCACCCTACCTGACCCTCACCAGGGACCCCGGAGTGTGACATCATGTCTCTTCCAGTGAGCAGACTGCATTGTTGTCCTTGACTGACTGACTTGACCCCCCCTCTCTTCCTCTATTTTTTTGGCTCTCTAACTCTTTTTGCTTTGTTTTCACAAACAACAAAAGGGACGCCAGAGTTTCATCAAGGCAGGAGACATCCTTCCTCCCCTCCCCCGCTCCTCACCACCTGAATGAACAGATCACACAAATGGGGCGGCTCCCACAGGATAGCCTTACCTGTCCCCCCTCCCCCGACTCCCTGCCTGCCCTGCTCGCAAGCCCCTCCCACACCCGCCTCTATGCCGTCATTCATCTGTGCGGGAGCTGTGGATCTAATAGATATCATGACTGGTGTTCACTGAGCTTTAAATTCAATGCCATTCTGATCTGGGATCAGTTTATTTACTATTAGAGAAAAATGTCCAGAGTGTACATAGTGTGTACAGACTGTGCCATTTCATGAAGTTCTTTTTGCTTGTGAATTTTGGTTATCTCAGTTTCCATCTAGTTGCATGCTGCACTCTGTTGAGTACCCACTCAACTTTGTTTACTTTACACTGATTAGCTCTTTAGTAACATTTTTTTTGTGGCTGTTATTGTTATTTCGTTCTTTTTTTCCTCAAATCCAAACCACTAACATTAAGTAAAGTTTTCCACATTGCGCCTGTTCATGCGTCACTGTGGGGGGGAAACAAAACCCCACAAAACAAAAACTCTGCAGCAGTTTGATGTGAAACAGTAAAATATCACTCCATCGCCTGAGCAGGTGGCTGCTGCCATCAGATGCAAGATGAGCAGGACACGGTTGTTTAGAAGCTGCACTACCTGCTGTCAGTCAGCATGTCACACACGTGTCCACTGAGGCTGACCAGATCACCAATTCTCTGGAACTACTCTGGATCACCAGTTTCAAATAACTCAAGGGATGCTGGAATTCTTTTGGTGTCTCATTTAACGTTCACCGAGGTGAACAGTTCAGGTTCAGAAAGTGAAGGCCCTGGCCGCCATTTCTTTTGCTGGATCTCATCACCATCCAGACCCAGCAGGTAGAACTGAGTGCTTGAGAGCGGCAGCATGTTGCCATGGCAGGGTGTCTCAATCCTCAGCCTGAACACATGATCCGCGATCTCTGTTCTTACAAAGTGCAGTTTCTGAAATGCTCTCTGTTAAGAACGAACATGTTTTGGAGCCCTTCTGACTTCTTCCCGATCAATAGCGCCAAGTCCTTGATCCTTGAACAGCTGTTGTCAGGTGAGTGAGCTATTTCAGGACCCGAAATAACTAACCCTAGCCCTAACCCTGACCCTGACCCTAACCCTAACCCTAACCCTAACCCTAACCCTAACCCTAACCCTAACCCTAACCCTGACCCTGACCCTGACCCTAACCCTAACCCTAACCCTAACCCTAACCCTAACCCTAACCCTAACCCTAACCCTAACCCTAACCCTGCAGTCACCTTGATGTGTCATGTAAGGTCATCTTTAGCCCAGTCACATCTTGGCATCTCTCTGTAACTTGTAGAAGTGGTCACATGGGGTCCTGCTTAGGATGTCAACAGACTCACCAACACCTCTTACGGGCAGCAACACAAAGTGAAAATCAACCAACAAACAGTTGAAGTTAGTAGAAGTTACGATAGGAGTAACTTCATCTAAGCTACATGAATTCTAAGCTATTTCAAAGTGCCCAATGATTCACTGATGATTATATATTTCCAGTCTTTCTGTCTCCTTTGAACCTTTTGCCCTCCGGCTAGTCTTTACTTTGTATAATATACTTGAGGAAACACATTTTTTCTATACTGAGCATATTTTAGAGTATCCTGAAATACTTATACCTTCAAGAAGGTATTTAGGAGTTGTGCCAGACCTTGAGGAATTGAGATCTATCTGGACTGCCTGATAGATTCTGTGAATGTTAGGTAAAGTTCCATCATTTCTACACACACCTCTGGAAATAATATGATCTCTTAACTGCCATCAGCCAGATACAGGTTTGGGTCCCACCATAGGAAGAATGAAGTATTCTTTGGCAAGTAAACTGATACTTTTATATGTAAAAAAAAACCTCAAACCCCAAACCCCAGCTCCACACTGTCACGACAAATTAACACAAGACCTTGTCTTTTTGTAGATATATGGCAATACACTTGTTACTGTATAACTAATGAGCCCACATTATGTTAAGTATCCATGGAAATTGGAACAACAACAGTAAAACAAACGGCAGAGCAAGGACATCTCAGGAGGAGTAAGGATGTGTAATTTAAGGAGAGAAGGGTGTGTGTGTGTGTGTGTGTGTGTGACAGTACATTCCTCATCATTATCTATATTTGTAGAAACGGCTATAATTTTTAATCAGTGTGAATATGATGCCTCAACCTGTTCTATGACACACTGAAAAATACTCACAGAGCCTTTCACAGAGCAGTGTCTAATACACACCAACAGGATAACAGAGAACAGGACACAAATAAAGCTTACATGCCCTGAAAGAATGAATCTTGCACACAGTGAGGTCTAAGTTTAGCAATCAAATTATTATGTGTGGCATAACTACTCAAATTTTGGTTGACAAAATCAAAACCATACAGTACAGGCCTCTCACATGTTCCCCAGAAAGCCATTAGAATAGCCACAGAGAAATGAAAGACAGAAGAGCTAACTCTACCAACACCCCCCACACACACCCCCATCCCCCCCCACAGCGCCCCCACACACCCCCCCAGCCCCCCCAGTCCCTGTCAGGAAGGCTGCCTGCTTTATGCGGCATGGCCAGCGCTCATAAGACCGGAAGGTTCTCTCGGGGAGAGACAGGCTCTAAATCACCGCACCGTAATATCTGATTAGGGGTCAAAAGAAGAAAAAAAGAGAAATGAGGACAGATTATTCCTTTTAAGCCTCGTTTTCATTCTGCACATGGTTAAGAGCCTGTATTTATCAAATGAAATAGAGCCCGAAAGGAACTTGTCTCGAGGTTTCTGAGGTTTCGAAAGCTTTGTGTGTATTTCCTCCCTGCTGAGCAATTGACCACAGTGAGTGGCAGTTTTGATATGGCTTCCAAACCTCTATGGGTGGCACTGGAGTCTGCAGAGTCACTATAGCATGTCATTGCATTTTAATGCCTGCCCTCTCGTTCCCTAATGCACTCTGTTCCAATAGGAGATTAGTTTCCAGTGACTGTAATCCTTCGCCCTTGTTTTTGAAACTGAAGCGCACAGGATGAAATGCCAACGGAACTTGGCTTGAAGGTCATGTGACACATCCGCTGGCTTTGATTCACGCCTCGCTCCGTTTCTGTGCAGATCAGCGGGCGGGCGTCTAACCCGGAGAGACGCTGGGGTCTGTGTGTCTCCTCATGCCAGGTGTCATGTAAAGCTTTCTGAGCTGGTGGAGGGTTTCGGTGATGACAGTGGTTGTAAGTGACCCCTCACCTTTACTTTCATGCCAGTTCCCGGTTTCTCTTTCATGTTGGCGGCTCTCTGCCTATTCGCTCGTGGGGACAGGAGGCAAGCGCCTCTCCTGCTGTAGCGATGCCTAAGTGTGCCCTCGGGCTAGCTCCCAACCGTGGGATACCCTTAGACCCCTGCCCCGCCCCCCACCCCTCCGCTAAGCACAGGCAATTATTAGATCAGATCTCTAGCTTTTTATTTTGTTTTCGCTCCATAAAGGATGTTGTTTTGAGCTTTATTATTGATGGGGCTGTCTGGTCAGTAAAAAAATAAAAAAATCAGCTAGAACAACAAAACAACGAAAAAAGAAAAGAAAAGAAAGAAGGAGGAAGGGGAGAGAGTAGACAAGACCACAATGCTTTGCACAATGCTCCGCATCTCCTTTCTTCCGCCTCGGCTCTTGCTGTAACCGGACACCAGGCCTATTGGAGCGCTGTGTTTATCTAAGCGTCTCAGAGGGACAATTCAGTGTGATCCTTTAGTGGACTCTTTTCACTGTCCCACTATGAGAAAAAGTGCACTACTCCCATGCCATCCATTCTTCTGCGCACACTAATAGGCCTTTACTGCTACAGAAACGTGTAGGCCTGACAAGCCGAGCCTCTCGTTCCCACCCTCGTCAAACAGGGCCTGGCATCGGTTTCAAAATCTCATTGGCTGAGAGATTGACCAGATACTTCTATCCTGTAAGATTTAAGAGATACTGGAGTAGCGCTGGACATAATAACTCCCGTCTGATATTAAACATCCTGTGTGATTCAGCACTTTGGACAGCTCAAAAAATTTGATTACCCCCATTTTTCAAATCTTGAGTTTATTTTATTTCACTTTGGGTTGCAGTTAAAAGGTGAGGTGAGCAGATGATTATGGAAATACACTATCCTTACAAATAATAAAAAAATAGCACACACACACACACACACACATATATATATAACATATATATAATTATATATATATAACATATATAATATAAAATATATATATATATATACATTTAACAAAACTTTAAAAACTATATAAAAATGATTACATCTAAGAATGACAAAACAAAAATGCTAAAAAGTTAATAATCATAAATATTCACAGCCGATCATTTAAAGGCCGGATGGCTCGGCCAGCATTCCCTATTGCTCAGAGAAATGATCCTGAATACATGTTATTGCCCAACATGTGTAGCACATAATGAGCAATTAAACACTCATTTGTACAATAATATGAAATAACAAACTCAGTCAAAACAAGAGAGACAATATAAATATATCACAGAAAAATGTCAGTACACCACCCAGAGAAGAGTGTCAGAGCTTATAAATAAAGATGGCTTAGATAAACAAAACCAGACTGCAAGAAACTACTCACTTATCTGGGGAAATGATTTACAGTTCACTGTTGTTCTTGTTTGGGCGACTGACTATGCACTGAAGCATCTTATCAGGCCCCTTGATGTTTACTATGGTAACTAAATCTCCAGCTCCAGGCTGGGAAGATAGCATCACTGCTATAGACCACTGGTATGTGACATTGAGCAGTGTGTGTGTGTGTGTGTGTGTGTGTGTGTGTGTGTGTGTGTGTGTGATGACTGCAGATGGAGTGATGGACGTGACTTAAATGGGAGAGAGGACATGGTGACATAGGGGATCAGGAGGCCCTAATGGAAGCCAGATGGGGTGCAAAGGTCAAGTGTCAACTTCCCATTTCTCTTCCTGTGTCATGGAGAGTGGGCTATGTTGTCGCCCTTACCCACAGTGCCTTATCTTTATTTTTAAGGTTCATTTTGTTGAAGTGGAACATATTGATTAAATTAGGAATGACAATCATTATAGGCGTGATTTACAAATTTCCCCTCTACATGTGCTGTGCTGGAGTGTAACGTTCCATCACTCTTAATACGTTAAGATTTAATTTTGCATAATGGACATTTGCATAATGGACATTGTGATCCTTTAGTCTCTTCTCTGGAATCTGTTCTTGAAGTTGATGTTCCATAATGTTATGTTGCTATGTTATGTTAAAGGTGTGAAACTGTATAATGGTGATATGTGATCAGAAGCATTGACGCTTGGCCTGTGCTCACAATATAACCCACCACAGCAGGGAGAAGGCCCCTTAGCCCTATGTTGGTAAACCCTAAATTACAGGGTTTGTCTGTCTGAGTGGCTGCGTGTGACCTAACACAACACCTACGCTAGCAATCAGCATCATTTAACGATTAGTGCTACCACATCTCCAGTTCTCCATGGTGCTGCGTATGGAAACAATATGGAAGGCCGTTCCAGCATTGATTGTGCTTATTTCCATGACACATGACACACACCTCTCCTAGACACAGACACACCTGTACAACCCTTGTACAAACCCTGCAGGTTTCTATGCCTCTGGATGCGTCATCTTAGCCCATAGCTACATCTGGATGCTTCATCTTAGCTATTTCTTGCTACATAAGCAGACTATGGGGAAGAACAAAGGCTAGCATAACACAAAATTGGTCACAAATGTGGAATTTAGGTTACAATGCAACTTTTTAACTTAACGGCTCGGTTAAGGAATTGAAAGGATTAGCACTTTTGGTGTATTAAAGAAAAAATGTCAAACTACAGCATGTGTCTGACAAACATGCTGGAAAATGAGGCTTCCTTCATTTCCCATTTCAGACTGTAAATTAAAAAAACAATGTCTGGATCCACACGAACTCAAGCAGGGGCTTCCCAAAACGACACAGACAAATTGAACAAAACATGGCTGTCATATTCAGTTTGGCAGCTCTGGACCCTGGGCAATGGTAACTCTCCTTTGTTTATAGTTAAAGCAGCTGTTCTGCTGGGCAAAGTCACTGTAATTTAAGACAAAGCTGAATTTGCAGGACAAACTCTACCAATATCACTTACCCTTGGCCACATTATGATAATTGGCGGCAAGTGCATTTAGAAATGACTTTCATATGAGAAGTATATCCTTGGAAAGTCCCGTCAAGGAACTTCAAACAGATCTGGGAGAATGAGAGACAGTGTAGCGTCAAACTTGAATATCTTTTTCTTCATGTCCTGAATGACTGGCTGAGGTCACCTGTGCACATTTAACAAAACCAAGAATACATCAAGCTAACCAACAGCTCAGTAACTGGCAGCTTTGGTTAGAGTTCACACAAAAAATCTGCTGAGATGGCTGTAACCTAAAACAGAGTCAGGGGGTTAAAGTTAAGCCTTAATTTGTCCAAAAGCTGTCTGTTTTCTGCTTTTTGCCACCTCAGCTGCGTTTTAGGTTTCACCTGGGGATCTCTGGGGGACAGTGATGTCCTTGTCTTCTGCTAATTGTGGTCCTCACCTCAAAGTTTCCTCCCCTGGGGACTTCCCCATCATAGGGAATAAAACTGTACTGATTTCAGTCTCAGGACTGTAGGAAAAAACAAAAAACAAATGCACACAGAGCTGTCTGCCAGTCTCTCATAAAGTCTCACTATAAAGCACTGGAGAAGTCTGGGAAATTCAGGTAACCTAGACATAATCTTTCTGACCAAGACTATGCATGAGTGTGAGGGGTAAATTCCACCTCTAATCACTTGCTACAAATCTGATCATGCATAAAATAGACATGCTATGTGAAGAAGGTGAGCTTTTGAATTTGCCTTGGACCAGGATGTACTTCAAGAGGTGTCTGCCTTGGAGAGTCTTCAAACACAAGTACCAGAGGATTACATGTGACTAGACGTTAATAAAAACTGATGCTGCAAAAGAGTTCTTGGTTCTCTGATTGACGTCCTCTCTAGTGTCAGAGCCTCTGCTGCTTCAGTCACTATTAATGGTAGGGTTCTGCCCTCCTGTGGTCAACCTGGCTTTCTCTTCTACCACACGTCAAAGCCCAGGTGTGCTCCATTGAGGTTAAGAATACCATTTCTAATACTTTCTGATTATCATTATAGACATTGCTAGAGAAGTTCGTTCCCATGCAAAGTGCGGCAGTAGTGCGGCCCGGGGTCTGGGTTCAAGACTGGTGATGAGTGGCTCGACTAATTGATGCACACTGGCTGATTTGTGACCCTCCGCGCACCGCAACCAGACAAAAAGTCGAGCAGCAGTGAGCCCTGTCCCGCAGCTGTGCAGAGTGGAACACACCCCGCTATGTTCAAGAAGAGGTAGGAGTCAGTGCTTCTATTTCACGCCAGACCAATCACAGAGCAGCTTGCATAGGATTACGCAGGCGTGAACGATATGGCTCAGAGGCAGGCCGAACCTCTGTTTCTAGCTGTGATTTTGGAGCCGTCTATGCAGATGTCACACGGAGAGGGATTTGAAGCTTGGGTCAGAGCGACATGGTGTGCGAACTTCTGCGGCACTGTGCACCCGCCAAACCCACATCACACAGAAGTTCTGAGAACCTGCTGCAAGCATGCAAGCACCAGTATACCCACTTAACAGCAGGCCGGCCGCAGAGCCGCCTCTCTGGGACCCGTCCACCATCATTGTAATTTTGTGTGCTCTTCGGTTTCTTTCTTTTAAAGAAAATGTAAATACGTAACAAAATCAGATGCTGATGCTGAAGAAATGGAATAACATTACAAACACCATCTATCCAAAACAACCTAACATATAATAATATACAGTATTTACTACTGTAAAGACCATATGTTGATAGGTGAGATTCTGTGTTGCTTTTTTTCTCCACTCAACACTCTCTGTTCTGTTCCAGTCTCATGTAATGGTAAAACCCAGTCCTAGTCAAAGTTGGTTAGAAAACTCCAGGTGTGATCTGGTGTGGAATAATGTTCTTGGGGGCCTTCCAGCGGGTTGGCATGCATGCTGGGGGTGAAGGTTCGTCTCAGAAATGTAGCCTGCACTTATATTCCTTCTATTCGATACTATAAAGCTTAATACTCATTGTGCATCAAGCAAGATTCATGTCCTCTGCCAAGTAGCTCCACTATATCAAAACATATTAAATATGTAACCATCTGTTATTTTTCTATAGTGTTTACCAGCATTTTGAAGGTCCCCTTTCTGCATCTTTATTTGTGTTACGCCCTTCCGTCTTGTCTCAAAAGCTATAAGGGAGTAACTCGTGTGTTACCTTGTATTTATATGTCCATGAATCTGGAAGGTATGATCAGCCACTTAAGGGGTCCAAGGACTCAAATGTACCATATATCACATGATTCTGTACTAAAGTGTTTAAGTTGTGCCAGTACTTATTCATAATTTAAATTCTTTATGTTTTGCACTTGAATCGAAAGTTACAAATATATCATGTTTTAAGTGCAAAGCTGTTTCTTAATATTTTCTTGCTCATCTCCACCAAAGGAACCAAAATTCTCATAAATGCATCAGTCTTTGGTGTATCGTTAGTGGTAACAGTCAGACAAGACTTCAAACAAATGTTCTTTTATGTCCTTCTTAAGTTGCTCTTTCATTTCTTTAGGTTTCCCCAACTAAACAGCATGTGCTCAGCTCAGGCTAATTCTTGAACTCTTCTGCACATTATGCTAAACCAATAATGCATATTTACTTTATATTATAATTGTTTACATCTGCACTGAACTGCAGTCTGAGTCCAGCACTCTAGTTAGTATTCCTTGTCTTCTAGGATTATTATTAGTAGCATAGTCAGTTTTGTTTTGATAGCTTTATCTTGTCTGTTATGTGTGATTATTTCAGTTCACTGTACCTTACCAGTGTAGTAATAAGGAATCTTGAACAGCACCATCTTGTAGACTGGATTTCAGCCTCGGTCAGACGTAGTCCTCACAGTCTTTCACCCCACACGTCCACCCCACACCACTAAACCACACCTCCACCCCAACCCACACTTTCTTTCCTGACGCTTCCAGTGTACACAGAGGTGTCACCTTGCGTAAAAACAGAGCCTGCGCCCATTCCCGGCAAATTCTGCTCTCAGTTTAAAGCATTTCATAATCTCTCGGCCAGTATATGATGTCTGCCATTTGCTCTAGTGCTAACTTGTTTTTGAATGTTTGGATTGCATTCATAGGCAGGCCCCATGAGTGCAAGTGTAATGGTTCCATAAGGCATTGTTTTGAGTAACTGAGGTTTGGTCAAGCACTTCTTTTCCTCTGAAGAACTGCCTAAAAGACCTTTCTGAGCTTGCTGCCATGCCTTGTGTTTTGTCAATCCCCTTGTGCATAAGCAAGAGTCCCAGTAATGCTTTGATGGGATTTGTTTACACTGTAAAGGCCTTTTAAAATCAATTGCCATTAAGAGCTGTTTTGTCAGCTAATTAATTCAATGTCACTGCAAGATAGGAATCCAAAACAAAGGATGTGTCTGCGTCAGTTTAAGAGTGATATGGAAAATACGATTCCTCAAGGTTGTCATAACACTTGACCACATTAAGGCACTGAAAATGTGTTGTGGGTTGACAATTACAGACTAACAGTAAATCACGAAGTGGTCATTATTGTCGCTTCATAATGTGATGTCTAATTTTGAAGCCGAATTATTTGCCAAGTTACACGGCATCACAAAATGTATTCGTTTATTTAAATAAGTTAAATGGAAAAAGGAAGCTTGAATATTTCTGAATGCCAGCAAAATGGCTGCTACTCTCAGATGAGATTCCACTAGCAAATCATTTGCTCACACCATCCTGTTGGATACCTTAGCAATGACTTGCATTTGATAGAAACATTGTGCAATTCCTATAAACTTGCTTTCTGCATACAAATCAGAAAGTGGAACTTCTTACTTGACAGGACGTGGGCAAAGTAGCCCCCCCCCCCAAAGTAGTTAAACGTTCAGGAGAGAAAAACTCAGTTAGCAATACCAAAGGAAGAAGGGTTCCTCACATCCATCACAGTGACACTACTCTTCCCCACACATTCCTTAAGCAACCCATTCAAAATTTAGATTGTTTTGCTTGTGGCTTAGACGAGCAAAACAAGCTGAATTCTGAATAATGCTGTATTGACATTGCAATCAAGAGAACATCTCTGTGTCTTATAAACATATCATTATATATATCATTTAAAATAAACAGTTACTACTATATTTTGGACAGTGAAGCTGGTCTGTGTATTTTTATAATGCCAACATTCTAGGCTAGATCATGCTATGTTGGTTTGACCTGAGTTAATGGCAGGATAAGGTAAATCCAAAGCGGATTTAATCTGAGCCATACTGCAGGTCTTGTCCAACTACTTCACAAATCCCAGCTAACCATCTAGTAGTAGATTAACCATCTAACATGTACAGCTGCATTCTTAGCAAATATGCCTAAACTTCTTTAAATTCTTTAACGAGAGTGTGCGTAGGACATGGTTCTCAGTTAAGTTCCGAGACTCAGGATACACTAGGCTAGATTGTGAAAGACTAGGTTGTGTCATTCATGCATGACACGCAGAAGACATTTTAATTTTCGGTAATCACAGAGCGAGTGCAGTGGCTACAATTGTGCGTATGACAATTACTGCTCATGCCCGCTGTCGCCATGTCTACAATCTCATGGCGGGCCACCACAAGGCCCTTCAAGCTCACGCGGCTCACGTGGCCCATCACCGTCTGAATGCGATTTTTATAAATCTTGTTCTAATTTAAATTCAATCTACACTTGGAGAGCTTGCTTTAAATTCTTTTCTTTAAAAACCTTAAATATAAATTTAAACTTTCCACAAAGTTTTATCTTCACTGCCATCATAAACTGAATAAACAGAGAGTGGTGTGTAATAATTTACATTTTAATAAGTCATATATTCATGTGAAATAATTCCTTTAAGACATTCAACTACATGTGAATATAATTCTCATTCTATAAGAGTGTTATCTAGTCAGCTTTTATTAACATAACCAGTGGTTATGCTTCAGTGGTCCAATGTTTTTGGCATGTTTTTCTTTGGATTAGACACCGGCTCTAACAAAGTGCCATTTAAGTGTTTGGAAAGTCACTGGGTCATTATGGGAAATGCAGTACCTGTAATGAATGTGTGCGGTGCTAATATTTGTGTCATGAACTTGTGCTCAACAATCCTTATTGCTTTGACCTCTGAGATTATAGTGGGGCATGGAAACATTTTACTGGGCCACGTGCCCCAGTTTAACCCAGTTAAATAGGGTGTAGTGAAGCTTCTGCCTAGAAGCGATGACAAGCTATGTTAAATTAAGGGACCTATGGGACCATTTTGTTCTTGTTATAAATATATGAACAGAAAAGTAGCACAATGTTTAATAATGTGGATCAAATTCTGAACTACACTTGAAGAAAAAAAAAAAATGAAGTTGAGGACTATGAGAATATGAACCTGGTTATCTTCACTACATGGAAACCTGCTTGGTTCGTCTTTAGAAGCAACGAAACTAGTGAGGCTCTAACCAAACCCTGTGCTGAACTGGAGTTCTATATCACACTCATGTGCGATTTCATTCTCACGCTTCCTCACACATATTTTGCCATAAACGGCGCGCCACAGGGCAGCACGGCTACAGATGGCGAGCTCCGTTCATGGACTTCATTAGTGCTGACGCAATCGGGGTCGTAAGGAAACGGGAATCCGGCGGCCCGCGGGGGTCTGTGTCAAACGCCAGCGTGGAGTCTGGTCGGCTACAAGCGACACTTCCTGATGAGAACGCCATCATGCGCTTCTCAGGGGAAGGCTGAACAAAGCAAGGGCCCCCGCTGTTAGCGTCAAGCGCAGACACTCGCCGCGAGAAGGTCAAGTGGGAGTGAGCGGAAGAGATTAGACGAGTAAAAGGTTGTGTGTGTCTGCGTGTGAGAGAGAGAGAACTTCAGCTGACTGAGCAGACACACAGTTATAAACTGAGACTCAAGGATAACGTTTAAACCCATTTATTATCGTTTCCTCCTTCAGCAGTGCCATTAGACGACATACACGTCCCAGGACTCTGGTGGTGCTGGTTAGATTCTTCTCACAGTAGAGTTGCTGGGGATTAGGAAGCATCATTTAATCCCACTGTTACTCATGGACTGGGCTTTGCACAGGCCCTTCCCAGCCACCTCGAAGGCGGCTCCCTTGTACGTGGCCACACACTGGTCGTCGGTACGGAGGTCCGGCATCACCTGCTCCCACACCTTCTTCTTGGGGTTCAGCTCCTTGTCGGGTTCTCCTGCATCAGACAGGACACACACACACACATACACACACACACAGGTCAAATCTGCTCAGTGGCAGAACGACAAAATGTTCCGTGTTGAAAATGATGAAATAAACGTGCAAGGAAGTGCGATGTTCGGTTATTAGTCTGACTCCAATGGTAACGATCTCCCTAGAAGAGCTGTAAAAAAAAAAAAAGAGTGGAAACTAAAGAACTGATGGGTAGTTCGCATGTGTTTACCAAAGTCCTACGACGCTGTCAGACGCCAGTAAGAAGCGGTGCGGGGACATGTGGCAAGCACAAGTCCCAACAACACTGTTCACGACAAGGGGCGACGTCCAGGGGACATCAAAACGACTGAACTCAATGAGGCCGGAATGATGCATGTGAGTGGATGTCAAGGGTTCGCAATGACCCCACGATCGCTTTTTTAGGGTCAAGCACATTAAAATTTAAGGCGGAAAAGCGTGTGCATGGGGCCATTTGCCGGTTCAGCACATTCCCTTCCGAGTCTGTCTCTAATCTTATGGCTGTTCATTGGCTTTTGTTTCCATCCAGAAGTCTCCCGTGACCCCTCGTAAAGTGAGAGAACGAGTAAGCAAGCAGAGGAGGAGAGCAGGTGCTGGCGCTCGCTCCTGCAACCAGGAAACATCCTGTTGACGCGTTCGGCCTCGGAGCCCCGGTCAGTGGAGCAGAGGGGGAGGGGTGGAGACGAAGGCCCGCCCATCCGCGATGCCCAGGCCAACCAGAGTGCGGCGGGCATCCTACTGCATAAAGCGCGCGTTCCCTTTAGGTTGGGGATACCTCATAAATGAAGCAGCTGGAGGAAGAGTCAGGAGGGGCGAAGGAACGAAGATGAAAGCCCCAGCAAAGGCACACGGGCCTGCAGGAGACTGGGGGCCAGAGCTCCTCTGATTCTAGCCCTGCTCCAGACTTAACCATCTGCCTGGGAAACTTTCCATTCAGCTATTATTTAGTTATTTCACTAAATCAATCACACACGCCATGCTCCCCTATATTACTGTTTTGTTAGAAGCCCAAAGGGAACTTCCACTAAGGCTGTCCTAACATTCTGCCATGCTAGGCCATCACCCAGTGAGCAGTCACAGACCAGTTAGCCCATTATCAAATAACAGGGGGAACGTTGCCTTCAAACTAGACTAAATAGAACAAAACAGACTTTGGGGACACACCTCTTCAATGGCGCTGCCGTCTGTGCTGCTTTTGGCCCAGGATTAAACCCTTAATTCTTTGGCAAGATTAGACCCAGAGGAAACCTACATTCGAAATGAGCTGCTGTTTCTGTGGTAAATGGATAGAGGGACTTGTGGATAGTCCCGCTGGTCGTATAGGGCACACGGATGAGTTCCCAGTGTGCGGTGAAAATGACGAGGTACTGAAGATGTTTGAAGATGGCACGCAGAAATGTTTAGCAGACCCGACTGTCTAAACATCTGTTCGGAGAAAACATGGATTTATACGACGGTAAGCCTACATTACATCAGCAAAGTCAAGAGAGACAGGTGCAGGCCTGTGTGTGTGTGTGTGTGTTTGTGTGTGTGAGTGAGTGAGTGAGAGAGAGAAGGTTTACCTGGAAAACCCTGAAAGGTGACTCTGTCCCCTGGCACTGCTCCGCTGGGTGGGTCCAGGATCTCCACCTTGTCTGGTGAGCTGGCGCACATCACCATAGCCTGGGACAGGACACCCCGCATCTTCGCAGGCTTCAGGTTACACAGCAGCACGGCCATGCGATTCTGCATCTGTGTGCAGAGTGGAGAGACGCGAAGCAGCTGAGATGTAGACCTGCCAATGAAGCGCATCACCCAGAGATCATTTCTTCATCTGAGGCAGATCGCTGGAACATTTACATCCCTTTATCTGACAGAGCACATCTGGTTATTTCTGGCCGCTTCAGAACCACATCGCGCCCTATCCAAACCCCACAACACTGCCCTGTTAAAACTCCAGAGGCAGCATTAGACTCTCAGTAATAGGCTGAGAGTCTCACGGGCTTCATGCGCCAACACCGTTACAACACTGAGGCACATACAGGCGCATACAGCGGTCTGCACATGCATCCTTAAGGGCAGAAACACGGAGTTCCGTCAGAAAGCCTCCCTGATGTAGGACCAGTGCTTACACTACAGCTGAGGGGAGATGTAGCCCCTCCAGCACTGCTGAAGCTGCGTAGGACTGACGCACCCACTGAAGTGATGCGGCCTGGTGTTTCTCCAGCGCTGCAGCGTTACGAAGGCGGCTGTGTGTGCGCTGGATGTTTTGGCTTCAAAAACAGACTTAATCAGGTAGCGAAGCCAACATATACTTTGGATAGCCAGGTTTTAAACTTAAAGTTAAAGGCAACCGTCAATCTCATAATTACAAAATTGCTGCTTATCTGAGGTGAATAAGAATAGTTCTGAACTGACCTCTAAGTCGGACAGGGCTGTCTACAGGCGCCCCATGCTTTTCAACACGTCCATTTACACACTGCACACACTAGTTCAACACATTCAACATACACTAGCTCGTCACGGCAAAACAAGCCAGGTTGCTCAACAGAGGCCGGGCTCCGATTGTCCTGGAAACCACCGAGCTGAGGAGCCCTGGTATCCCAGCACCTGTGTGCCACAGCGTTGTGTGTGTGTGTGTGTGTGGGGGGGGGGGGAGTTATAAACACTAAAGCTGCCAGGGTTAGAGCCCAACAGTCTAAACACAGTCAGGTTCACTTTTTTTTAAACAGGTCTGTTACACCTACAATAACCTGTGGTGCTTTGGGGAATAAATATTTAGTATTTAACAATTAAATAATAAAAAAATAATAAATTAAAATGATAAAAGGAATACTGTTATTTTATATGGCTGTTTTGCTGAAGTGCCATAGCGAAAACCAGCTGTGGGAATCTCTACATTAAGACGGGATCGCTATTCTCAAATGCACAGTGGAGTAATTTAGTCATAAACGGAGAAGAAAACCTTAAACGCTTAGATGTCTAAAGCAGACAGATTCATGGATGCAATTAAAATTACCGACAGACGAACTACCGACAAGGAGTCCCTTAAACAAATCATGAACTGGAGGCACTGAGAAACAGCACATATGTCCACTAACCGACAACTCAGAGGAGCGCGGCGAGAGCGCGGCGAGAGCACGGCGAGAGCACGGCGAGAGCACGCCGAGAGCACGGCGAGAGCACGCCGAAACGCGACGGCGGCACACACTGCTCTGCTCGGGCCAATTTACTGCGACCAATAAAAATGAAATATCCTCCCTCCACCCACTCTGAAGTTTAGCACCCAAAATTCAAGCGCTGAAATACAGCTTTCATTTTTGGGGGTAACAAACAATTCCTAATGTGATGGCGTAAATAAAACAATTTGAGTCATTTCTTTGTTGAGGAAAACAGACTTGATTAAAGTTACACTTTGTAGAGCTTTCCACACAAAGGGCTTTTGAGGAAGGATGTTTGAGTGAACACTACGGTTCAGGCGAGACAGAAGAACAAACCAGACATCTGAGCACGGTTACGGTCCTCCAGCAGGGGTGGTTTTAAGGTTTGTTGACTATTTCTGCATCATTAATATTTTCTTACGTATATATAATGCACATTATTATTTTGGTCTCAGCACAAGATGAGTCCCACAGGAAGCAGCCCTGCCTGGGCGCGGTGGAGGGTGGGAGTACCTGCTCCAGGGGGACGTATCTGACCAGGCCGCTCACGACGGTGCGGGGCGCCGCCTCACCCACATCCACCTGCTCCACGTACAGGGTGTCGGCATCCGGGTGCTTTTGCGCCGAGATGATGTGTCCCACCCGGATGTCCAGTCGAGACACGTCCACCTTCGGCTCGTCCTGAGGGGGGGCGGCGGCCTTCTTCTCCTGCTTCTCTTTGGGGCAGACAGGATGATTTAGTACAGGAGCTACTCCACTCCACAATCCAACTAGAGAGGGACCGAGGCCCATCAGTACTAGGTTGCCTGGCAACATGCTGACCTCTTCCCACTCTCTTTCTTTTGTCTCATTACTGTGAAAGACCCTTTTGGTCCATTTTTTAATCTCTGTGGCTGAGAAATGGGTACCGTGAGGTGAGGAAAAGCGTCGGCGACACTTCTGATCACTTTACCACCGGCACTTAAACAGCTCATTCACAGACACGGCGGGTGTGCTCAGAACTGCTACTGGAAGCAGGGCAGCTGGCACCCTGGTGAAGCAGGCACTGGCCCCGCCCTGGCCTCACATTGGCCCCGCCCTGGCCCCACCCCCTGCACTCACGCAACCCCATTCTGGCTTTTGCGGATTCAACAACATAGCTGCTCGCAGCAGGGGGAAAGCGGGTTCTTACTTTTCTCTAGGCACTTTTAATACCTCATTTTGTAGCAGCGCCGCACTGATCCCCGGGGGCCGGTCCCCGCGCATTCCGCAGGCCGCACACGGAAACTATGCGGCCCTGTCGTCTCTGCTCTGATCTGCTCCCCCCCCCCCCCCCCCCCCAACCCCCCCAGAGTGAAAACAAATCTGCCAACGGCTGTCACCGCATGCCGTCTCACTCGAACCAAGGCGAGCATTCCAGAACAGCACATTGCTTTTCCACTAGCTCCTCACGCTCGGTAGCTACCAAACTCAAGAGTCCCTTCAATTCTTCAAGCCCAACATACACTTCCTGGACACTTGAGTTCTGCGTGAGTAGGTTATTAAAAAAAAGAAGAAGCAGAAATCAGAAGAACCGAAAGAGAGCTGAATCGATCCCAGCACAAGCATCATTATATTAAAGCGTCATTTTTTTTTTCACTTCAGCATTTTAAGTTTTTCTTTTAACGGTGATTAAATGTAATGAGCTGTAATTAACCGTGATTCTCCATTCTAGCTACGCCAATGATACATTTCCATTCTGCCGATTCCTGCTTGGTGTTCTGCAGGCCTGACGGCTGATTCATGTTTTAGGGGTACGACAGATCAAATGTGGTGAGAGGGAGGGATGTGGTGTTTGCTACAGGTGTGAGGAAACATTCGACAATCATTATAACATTGCACTCATCAGTAATGGTGAAATGGATTTCATATTTACATGTTTATATTGACAGAGTTTGACATCTGGACCAGTGGAAAGAGATAAACACATTCTTACACTCCACCAAGTCACAGCTCACTTTCCTTTAAAAAAAAAAAAACGGTTCCCATAAATTAAGTTTTCAAAGATTAGTCGCGATCTGGTCTGGGATGGGTCATTTCACCAGATGGGTCCTGAGCTGAAAGAATCCGCTTGATTTATTTTCAGGATAATTTCTATAATAAACAGGCGGATGAGGAATGAGCCGAGCGACTTTGACAGCTCCGTTATAACGTGCAGTTTCAGCTCGAGCACAACGAGCACCATCTTGAGCACATTGTTATCTGTGAAAATCCATTCAGGCTTTGATATTGCTCGTGACCCCGTTCTGAAGTGTCAACATGAGACAAACCAGTGGTTCGTATTTGTTTGTGGTTTCAGAGTCTGTGGACATGCCAAGCTCACACCACCACCGCTCTTTGAAGACTCACATTTTGATGTAATTTAAGAGACAAAGTGCAATGGATTTTTACAAATGATTCAGCTTATGGTCATGGTGAGTCTCCAACAGCCAAGAGCTTACGGGAAACAGGGATCCCATATTCAGTCTAGGGCAGGAATACATGAGGCCAACTGCAATTACATTCAAAAACAAACAAATAAATTAGCATAAAACATCTGCTTGGGCAGCTTACTTAAATGTCCTTGTACAGTGGGTAGGTGGAGATCCTAGCTGTTCCTGAGCACATTGGAGTTGTAGCATATTTTGATTGACATGCAAGGTTAGTTTGACATGGGGATGCTACATTTGGGGGCACAGTCAGGTGTTCAGATGTTTGTGTTTATTCAGTAATAAGCACTCAAAGGTTAACTCTTTGCCCATTGCTCTCAGTACCAGGTGCTAGGAGACCACACCACGTGTGCCAGCATAAAGTGACAGGGTGTGAGGTTTTTCCTGTCTCTCTGGGATGTAGAGGATTGAGCAGGTGAGTAGATAGTCATGTTATTGTCATATCTAAAATGGAGATGGACTACCAGTGCCAGTGGGGCAGAGCGGGGTTGGGTCATTAGTCAGGCCGGTATGGACGTCACGGTTCAGTGGTCACGGTGCGTCGGTGCAGTGGGGGGATATACAGAGGTTCGTTCGGTCTGTGCGGATAGTGCGGTGGGTGAAGTCCATGTGGAACTGGTGGCACAGAGTCCGCATTAGCGGTGACGGTGGGGCTGGGTATGGCCTTAGTCATGAGGGAGGTCGATATGGGTTCACATTTAGACACGTTGGGTCTGTGGTTTAACAGTGAGCTTTTGAAGAGATTGCGCTGTGAAACCATGATATCTTGACAGAAAATATGACATTTCATCCAGCGCATAATTACAATTAAAAATATGAACAATGAATATTGTTTATGAAACAAACGAATCAGTGACTTTTGAAGTGTGGATCTTAAGATGAAAAGTGTAAAAATTATTTACAGTATCAGTGTGAGGGATTTACTAAAATCTGCAAATGTAAAAACAAATCACAAATCAGCTCCAAATTCGTCCAAGTAATCCAGTGATCTGATCGGACAGGTTTGTTAATCATTATAGCGCCGCTGGCCTTGCTATACTCGTGGCTGCCACATGCACTCGAGCCCTGTAATAAATCAGGTTTCGCTGTTCTCTAAGCATCCTGACCAATCCCAGACATCCCGTTATACTCCCTGTGGGTGCTTGGCTGAGCTACGACTTTCACATGATCCGACAGACAATTCGTGTCAGCTTGTAGCCATGTTGCAGCTATGACATAATGATTCCCCTGTGCCCTGATGACTTTGCGATGTATTGCAAGTCATACTGTAGTTGCGATGTAATCTCAATTTCGGACTACGTTCTATAGCACTAGTGAAGTTCTTCAGCCCAGTCCTAAAGGAGCCTCAGACAGTCCACATTTGTACTGTAGTCCAGCTCCAGGCTAGAATGTCCAGTCCTCCCCTCAGTGTCCCAACTGGTCTCACCTTTTTTCTCTGCTTTCACTTTCTTCTTAGCCTCGTCAGTGGCAGGTGGAGTCTTTGTAGCAGTGGAGGCAGGTACGGTGGTAGGTGGAGGAGCACAGGGCTCTGGTGCAGGTGGCTCAGATACGCACTGGATGGTGGAGTCTGCTGAGGGCATGGGTACCTCTCTCACTAGTCACACACACACACACACACACACACACACACACACACACACACGCTTGATGGACATACAGGGCTTTGTAGCACCATGCTCATTGTTTTAAGGTAGGATTAGGTCCAGTTCAAACACTCTTTCCGTAATGCCTAATGCTAAGCTTGTGAGTAATGTAGACCAGCATAGGAAAATGCAGGATGGAGTAGAATGAAGAAAAAGGGAGCATCTGAATACATGACAACCAAAAAACATCCCTAAAGGGCCAAAGGGCTCAACACCCATCCTGCCATTAACTGACCCTAGTTTTGTGGTAGTGAACATGAACACTTCAGCAACCAAAAAGTAACAAATGAAGGCCACAAGGCCACAAAGACACAAAGCACAGCCCATCCACTAAATGAACCTGCTCGGTGTGGGATTCCATGTTTTCTGAGGTTTGGCTTAAAATATAACTGATTAGACTTCCATACAAATATCACCACAATGTTATTGTGCTTACTATTTTGTTTTTATTGTTATCTGTACGTGCTGTGCGATGATGCTGAAAGGCATTTCATTTTGCTGTATTAATGTGTACTGTATGCCTGGAAAAAGTGTGTTTGGCAACCGATGAAATGCAGCACTTTAAACTGAGGAGAAGGGCCAAGTGCTTAGGAAGGTGTGTTAAAAAAGGCCTGGTGATGAACACCTGTACCTTAGGCACTCCGTTCCCAGACCATCCCTCATTACCCCAGCCAGCTCCGTCCACCAGGCCAAAACACCGGGCGCCTAGTCCAGCTTCTCCAAAGAATTATGGAAATTTGCTTTGACGGATCTCCCTCGCATGCTTAATGGAGTTGAGCCGTATAACTCAACTAAATGACAAAGACGAGGGTTATTTATATACTCCGAGGGAGAAGAGGCTCCATCATCCAGATGGATTTAATGGGTAGAGACCATGCAGCCCTCGTGAGTGTGGTGTGGGGGGGGGGGGTGTAAGCCTGCCTCTGCTCTGCACTCCCATTACACCGAGCGGGTCAGGTCCTTTCTGGAATGTTCAACATCACCGGTGTGCGGCACAGTCTTTGTTAATTACTGTAACACAGAGTTTACTTTAACCGCGGGGCTTGTGTTCCCGGTGTGCGCCAGCCTGCTATTCGCAAGCGGAAATTTGAATCAGGCGCTTCAAAGGGCAGACGGCCGCTGACTGAGGGTCTCTACCGTGACGCGGCGCTGCTGCTTTCTGAGAAAGCCAGAAGAGCCCCGTACGGGACTTGATCAGGAGGCTTTTAACGTTTCCATTTGATCTCTGATTAGGCTTTTATGCTCCCTTTATTTAAAAAAATAAACCCTAAAAAATAAACCCTATAACAGGACAAGTGGAAAAACATAACAGGCATGTAAAGTTATTTACAGGCATTCCGCAGGAACGTCCAAAAACAACAGTGGCACTTTCTGAAAAAAATGCTACATTGCCTATTTGTTAATTGGGCACGTTTCCCTCCTCGGTGCTCTGGAAGGCATTACTGAAGAGTTAACCATGCATGCTTGCATGCTGCTAGCATAGGTGTAGGAGTGTTGCGGCCCCACGCGGCAGGGAAGGACAGCCCCATCAGATAGCTCGGTCACCACTTCACTCCGAAGCTCACGGCCTCCACACCAGCATTATGCCTCTCCGACGCTACTAAATAAGTCCAAATGTGATCCCCTCTAATTCCAACCACACCAGCTGTAAAGCGCTCAGGTCACATGGTCTGAACACTAGGCTCCCTGTCTCCCTCCACTCCAAAGCATTGCGCCGTGAATGTAGCTGGGGGCTTCATGAGTGGCTGTACAAAAACAACAACAACAACAAAAACTGGACTTACTGTTCATTGTAATATTTATTCTGACTAGAAAATGACGTACAGGTCTGCTGTGGATGCTGCGCAGTCGTTCCATTTCTCCCCATAATTAACAGCATGATTTATACGCCCAACACACTTTCTTTCCACTGGTAAATAAATGTGTAAGTCCTTAGTCTTCACTGCAGCTGAGCTAAGTGAAAGATTCCTTCCTATGAACCTTAACTTTACCCAACATGGAGTTCCCCAAGGATCTCTTCTTGGCCCTCTCCTTCATTTACACCAGTCCACCTAACTTTCCATCACAGCCTTAGACTTCAGTGCCAAACTGAGGACACACACATCTCTAGTAAAACTGGACCCCACTGATCCCGCCAACCCCTCTCCGGCCTTTATTCTGACTGTATTCGCATCAGTAAACATCTGGATCAACTCCAATTTCCTTCAACTTAACACTGACAAAACTGGTGTTCTATTCTATCGGTCCCAAAGCTTTTTAGTGCCTATTCTGACTCATCGATTGACATTTCAGGACAAACCCTGTCAAATTTTCATTACGACAGTATCAAGCTTTGACATCACTTAGCAGTACTGGCCCTTCCCCTCCCCTCATCTTCATACTGGTAGACTCCAAACCAGTTTCAGCAGCAAAACTGCAGAACACGCATCTTCATTAGCATTCATTATGCTAAGCTACGCTAATAACCACTGAAAGCTCTGCAGCTAGGACCCCCATGAACAATTCTATACAAACTCCACAGCCTACCAGTTCCCTTCGCATTCAACACAAATTTCGTATAATAACCTTCAAAGCCATGCATGGGTATATACATATACTGAAGCTGCTTCATGCCTACACTCAGGCCCTGTGCTGTGGCATTGTGGGAGGTGCTCAGCTGTTCATGGCACCGAGTGTCCAGGTTCCCAAACGATGGATCGGACTCCCTCGCAGCCTCCACAACCTCAGTCTCCTCCAGCTTAAGATTTTAAAATCACAACTCTCAAGATATCAACTCTTACAACCTCGCATGCACCTGATCTTTAGTGCTCATGTGTTTAATACTACCGCCCCCAGCCCCCGCCTGTCTGCCCATGGCAACCCTTATGTTTGTCTTCACTGTGTCAGATTCTGTTGTGTGGTGTATAGATTTGTCATGTTTATTTGTTCTGTATTTTGTTATATCACTGTTAGAAATCATTCTGATTCTTTTATGACTGTAAAATTACAACCTTAGGGAAGGTGCTATAGAAGACAGAAACCAATCTTATGTATTGACTGCTTAGCTAGGGTGCAGTGAAGGTTTGGCTAGGGTGCAGTGAAGACAGGTCTACTGCACTGGGCGACTGCTCTACCTCCTCTTCGTCTCTCCTTCTCCAGAAGCTGCCTCTTCAACTCCTCAATGTCCTTCTTCAGCTTGGCATTCTCCACCATCAGTTTCTTCTCCTCCCTGACAGTGGCCTGCACAACTTCAAAAAGAAAAAAACCCACATCAGAGAGACCTGAGACGTAGCAGCGGGCTGTGTGAGCTCAGGCCTTATGCAGCCCCTGGCCCAGGTTTGGGCGACGAGTGCGTGTCTGGCCTGGAGAACCGGGCCTCCTCCTCACTGGCTTTCTCCTTCAGCAGCTGGACCTGTTCCTTGAGGTACTCAATGATGTGGTCGGCCTCTGCTGCACGCTGCTCCAGTCGCACCAGGGAGGGGGTGTGGCTCGACATCCTGAAGAAGGCGCGGCCCAGGAACCTGAGAAAACAAGCCCACAGCAAAGATCAAACCCAGCGAGAACTCTTAGGCACTTAGAAGGTCTTGAGAAGGTAAACCAAGCAGATCCGGGAGGACACACTATCCCTGTTTGATATGTTGTGATTCATGAATGGAGAATCTGTGATGTAAATCCGTGGGGTCTGGGCAGCCAATGCAGGGCTCTGATTTTACACCATATTTCAAGGCTCAGTGATTCTGTGCTTATCAACTATGCCACAGAAAGACTTTCAGATGAAATGCCATATACTACAGCTGTCCAGTTTCTTTCCAAACCCCACACACGCACGCATTTCGTTTACGCACACACCTTAAATCTCCAAAGACAATCTTCTATCGTTGTAAGATAAAAACGATTTATACATTCCTACATTCAAAGTTTTGCGGAAAAGTAACATTTCTGAACAACGGCTGTATGGAAAGCTCAAATACCTCTACAGGTTCCAGGTCAGACTGGTCAAACCAAATTTGCAAATGATGGTGGGACGCAAACCATACGACATTTATAAGAAACAAAATGTCCGCCTTCCCTGCGGCCAAACTCTCTCATTCTGTCCCTCACGGTGAGAAACGCAGAACCTGCGCCGATGTCTCACCTCCCGCACTCCAGTGCTACTACGCTTGTGGTCAGGGTGGGTTTCTCCATTTCAAAGGGACAAAATCACATTTCGGTGCCGCTTGGCCAAAAAAGGTCCCTGGTCAAGACCCCACCGTCTCCAGCATGACAAGCCTGCATAGGGCTCATCCCCAGAAACCGAAATCAGGGGATTTTTACAAGGCAGGGGAAGGAGAAGAAAGCATCTTAACACATACTGCAGGGTGGTGCCGGAAAACAACAGCTGGCGCAGGATGAAAACAAAAGCGCTAGGACGAGGAAATTAGAAACACAAAAAAGCTGGAGTTGATAATATCATGGATCAAAGTCCCTTGTTTTCTGGAACCCTTGAACCGATTTAAGTTGGTGGAAGAATTTACAAGCACCACGATAGAGCTGTTTTCGTTTGCTTAGCCCCTGAAAGCGAGCATATGAATTTTGCCGAGTCCCGCTTTGCAACCTCCAAGAATGTCGAGACTCTTTGGCCCGCTGTGAAGTCCTGCAGTGGTCATCTCCACCCACAATGCCCAGCAGAGCAGTCATAACAGTGTCGGCAGTGCCGCAGTCCCAGCCAAGGACGTAGGACCACGAGCCGCGGACATGAGGGGGGATTTAACAGACAGGCTCTAGGGGGCTGGGGGTGGGGACCTCACTTCCTCTGAAGACATTAAGAACATATTATGTTTATTAAATCTAAATGACAGGGCTAGAAGACCAAGAACACTGCCTGCTACCGTAGATTAGTTTGGCTCGCTCCCACTCATGACACTGCAGCAGGTGTGTGGATAAGCCTCATTCTGTTCTGAGAGTAGGAGAGCCAACTGCCTTGTGAAAACTCCCAATATGACCACGTATTAAGGTTTAAACATAAAGCGCAAATATGTGGTAATTCCATATTAAACGTGGTTTTATGAAAACAAGGTTCACTACAATTACAGCAACGTCAGCACGTAATCCCATTAAGGCTGTTGTGATCCCTTTTTAAAGGAATATAATTCAGAGCAAATGGTTTGCCATTTTTTCCATTGAGAGTCCTTTGAGGGCTGGAAGCCACTGGAGCGTATGGACATCTCTGTGGACTGTGGATACTGTATGAGGTCTGTAAAATGGCTTCGCCTTACCAGCGGTCCGATGGTATCGTGTGAACACCCATCAAGGCTCAGCAAAACATGCCACTCTTTCAAGCTGCTGGGACTGTTTAAGTCACCACAGCTAAGCAGCGAGATGAAACATTTGCCTGCTAAGCTGAATGAGAACCGTATGGTGCACAGCTGGCACTGGGCTTGTGGGCATTTTACAACCATGTATGCCATCAGGCAAGTGGAAAAGGCTCATGTTTATGACACCTACCAATGCTGATGGTAAACTTTTCACAAGACAAGTCCATCACATCAGGTGAACTGACACTTTCACTTACAGAAGTGCTGATTCATTGCACTTTGTTGCTGGGCAGAAGGAGTTTTATAGAGCCGCATTAACCTGCTCTCAAATCTTGTTGAACAAACGACCGACTTCTTCATACTATGAATCACGCATGGCCAATAGGCTACGGTGGATTCGAGTGAAAACACTACTGTACACTGAGTAGCGCTATAAATCTCCACCAGAGCACAGAATGGACCAAGTTGTCAGCTACATGCAATATGAAAACACAACACAATTCATCTTTACTGTAGAAATAATGTCCAACAATATTCTCACATGCATTGTCTATCTTCACACACACACACACACAAAACAACAATAATAAACTTACTGCATAATTAGAACAAAGTAATATACTCGTGTTAGGGTTACATTACTACAAGATCAGATCGCATGTCTGTGTAATACAAGTTTTAATCTGTATAGTAGGTAGTGACTGAAATTAAAGTGTTGCCAGAATCTACATGCATATGCAATGTTATACTGGTACACTCCGGCATGCTCCAACTACAGTGCAAACACACGGCTTTTGTTAAATATAATTACATGGTGTCATTTTGCTATTGACGTAGCTAGCTATATGTCCCAATGTATTTTTTTACATGTCAAGCCAGAACTACACATGTGAAAGTCTGTGACCGTGGAGTTTTCTAGTGAGGGCATGTATGCATGTAACTGGTTAGCTATTAGAAATGAGAGCTTGAGACAACTAACTGCCTAGTCAGCAGCCGGTTGACTTTGTTCTACGAGTTCTGCTCATCCGAATCATCGGAGGTTCCTTCAGATTCACACGACATAACCTAAAGCTATACTGCTAGAAATGACAAGAACAGGTGGCCCGGGACAATTACGACAGGTCCGCTCGCATTTTGTCGAAAACGAGGAATGATTATTGATTGGTTATTAATAATACAATGTATTATTAGAGTAATAGTCTAGTCTAATATAGAGGAGCGTTCAGAAACCACCTCAGCTATCTAGTTTGAAGTAATACAGAGCCAGACACCAAGGTTCATTATCGTTAGGTGGCTAGCTAGCTAGCTAACAAGATAAAATCTATTGGAAGCGGAATGACCGGTTTCTAGTCGAGCAAACCTCAGAGACGGTTTATGGTAAAACACTTAGAAAAGGTGTATACATTCAAGGATGTGCGTCGAATCATGCATATTTTAAAACTTACATCCAAGTGCAATCACAATTGCAAATGCCGTCAGCTGGCTAGCTAGCTACTTAAGTCACGCGTTGTGTAAGCTGCACTACCACTTGTGCCGTGCGTAGTGTCGCCTAGTGATGACGCAACGGTCACGTTACTATTTCAAAGCGACTCCGGAAATATTGTTTTTCTAATGAAATGCTCATAGACGAATAAGGTGGAGGTACTGGTATGAGCACATTGATTTAGTCGTTCAAAAACGGTATGTCATTTGAATTATTCTTTTGTGTTTTTTTCCCTGATCTGATGCCAAAAACCATGCACATATGAGAGTTATAACGCGGGCAAATGTTCATTCATCAACCGTTTATAACGCTAGCAAGCTCCTGGGTAAATGACCACTGGCCTGACCACCAGTGTTAAGTTTCTCTTATTGTAACATACGTTAGAATAATGATTGACGTACAAGAAATCGAATGCGTGTACGTTTATGTAAGCCGCACATTTCATTTGAAATACGTCCATTTATTCTGAAGACGACTCTGAGCTTTGAAGCACACCTGTGTGTCTGTGTGTGTTCCATCCACAGGATATAACATAGGGAATTTGCAGGGAAATCTAGTTATTCTCCATGCTGTATTCCTCTTAGCTGATCACTGCATTTCCTTCATTAATCCACTTGGTTTTTCACGTTCTCTGAGCAGTGTGAGGTGAAGTGTCCGAGACATCAGGTGGGTCATGCAGGCCCTGGGGGATGCTGAGCTTGGCGCCTTCACCTTTTTTGCGTCCCCCCTACCTCACGATGTGTGTGGGAGCAATGGCCTTCCTTTGACCCCCAACTCCATCAAGATCCTGGGACGCTTCCAGATCCTCAAGACTATCACCCACCCCAGACTCTGCCAGTATATTGATATTACACGAGGAAAGCATGGTATGGCATGGCCGCCCTGAATATAAGTGATTTGTTTTTTTTTGCTTGCTTGCTTCAAGAAAGGCATATATTATAAAACTTATGTTCCAGTGGTGTGTCCTGTTGGTCAGGAAGACAGGGACTGTACAACTGTAGGCTGTTTCAGATTCACACTTTTCCTTTCAAACTGAGCGGCTGGGCATGTCCAGAACGTCCATCAGTGAGGGGGAGGCTGTAAAGGTGCACTGGCCTCCTCTTCCAGGAAACCTTCACCATAGTGCTGGCTCTGTGTACACTGTCATGTTCTGGTTGTGTTTATCAAAGCAGATTATTCACTTTTTACACAGGCCAAATCAAACTGTGGGAGGTTCCTTTATGTTCTTGTTCATCTGTAGCTAATTTATTGTTTTTCCACGACTAGCAGACTTGTTGGCAGACCTCCGATGGCTAAATAACATCTTAAGGAGGGACACCTGCATTATATTTAGAATGGAGTTTAGCTAATAGATATTAGGTCTAAAAGCAGTAATGTTCATCTTTAAGTGTTGATGGCACATTATTTCATAGACAGTGAGTGAAATATATTTGTGTACTGGATGATTACTAACTAATAAGGTCTTGTAGCTTTTAATAAATGTTTCGATCCTACAGTACCCTAACTCTTAACATATGCACTGCATTGTAGGGGCTAATGTTTGAATCCTACAGTACCAGAATCCTTAACGTATGCACAGCATTGTAAAGATGAATGTTTTGACCGTACAGTACCATAACCCTTAACATAAGCAGGTCATTGTAGGGGCTAAAGTTTGGACTCTACAGTACCATAATCCTAAACATAAGTAGGTCATTGTAGGGGCTAACGTTTGGACCCTACAGTACCATAACCCTTAACATAAGCAGGTCATTGTAGGGGCTAAAGTTTGGACTCTACAGTACCATAATCCTAAACATAAGTAGGTCATTGTAGGGGCTAACGTTTGGACCATACAGTACCATAACCCTTAACATAAGCAGGTCATTGTAGGGGCTAACGTTTTGACTCTACAGTACCATAATGCTTAACATAAGCAGGTCATTGTAGAGGCTAATGTTTGGACCCTACAGTACCATAACCCTTAACATAAGCAGGTCATTGTAGAGGCTAACGTTTGGACCCTACAGTACCATAACCCTTAACATAAGCAGGTCATTGTAGGGGCTAACGTTTGGACCCTACAGTACCATAATCCTAAACATAAGCAGGTCATTGTAGAGGCTAACGTTTGGACCCTACAGTACCATAACCCTTAACATAAGCAGGTCATTTTAGGGGCTAACGTTTGGACCCTACAGTACCATAATCCTAAACATAAGCAGGTCATTGTAGAGGCTAACGTTCGGACCCTACAGTACCATAACCCTTAATATAAGCAGGTCATTGTAGGGGGTAAGCAGTGACTCTTCAGAACAGATGGATTGCTTGGTTGCTTACTGGATTTTACTTACTGGAGCCTAACTGGATTTTTAATATCTTCTGCACACTAAGTTATACTTGGCAAAGTCTAAATTAAATTTAATTTTTTGACAAGAGCCAATCGAAATACATGACACCTGCTAAAGATCAGACCTTTCAGAGCCACCAAGCTACACTTACCATACTTCATAACAGACACAGCAAAAGTCTTCTGATGTTAGATTGTAGAGGCTGTTTCGCACCAGCTGACTTGAGATCACGGCATCATAATCTCCAGCACCCAGAGTTCATTGCAGTGGAAGTGTGGAGTGATTTACGTTTAGGGAGTGGAGTCCAGACACCTGTCTTGGTATCTCCTGTGATTCAGAGGCCACTTGTTCGGTGACCTGTTGGCTTTTCATAACGCATGCATGTGCTGTTTGTCCTGCAGAAAGGCTCATTGTGGTAGCTGAGCACCATCAAAGCAGCCTCAAGGAGCTTCTCAAGCAGAACCAGCCAGTCAGGTAAGACCATCACAGTGGTCTTAATTAGCATATTCATTTGTTCATTCTAATAAGCAGCATATTCTTCAGCTTAAGCTGACTCTTGTGCTTATTAAAGGCCTAAGCACGCACAGCTGGGCTGCACTCTTGCCATCTCCTGGCCAACCTCGGCTTCCTCACTCAAACATGGGTGTTTATCACTGAATCCAACCTGCTTCATCTAAAGTACATGCTCCATTACAAGTGCATGTAGTGATGTGCTACAATTAAACATTGACTCGGTTTAGATTTCACTTGCTACTGAATGTTTTAAGGTTATTTAGGATGGAGGAATAACAACCTTTTTTGTAAGGTTTTAATTGTGAACAGATGCAATGTGCATTACAACCTGTAATACAGAATACAATATTATTCTTGGCAATTAGCGTTTAGGAGTGTTTTCAGTGTCTATTGCTTTCCACAGATTCCCCATTTCTTTCAGATGTGAATGATGTGTAGGTTAAGGTCTGAACAACCAGGCAAGAGCCGACAGGGGCAGGATCAGTGGAGTGCGCATGTCCAGAGGCTTTTAACAAATCTCCTACCATGCAGAATTTTTTAACCCCACACCCACCCCACTTTATGCGTTTATTTGAAACACATTGATGATTTTTACATTTATATTTATGTATGGTACAAAACGGACAGGACCAATGTTAGTTAGTTTCTGTTGATTTACCAAATGAACACAGTGTACTGAGAGACAGTACCCAGATTTTAGTGCCACCTAGTGGAGAATTTACTTGCTAAGAGTGAGTGAGTGAATGATTTACTGTCCAGTTCCATGAAGTGCTTCTCACCTATTAAAAAAAGCTTTCTGTTTACCTAGTAATGCAGAAAAAACGCTCATTAAAATTGAGTGTAAATGGAAAGGAAAAGTAACAGTGTACTGCAAGTAAATGTGAGAAAGTTCTCTGTAATGGCGGGTTTGGCAGGCTAATTCGGGATCCCTTGAAACGTTTTAAAGTAGGAGCCAGCTGAACGTAATGGCTTGTTTTATATGTTAAGAATGCTGTGTGTGTTCCAGCTCGGAGAAAGTGCTCCAGATTGCCTACGAGGTGCTGGAAGGACTGGTGTTTATGAACACACATGGCCTGGTCCATCGAGCCCTTAGTCCTCATAATGTCCTCCTAGACCGCAAGGTACTGTGGACACCACTTTTTAATAACTGCGGTGAAATGTTAGATTTTACTGATTGTAATGTCCTGTTATTTCTTTTATTTCTTACTAAGGTAATTAATGCATATCAAATGCCAGTTCTGGAAGGGCACAGCGATGCATGTTAGTGTTTTTCCTGATATATTGACCAATTATCTCCGTTGAAAGAAGAAAAAAAAATTTGCAGAGTTGTGGCCTTCAAACACTGGACACTAATCTCAGGAACCTGACACTGTGCACTGAAAATCGCTATAAGTGAAACTCCAATCAGTTGGCACCCTGCACCACAGCTGATTTTACTGACGTTTTTCTAACCTCGTAATTGACATGAATAACCATTACCATACAAGAGGCCAGATGTCGTTGTGCATCTGGACTGGTTTTGTGTCGTCCGTGCCGGTTCCCCTGGATTGCAGCTTCTCTTTCTCCTACTGTGAACAGGGAAAGGTTAAACTGGCCAAGTTTGGTCTTTATCATATGACGGACCGAGGTGCAGATGTCGATTTCCCTATCGGGTAAGCAGCTTCTGCCTTTTGCCTTCACGCGCATCATGAATTCATCCAGATTCCTAGCTTTATAAACATACAGAACTCTTTATGGATGAAGTTCTCTTCAGATTCTCATGTGAAGCTCAAGGGAATCCTTAAACTCCGCCTGGATCCCACAAAGGCGCTCCACGGCTCTGATCTGAAACCTCAGCGTTTCATGAAAGGGAAGATCAGTGGCGTGTGCTGCATCTCGTAATGAAACGAGATGAACTAATGAGATGTGTGTCATCATGGTCCATCTTCATTTTGATCAAAACCAGGTCTCGGATATCAAAGCAAACTTCCTCTGAGGCAGTCGTAAATAACATGCCCAAGCAGCAGAGCCTGTACCCCTGCCCCCCCCCCCCCCAACCCCTCCCTGGGGGCGCTCCTCCTAATATCCGGCTGGAGATTGGCTTTTTCGGGGGCTAGGGAGGGTGGTGGGGAGGATGGACGCAGAGAGTGGATTCTCCTGACCTGGAATGGCCTTTTTCTATTTGGTTTTCGCACACCGCCAGCACCATCTGCCCAGAAAATGTAATAAGCTTATCTAGCAGCAGTGATTGGCTGTGCTGGCTCTCACTGGGGGCAGTTACAGGGTCAATATGAACAATACGAGTCGCGTGCAGGCCGACCGGCCCTGTCTGGTGTCCGCTGCAGAGTCTCTATGCCGTCATTCATGTGTCCCCAACTGAATGTCTGTCTTGCATACAGTACCATACAGTCTGTGTGGCTTGATGTCAATGGCACAAAAATCATATAGGTATACTTTTCCCTATCCCCCCCCTGACCTTTCAGTATAAATAAAGACCTTAAATGTCATAATCGACGAGTTATGTAGTGGTTCCTGTCTGCCCTCAGGAGGTCTGTGCGCATCATCTCTCTCTCTCTCTCTCTCTGGTCTTGCCTTTGTGCCTGCAGGTATCCGTCCTACCTGGCCCCAGAGGTGATCGCGCAAGACTCGTTCTCCTCCTCGGAGGCCTGCGTGGGGGACGTCCCTCGGCCCTCGGGGCCCAAGGCTGACGTGTGGTCCCTGGGTGTGCTGCTGTTTGAGCTCTGTGCCGTACGTGCTTCCGTCTCGGGTCCCTCTCTCCGTCTGTGCTGAGATAAGCCTCCTTGCTTTTGTTTTTGAGCCTTTGACAGTGTGTTTTCTTCAGTACGTTTAGTTTCAGACTTTTATAGAGTTTATAGAATTTGTTAGTGTTTTTTTGTTTGTTTATTTAATAAGTGGTGCCATGGTCTTGACTTCCGTTCTGCAGTGGCCACAAATTCTGCTTTTACTGTTTCAGTGGGTTTAGTTGTTGTTGTGCTAAAATGATTTTTGTGCATTGCACCCTGTGGAGAAGAGGGACTTCAACTATGTGTTTTGTAAGCCATGTCACAAGATACCATTCACATTTTTTGGAAAGCATAAATTTTTTTTTTTTTTTTTCCACTTTTTATTGTATCTGCTTGAATACAGTAAAAAGTGTTGCAGTGTTTATGTTTGTGATAAATGCGTGTAAACAGTATTATGCAACAAAAAAACAATACTTTTCATTTCCAGTCAGTCATTAAGCGTAAACCATTCATTTATCAGTGCCAGCAAAATAAGCAAGAAACACATATTTGCGGGAAAATTCCATGACACTCTCCAGCACTCAGTATATCAAATCTGTCAGCACCGGCTTGCCTGTGTCATCCTTCTGCAGTCTCTTCCATCTGATCTTTGTAAGTTGCTCTGGAAAAGAGCGTCTGCTAAATGCCCTAAATGTAGATGTCACTGCCACCTTTGACCTCAGTGGAGACCCTTACTTTCATGCAAACAGCGACCCAAGCACACTTTAGTGTTCCTTTCACCCCCCCCCATATTATCATTTTGAGCAACTAAAGGAAATATCCCTGAAGGCATTAGATACAAGATAACCTGCCTTTGTAAGGAAGGGCAAAACTAGAATTAGAATTAACAACATATAACATCTGGAGTTTTATTTATTTATTTTTTGTTTTATTGAGGCCATCGTGTTTGCTGATAAGTACAAAATTTAATAAAGACCCCAGGCACATTCTTGAGGAGATGAAGACCTATTTGAAAGGAGCTGGTACCATTATGAAAACAACGGCTTGGCCACCTTGGAGCCCAGACTCACTGAGCATACGCGGGATTACTTGGATCATGAGAAACAGGAGAAGATGCGAGCAGTTACAAAGACTGACCTTGGAGTCCTTTTACCTGAAGCCTGGAAATGACTTGTGTGGATTTCTTTGAAAGTCTCTTGAAAATAAGTTGTTGTAACAGAAAAGAATGGACACACAAAATACTGAAAACAATGCTGATATTGTGGAGGCTTTGGGGTTATTTTCTGATAAGTTCTTTCTGACATTCGCTCAGACATTAAGAACATCTTGTACTTAATGGCCATTTTGACTGGAAATTGAGGAGCAGAAAGGGTGGTCACTGTTTTCCATGTAATTAAGTATCCTCTCATTGCTTGCATGGCCTCAGACCTTCTTTGTGTCGTCCAACAGGGGAGGCGACTTTTACAGAATCTTGAAATAAGTGAAAGGTTAAAGTTCATTATCACTTTAGGTAAGCTCACAGACAGCACTTCACACTGCTGTTCAGATCTTCTCCAAGCTCTATGCGTGGAGTCAGAGTTGTTCTGTGCTGTTAATTTTGCTGGTACACTTTAAACACATTCCCATGATCGTTTCGGTTCGTTCTGTAGGCTGCATGGACGACATAGTCACTGTCCTTGCTGAGGAACATGGCTGCTTAGAAGTCATCAAGGTGAGCCCCCCATGGTGGACAGGAAATGTCCGCTTTCTTACTCTGTCCTCTGTACTGTACTTCTATACTGCTTGGGCTTGCGGCTTTGCTAATGCGATACGTGTCCTCCTTAGGAGCTACCAGACAATGTGCAGACCCTACTGAGGAGATGCCTGACATTCCTGCCTTCAGCAAGGTAGCGCACCATTATCTGCAGAATGACTTCTGCTCTGCTGGCTCCAGAATTGAGAGGAGCTTCTGGAGCAGAGCTTCACTGTGGTTCTGGAGCAGAGCTTCAGTGTAGTTCTGGCTTTTCTGCACTTTTTTGCTCCTTCAGGGCACCTAATGTTTGGTATTTTATAGATTTTCCAAGGCATTATTTTCTTTCGGCAAAATGACCTGAGCTTAAATAGTTAAAGATGGTAAAAAATAGTTTGACTTGTGTTGAATGTATTTAAGTAATTACATATTTAAAAAGTATTTTTACAAAGTATATTAACTGTTAAACATAGTATTCAACATTTAAAACATGCATGGTGATCAGAGACAATAAAGCCATGTTGTAAGCCTTTAAAAAGCACAGCGTGCAGTAAACTGTGCGGGGGTTGCCCCATATTTCAGGCCCACCCCAGCTCAGCTCCTGCAGGAGCCCGCGTTTGAGGGCGTGGCTTGCCTCTATACAGCCTATCAGAGCCCAGTGGGCCTTTTCTCTTCCTCGCCACGCTGTGCTCCTCTGGAACTACCTGAAGATATCAACGAGCTCTGCAAAGGTCTGACGCTCGCTGCCCCGGAAGTCTGTGCAAAGCAAACCAGATCTGTTCTCAATCTCTTTCCCTGTTTAGACCATTATGATATATTCACTGAATCGTAGTATATGCGTAGCTCGTGCGTAATTCAGTGCGTACGTTGAATCCTAGTTTAAACATTTATGAAGGTATATTATGTGGTCAAATGCAGACAGCACTTCCTCCAGTGCCTTTAATAGTAAGTGCTGAGTGAAGCGGGATCTGTCCTGAATGTCTTGCACTCTGTGTTCGGCGTAGACGGCGAGGATGACTACCTGTCCGAGAGGGCTGTAGATGAAGTGTACCACTTGTGGTGTCTGGCGGGAGGAGACTTGGAGAAAGAGCTGACCAACAAAGGCATCATCCAGTCCAAACCGCCAGTGTGCACGCTGCCCAAGTACACACACACACACACACACACACACACACACACACACTTCATTTCTACACCTTATCAGTATGTGAATCATGTCACACATCATGCACTCTTTGTGTGTGCGTGCGTGTGTGTGAATACACACACACACACACACACACACACACACACACACACACACACACTTCATTTCTACACCTTATCAGTATGTGAATCATGTCACACATCATGCACTCTTTGTGTGTGCGTGCGTGTGTGTGAATACACACACACACACACAAGCCTAACCGCATCCTCAGTATCCAAAAAGAAATGTTTTTGCCCTTTGAGTTTACGGTTTACAAAAAAGTGCGACCCTTTGTCAGGACCATTGTGCAGCTTCTGAACAGGCCTGCTGCTTTATGCTTGTCCTACACAGACAGCTGAGCACAAGAACGCTCTGACTGTGTGATGTTGCCATGGTGCCGCTGTGTTGTCTGTGCACCTCTGGCTGTGTGATGTTGCCACGGTGCTGCTGTGTTGTCTGTGCACCTCTGGCCATGTGCCATCCACACTGCTTCTCAGAACTGGGCTTGCAGCTGCTGGTTTAAAGACTCCATTAGCTAGTCAGCCAAGATGGGCCCCTGAAGATTGGAAGCCTTCTCACCATTCAACTGGCATAATCAATTTCCTGAAACTCATCCTAGAGATAACTGGATCCGTGACCCCCACCAATCACACCGGCTGTCACTGGAGATCTCTGAGGACCCTGCATTCAGAGCCTCAGATCTGTGAAATGAAATGTATTTGATAGTTAGTGTTCGTATGATGAAGGGTCCTTTCTCCGCCTTCGTGGTGATGTGAGCGTGTGTGTATTGGATAGAGGCTTCCCTGACTTCCCAGGTCTCAGTTTCCCACCTGTTTCCCTCTGATAAAGCAGCTCTTCTTTTCCCTTTAGCTTCATTTTAGAAGATGGAGAGTCTTTTGGCCAAAGCAGGGACCGAAGCTTCCTCCTGGATGACACCACCGTCACGCTGTCCTTGTGCCAGCTTCGAAATGTGAGTGAATGGGTCTACCTGTGTGTGTGTGTGTGTGTGTGTGTGTCTGGGTGTGAGTGTGTATGTCCATGTTAAGTAATGTTGCGCTGTTAAGCCATCACTGTCATCCCCATATCAGAGGCTGAAGGACGTGGCAGGAGAAGCCTTCTATCCCCTGCTGGAGGATGAGTAAAGAGACACTTTTCATCCTCAAGCTAATAATTGGCATGCTCTTGGAGTGTGAAGTCCGGGAAAATCCCGGTGATGGTCTAGAGCCCTCTGTGTTTGTGTGTGTGTGTGCCGCAGACACTGCAACCTGCCCCAGTCGCACAGTGGCAGCGAGCTCTCCGACGCCATCATCCTGCCACTCATCATTCGCGAGAGAGACACCGAATACCAGCTTACGCGCATCGTCCTCTTCGACAGGCTGCACAAGGTGGGCGCTGTGCACACACGCACACACGTGCCCCCGCCGTCGCATCTGGCCTGGCCTCGTAAAAGCCGGTTCCACTGCTCGGCTGAAGGCCTCATGACCGTGTCCTGTGCTTCAGGCGTATCCATACAAGAAGAACCAGGTGTGGAAGGAAGCCAGGGTGGACATCCCCCCTCTCCTCCGAGGGCCCACCTGGGCCGCCCTGCTGGGAGTGGAGGTGGGTACGCGGCTCCACTGTGAAACGCAACACGCACGTCCCATGTGGCAGAAAGGATTCCGGTTTAGAGTACTACTACTCTGTAAGCTGTGCTTGTCGTGTGCCTATATTTTTCGAGGGTCATTCAGAGACTTTTGTGATTTAGAACAGCAGCAAGCAGCAGTTCGGCGATGCTCGGTTTGTTAACGGCTGCTTGTTGTCTCCGCGTTTCCGGGCCGCCGGCCTGTCCTCGCCCGAGCAGGACGGAGTTACAGCACTGAGTGATCCAGCAGTCCTCCCGCCGAACAGTACCAACTCTGCCGTGTTTCTGTCTTCAACCACGAGTCAGATCTGAGCAGCCTCACTTTCATTCCATAATCATGCTGTGTGTCTCAGTGAAGTCCCAGTGCAGGGTTTCTAGGGTTCGCAATGCTTGATTGGGTCTTAAAGGAAACTGGAGGCAGACACAGTCTCCCTTTGAGTGTGTTTGACAGCTTTGTTAATTTAAATCAGTCTCCAGTGCTCACAGTGGCCAATATCAGTTTGAGGATAATTTGGAGTTTATTGATTTTTTCTTTTCTTTGTTTATTTCTATAATACATTGCCACCAATATGTGCCCTTCCAGAATATTTTGAGGAGGTGCAATGTAGCGTCTCCACTCTAGCATATGTTTTGCTCTGTACACCAATAAGGGCTTCATTGATGATGACCGTGTGAAGCACTTATGCTAGCATCATACATCACTGTTAAAAGAATATCGATCAGCATTGATCGGAAGCCGCTCTACGTCCAGTTACTGAAGCAGCCGGAGTTCGGGTTGAACGCGGGTTAATATGGGCAGGTTTTGGGAAGGTTGGCTGAGGTCAGTGAAGTGTGCACCTGTTTAAGATGTTAACCTGAACGTCTGTATGTAGCTCCTGAACTGTTTCCCATTAGGCACTCGCATTTGCTTCCCTCTCGCACTCTTATATTGCATCACTATATTTTTTGTTTTGTGTGTGCAGTTTATTTTAGTTGTTCATTAGTTTGTTTACTTGGCTATTTCTTTGCTCACTTAGGTTTCATGAGTGTCTGCTTGCTTTAATTCTTCATTACCGGAAAGATTTGAAGAAGATGGTTTGTTTCATACTTGCAGGGGGACATTAAGGCGAAGTATGATGCCATTGACAAAGACACGCCCATCCCCACAGACCGACAGGTACAGCTGCTGCTGTTAACGTCAGCGTTGTTATTGTTTGTCGTTGTTATTGTTTGTCGTTGTTCCCGGTGCTGGTCTTTTTTAGGCTCACGTTTGACTTTAATCGTTTGCAGTGATTATTGGGCGTGTCTATCCTCTCCTCGCCTGGATTTGGAATATCTGATGCCTGATACTGTAGATGCTATGAATGCAGTTCTTATGACTTATGGTTTTTGGAAGTATCCTCCACATGACGTGAGGGTTGTGTCTCCCCGTCTGCTTCCACACCTCCCTGTATGCTTAATGCTTCTTTAGATTGAAGTGGACATCCCACGCTGTCACCAGTACGATGAGCTGTTGTCCTCGCCCCAGGGTCACATAAAGTTCCGGAGAGTTCTGAAGGCCTGGGTGGTGTCTCATCCAGACCTGGTCTACTGGCAGGGTGAGTCCACAAGCATTGCTTCACCTGCAGTTCATTGTTGCACCACTAGGTGGCTCTCAAGCTTCACAATGGTCGTGAAGGAAGGGCTGAAGGATTCTCTGAAGGAACTGCTGAGGCAAAGATTCGCATTAATGAGCATGCCAATGCTCATAAAGGGCGTTTTGCTAACTAAATTTGATCGAGTAAAGTTGATGTGTCTTTACTCTAGGACTGGACTCGCTGTGTGCACCGTTCCTTTACCTGAACTTCAACAACGAAGGTCAGAATCGACTTGTGTCTCCTTCCAAAGACAGAATCAAGTTTAGAATGGATAGCTTGTCTCCTGAATGCTTTCTTGATTAACACATTCAAATGGAGTCGAATGTTCAAACTGATTCGATCACTGACGTTTACGCTGTCCGACACAGCACTCGCATATGCCTGCATGTCTGCCTTCATCCCCAAATACCTCTATGACTTCTTTCTGAAGGACAACTCGCACGTCATACAAGGTATGTCTTTCATCTCTGTATACAAATATGCACTTACCTGTTGTGCTTCAAAGGGATCTGCCTCAAGACCTTTTTGTTGTCTCATCACATGCCAGTATAAAAAGGAAATTGGGAGAAGACTGTTGTTTATGATTTGCGGTCATGTCTGCCTGCTTTATTGTGAAGTCTTGTCTAGTGTATAATGTATAACCTTGTATATTCCCACAACTGTCTGACCTAAAGTCCAGAAAAGGTTTTTATTTTCTGTTTCGGTAATACTTTTCTGAAGTATGTGGTTTAGAAAGCTGTAGCACCTACATGATCATTTATAAATGCTTATTCCAAGAAACATAAGCTGTCATAAAAACTGCTTTACATTTACGGCATTTAGCAGACGCCCTTATCCAGAGCGACTTACAAAAAGTGCTTCATTGTTTTACTCAGAACAAAATCTCTAGCTAGTTAGTTTAGGCTAAAATCAGGAAGAAACTTTAAGCAAAGATATTATTAGATACAGTCAGTATGGACACCTAGATATACTCAAATATATACTGAAAAAACCCTACTTAAAAGATAAAAGCAAGAAAAATTAAATTTTACTACACTAGCATTTATTAAATATTTGTGACTGTAATGACTTAAGTGCTCTTGAAACAGATATGTCTTCAGTCTTCGCTTAAAAACAGTAAGAGACTCTGCCATTCGGACACTCAAGGGAAGTTCGTTCCACCACTGAGGTGCCAGAACTGAAAAAAAGTCTGGATGCATGTTTTCCGCGTGTTCTGAGAGATGGTGGGTCAAGCCGAGCTGTGCTTGAAGCTCGAAGAGCTTTGATGTCACGTTGACATAACTATGTCAAGGGACAGGGATTTTTGGTGACATTAAGATGTGCCATAACACTGTGTGGTGAAATGACATGGCACGTTACGAGAATTGACTTTGCCGCTGTTTTTTTGGTCACGGTGTCACGATGACATAATGTGAGGCTGTCTGGAAGATTTAACAAAAAACATTTTGTCACCAAAAATCTTTCTCAATTGACATAGTTATGTCATGTCACTTTGACATTCAAGGCTGAGAAAAGCAGGTTTTATTACAGTGTATGCTTGTTGGAACATTTATAAATGTTCAAGTAGGTGTCATGTAGCTTTTTAAACCTCCCCTCTTCAGTGTTGCTAAGTGTTGCTCTGTTTCTATCCTCCTTTAATGTACATGTTATCTTTACATGGGTCCGTTAGGTATGTGTCCACGGCTCTCTCTGTGTCTTCTGTTCCAGAGTACCTCACGGTGTTCTCTCAGATGATAGCCTTCCACGACCCTGAGTTAAGCAACCACCTCAATGAGATCGGCTTCATACCAGACGTGAGTGCCCTCGCCTTGCTTTAATGTCTCATTGCTGTCCTTCCCGCGTTAGCTCATGCAAGGAGCACAATAAAACAGCACAAAAGGCCAGGAGGATTCAGTACCTGCAAAAGGCTGATGGCGAGGAAGTTAGATGGGCAACCTAGCGATTTTTATTTATTTATTTATATTGGGGGGAGGGCGGGGGGTGTTGGACAGTTGCATTGTTGTGAACAGATAGCTGTTACTCTAGAACGCATTCCCTTCATGCAACAGTGAATCAGATGAGCATCCCGGTCAGTAGCAGGCATCAGTCATGCCCCGCTCCGTGTCATTAATGCAGCTCTCACACACAGCTGACCCTGAGATTTCAGTGACTGCCAAGTTTTCCCTCAGTAAACATGCCCCCCCACACACACATATATAGACATACGCACACACACACACACACACGCTTAGAAGCTGGTAATTCATTTCGGCTGTAATGAGAACTGGGCACGTCTCATTCTTGGGCTCCCCTGTGAGCTTGGTGTCTTTCTTGTATTGCTCTCTCTACCTCTCCCTTTGTCTCTCTCTCTAATTTTGTCCTTCGCGTTTCCTCCGAGCCTGTCCAAGGTTAACGCCTCTGAGACGTTAGCAGCTTGGTCTGTGCCTCATTGATGGATGCGTCACCTCTGCGGTCCGTCCCGAGGGGACAGCCGGCCTGGCGACACCCCGTTCCCCTGGCCCACAGTGGAGACACCAGCCAAGCACTCATGACCTTCCAACCTTGTCCAGACTCGATCAAACCCACATAGCTTTGTGAAAGACCTAATAAAAGATGAATAGTGGAAAATAACAATGAGTCATTGACTGAAGCAGGGGCGCTGATAGGTGTCTTCAGCAGCCACTGTCCCTAGCACAATGAAACTAGGGAGAAAGAGCTTTACTGCGCAGGTGGTGGGAACCTTCTGCTGTGGTGGGAAGGTTCTGCTGAGCTTGGCTGTGTTGTGGTGGGAAGGTTCTGCTGAGCTTGGCTGTGTTGTGGTGGGAAGGTTCTGCTGAGTTTGGCTGTGTTGTGGTGAGAAGGTTCTGCTGAGCTTGGCTGTGTTGGTGCTGTGCTCTTTTAGCATGATGCCTGTGTCTCTCATGTTGGCTTCAGTTTTATCTTCACACTCCAAGACAATGCCACACTGGAGGCATTTGTGGCCTTCTGGTACAGTTCCTCATCTTTCAGCAAAGTGTCGGATACAGTGAGTTTTGAAAGATGGCCGTGTCTTTTCAAAGGCTTTGAAGCTTTATTTATACAGTCTGTATGGATAACATTTGATCGTGTTGAGTTGCTGTTTCATTGGGCTGTTTATAAAGGATTCAATATATATTTACTGATGTTGTTTCACAAACTGGTCTTGGTGTTAGGGAATTTTGGGATTTACACAGTGAGATCAACATCATTTTGCAGTCTCTGTAGTCTTGACATGTGCAATTTGTTGTGACCAAAGTTAACTGAAAATGTATTTTTGCGTGTTTTAGACCCCACAATGTAAACTTCTCACCACATTAAGTGTACATAAAGAAGACTTAGACTCTGGAGATGCTTCTAGAAAACGTGCAGGAGTTCATGAATTTTTGCACGCTTTTGGTGGCGGTTTAATCCACAGTCCCCTGCCTCTGCCGTGCTCTGAGAATCCTGCAGCAGACGCCGCCAGCAGCCGAGTGCTAAATAGCGTATCGGCACGGCCTGCCAATTGGTGCCAACCATCATAATGTGAAGCCGGCATTCATGGGCAGGCCAATCCCATCACGGGGAGGGGGTTGTTAGCGGCTCTGTGTGGTTCCCAGTCCCCACCCCCTCTCAGAAGCCTCAGTGGATTGCCTTAAGTATCTTCTGCCAGGTGTCATTTTGTCCTTAACTCTGTAGTCCACCATTACTAGGTTGTTGTGCCTGGTCTTTAGCATCAGCTTTTGCCACTCTCACTCATGAACCCCTTAACAGCCTAGTGTTCTGAGCAGCTCATGCGTCTGTCTTTCTTACAGGAGTTACACCACGTGTCCTATTTTAATTTTCACAGCTATTAAAGGTATCTATACTTAATCAAATCCTTTGTTTCTTTCTACAGCTGTATGCGATTCCATGGTTCCTAACTATGTTCACTCGTAAGTAAACCTATTCTTCTGTGTATTACATCATGACACCTGCTGGCAGAGAATATGCTTACATTAATTCCAGGCTGGCCCAAGCTTTTATGGGGCTCTAAGCAGAATTTCATTAGGGGCCCTCCATACCACCACTTCAGTACCAAATTCTTATGTAATTAATAAGATCATCATGATATATTTGGTGCTTGGGGGGGCCCTGGTGGTGTAGGGGCCCTAAGCGGACATGTTATTCGAGTATGCCTTGGGCCCGTTCTGCATTAACTTGCTCCTAAACTACAAGAAATGGTTGAGCACCTATGTGAAGTTATCAGAACATGTGACAAAACTTAACAGTGACAGCACTTTTCTTTCTCAACAACACATGCAGAAGATGTACAAAAATGGTCTGTGGTCACAGAATTCGGTGTAACACCTGTAAATAAAGTGTTATGAGATTGTCGGTACCATCAGTAATGCTTCCTAATAGTCCATTGTTTCTAGTGACCTGGACTAGATTCCAATATGCTGAAAATTGTTCAATAGCAATTTAGACCGTGATAGTCTACTAAAAAAACAGTAAAAATCTATTTTAGCCCCTCCCGATGACTCATTCAGCGAGAAAAATGTCAGTTCATCCCTTTCGATTTGGTTCCGTGATCAGGCTATATTTGACGTGAAAATGCGGAACGACCCCCACGTCGCTTGAGGAGAATGGAAGTGTAGCATAGGTTTGTTATTCGCCTTAAGAGGCCGGCGGCGTAGAATAACGCGCGCGCGTCCCTTTGAACTCCGCTCTCGACTCCGCGAGGGCCTGAATACCCCCCGAGACTCTTGTGCTTTTTACACGAGTAGCTGATTAAAATGGCATGCAGCCGTTTTTTTTCCCCTCTCTCTCTCTTTTGGCTTCGTCTCCCCATTTTAGGATGCCAATTTTGCTTAAAGTCGCGACATGTAGCTGAATATAGTCTGTTAATAATCGCTTGCGCACACAAAATACATTTTATTTTTAACAATTTCAAGTTTATTTCAAGGATGGTAGAACGATCAAAAATCTCGGCTCGTTGGCATTTTTCAACGGAGAGTTTCATCAGAGCTGTGTAGGTATGAATTCACCTCCTTAGCGCAGGTAAACAACGCTAACCGTCGGCTTTGGCCTGTGTGCGATTTCCCCCTCAGATGTGTTTCCGCTGCACAAGATCTTCCACCTGTGGGACACGCTGTTGTTGGGCAACTCCTCTTTCCCTTTCTGCATCGGGGTGGCCATTCTGCAGCAGCTGCGCGACAGGCTTCTGGCCAACGGCTTCAACGAGTGCATCCTGCTGTTCTCCGACCTGCCCGGTAAAGACTACCGTGCGCTTTATGCTCGCTCCTCATGGGCACGTTAAAGATGCTCCATCGACGTTCTTTCGGTCATAGTGTTAACGGCTGTCCGCCAGCGAAGCGTGCGTTTTCACAAGCCTTGCCAAAACTGTGACCGTGAATATACGCGTGCGTACTGTTGTTGATCCTTTACACACAAACGCACCATTTGCAGGAACACGGTTTTCCTGAAGTTTGGTGTGAACTTAAGTTCTCTCCCTCGCATATGTGCACAGTTTGAGAGCTCGAGAGTCAAATATGTGTCGTTTGAGAGCTGGTCCTGAGCAACAAATCTGTGGTATCTGGCACTTTGCTGAACATGAACGCACTGCGTGCTCTCGGTGTAATACAGGCAGATGTAGATTCAGAACACGTTATTCTGTGTAGCCTTTTCTGTGCCTATTTTCATGAGATAGAAAATAGTCTATTGAAGGCTTATGACTAAATGTACTACTCAGAAGCAGACGTGGGCGTGAACACTGCACAAACAAACGCCTTTATGTTGGAGTGTTGCTGTTGCCGGTGCTGTGCTGCTCGGCCTGAGAGGGGGAACGTTCTTCATTACAGCTTGTTCATAACGGCTATTGTGGAGAGAGAAGAATTTTATTTTTGTATTTCATGAGAGGGTGTAATGTCTTGATGGAAACGGTGGTAAAAATGTGATTCCGTGAGATGGCTAGTGGCCACCCTACTGAGTGACTGCACACAGTGTTCAGACAAGAATTCTTGTATGGTGCTGCTTGCTTAGAGATGGTTTTAGACACTGGGCAAGTTGTACTTGAATGCCACAGCTCAGGGGTAGAGAGATGCTGTAGGGGGGATGTTTTTCTTGCTGGGTTCGTAGTGATCCTTTAGCACCTCTGTTTAGTCTGACAGTCGTACTAGGACGCAAGCAGGATTTCGGGGAGGAGATGGTTCGATCAAAACTCCTCTGCACTGTACCCTCTAACTTAAAAACACCTCAGCATTCTCACTAATGTGTTTAGCCTTGACAAAAGGCTCTCCCTCTCAGCGCGCAGATGTTTGAAAGGCCGGGTCGGTCATCATCTCTCCTTCAACGTGAGGGACGTGCTGTTCAACCAACGCGACTATGCTGCTGGAGACGCCGCGTCTAGAGCTCAGGCTGGTCGTCGTGTTGTCTGCCGTGCCTGTCCTGTCCGGGTGGGTGGGGTGGCCTGTTTCAGTCCCGCTCATCAGTGCAATCGTGAAATCCTTTTTGCATGATAAGACGCAAAGAAGCAATTTCTACCAGCCAGCAGGTGTGGGAAGTTGCACTGAGGGGCAGCAGTGGGTTTTAGGATTATTGACCGCTGTGGTCTGTTGTGGTGTGTGAGGGAGACAGAGGGATGGAAAGTTGTTTTTTTTTTTTTTTTTTTTTTTTTTTTTTTTTATTGTTTTGTACAGGGAGAAGCCCATATCAAGTCAGATTACTTGCACCTGGTTTTACTCTTTGGGCTTGGCCCTGCCATTCCTCCTCTTCACCTCCGCCTGGAGCTGTTGGAGGCGTGTGTACAGTGGAGATGGCTCCTGGGCCGCCTGCTCCACTCAGCCTCAGCCGGCTTCCCCCGACGCCCTCGAAGCTCGCCGTCACCGTGTGCCCTGCTACTTCTGAGACTCACGAGCAGCTTTCTGCCACGCCACTCTGTCACGCTGACGTCTCCGCGCATCCGGAGTGGGGGAGCTGGCAGTGTGTCAGGCCCGAGGAGCGATGGGGCTCTCCAGGGGGCGCTCCTGAGCCGTGCCGCTGTCCCGCCTGGCGACGCTGCGGGCGGCATGGGGCACTAGAATGCGGTTAGAGCCACAGACAGCCAAGGAGACTGATGGCGATTGAAATGCAGGGGAACATGATGGAAAACTCCGACGTCTCGGGCAGCTTGGGTGGAGTGAGCGGTGGGGGTGTGAGCTTTGGGGTGGGGGAAACAGCTCAATCTAGAGAAAAACTGAAGTTTACTAGCAATACAGCATAAGCTAAAAGCACACCAGAGCTACAAAGCTGTGGGTGTGAGAGACACAAGCACAGGCGGTGAAGTTAAAAATGATGGCGCGAGCTGATGAGTGACAGGTCTTAATCCCTCTGCTCTGTGGGATTTATTGACCAATAGATCAGTGTCCTGCTTTCAGATGCAATGAGGCAGCAGATGAGATTGCAGCTTGTGGACTGTCATTCTCACTCTTATTACTGCTCTGTGGTGGCTGTCGCAGGGCAAGAGGGAGAGAAGCCCCAGTGCTTTTCCACTGACGTCTCCATTGGTCTTAATGCCTTTCTGAAGTCCCCTGTGTTGGTATCTACAGCTGTGTGTGTACTCCGGCAGGGTGGGGGTGGGGTGAAGCTATCTCACTTTGTTTTCCCCCCCACCTACGACAGTCACAGTGCTGAATGTTAATGTGAATGTTAATCTCTCGGAGCCGAAGGGGTGTGGCTCCGGGGCTCTTTATGATCATTGGCTGGGGCCTGCCGCGAGCTCCGCCCTCCGTGGCTCGTCGGCTGCCTGGCCTCCTCACATCCCAACTGCTGTAATTAAATTTAGAGGAGGCTGTGTTTGGCATGGAAGGGCAGGAAAGGATGGGGTTTAGTGTTGGAGAAGGTCCTGGCTGGCTTCTCAGACACCACGCGCAACATAATTCTCGAGGAGCGTCTGGTGCTTCGAGTTCGTCTGCCCCGACCCTCCATCGCTACCACGTCCCCTCATTACGCCACGCTTGCCCAGGAGACGTCTATAATGCATTGCTGTTATCTGCCATCTGGGGAGGGGTTTCGATCGCTCCCTCTTTAAATCCCTCTTCTCAAACTCCTCTCAGGTGGCGATTACCCTCTCACAGCGGGGCCAGTCGTATTAAAGTTTCAGAACCTGTGAGCGGACGATGGCCTGCATTCAAACAGAGCCCTTGTGCTGTAGTTTGTGTCCAGGGATTGAGCATTTGTTATTTTTACTGGCCTAGTGCAGCAAGACTGAAAGGGAGAGAACTCCTTATAAAGGTAAAATATGTTCACTCCCACACATTCTTGCTGTCTCCCTCACACACACACACACACACACACACGCACACAGCGTGAGCTGGAGCGGTTTTAAGCATGTGCGCTTTATTCCTCTGTGTTTTTGTGATTATCTTGATTGCTCGATTACATCTGCCAACCGATGCTCAGGGAATCTCTGAGATGTAGAGGCTTTACTCCAGAGTCAGTTCCACACTGATGTGTACTATGTGCTGATCCTGGAGGAGCTTTAGAGCGGCGACAAGCAAATCCAAATGACTGAGCACCCAATTCCTTGCAAGAAGCAAGTGAAACATCAAGTGTAAATAACATGTTTGCGTTCTTTATGTGAAAGGTAGTTTGATGTAGGCTACGCCCTCTGTCTACACCCTCTGTCTACACCTCTGAAAACATGAGCCCTCAGCACATTTTGAGACCCTGGTGATTGTAAGAGGGAAACCACCACATGGGTGTTGTTTTTACTTGGGTAAATGGGTTGGTCTGATTCAGTTATTACTTTGTTTTAGTGTAATCAAGTACCATTAAGAACCAAAATGCGGTACAATCATTAATATATTACTACAGGCATCTGGAGGTATATTCAGTGCTTATCCACTGCTTCATGATTTGCTGTTCTGATTCAGTGAACTGAACCTGATAGCTGATATTTATAAAGGAGAAGCTTAGACTATTGAAATATTATGAGATATCCGAGTGTTAGTTTGTCTACGTTGTGTGGTTATTTTTTGTTTGTTTGTTTTGTATGTGTGCCTGAAGTCCATAATTGTAAATAAGATTGTTCTAATAATGCATCTGATAAAAAAATAAACGTTAAATGAAATTTTTTAAATGGAAAATAATAAGGGCCGATCACGTGAGACTCTTCTCACAGCAGACGTGTAACGCTGAAGGCTGGTCTGGCGTGCACGCACAACCCGAGACCTCTCCAGAGTATCCCCTCCCCACCCGCTGCGGGTGCCTCTCCATCTCGCTGCTCCACGCGGTGAGGAAATACTTAGCACATTCCGATACCAATTACCCACCGTGTGGGCTTATTCCTCCCTCTCCTCTCAGGTTGGTTTTAAAGCTGGATTTCAGGTGTGTTTACATTTTAAATGAGATTTTTTACTTTTTACTCAAGGCTCTGCTTGTGGTACAGTTGGCACTGCAGCTAAAGGATTTTTTTTTTTACAAGCCGCCTGATGGCGAAGAGGCACTTCTCCGTCACCCGCGAAGTTCGAGGTCACCGCCGCCAACAGCCATCTGGTACTCTGCGCTGAAGTGCGGCTGTAGGGTGTACTTCTGCATCACTACCCTGTATGTGATGCAGAAGTACACCCTACTCACTGCCTTGTGAGTGTTGGCGGTAAATTAAAGGCTACTGTGAAGTCACAAAGCACGGTTGTTTCACATGACCCCTCTCACCTTTCTTCACGTCTTTATGTTGTGTGAACGTTGGAACGGAGCCGCTTGACGTTGACCCCCCCCCCCCTGAACAAGACTATTACGGTCACTCCCAGGACACAGAGCTCTCACGGTATCAGCGGGGGAGCCTGTGTGGGGAAAATCCCAGCCGTGTGTGAGGAATGATGCTTGGAGTGAAATGCACACCGGCCACAGAGGTGTCGAGGGAGGCGTCCCCTTAAATACCGAGCCGTTCCTCAGCCTCAGGGACGGTCTGATTCAGGGAGGTTCCGCTTCACACACAGTAGTGCACAGTGAAGCAGTTTTCAGTGCCTCGATAATTATCTTTTGATTCTGCTGCTCAGGTAATTGATTGCTGGAATGAACTGTGTGCTTAAACAGGGGAAACGAAGATTTGCTCTGCTGTGGTTCTGTGGAGTCCTACCCTCCATCTAATCCCTCCACCCCAATGTGAAAGTGCCTTCATTACACTGCACCCTGAAATGTAGAAACAGATGTAAATTCTATAAATGTAAATGAGTTCTCTGAGGTGTTGGTCATTTGGGTTTACTATCATGCTTTATTAGCACTGTTGGGTCTGCAAGAGCCAGAGAATATGTAGATTCACCAGTCATGTGCAGTTCAATAGATTCTCCTTTAATATCTTTGAGCTCAATTTATATAGCGCCTTTCAAGTGACCCAAGGTCACTTTACAATTTTAACACAGGAATACAGGTAACAAGGCTCACACACACACCAGCGAGAAGCGGCAGCCAATTGCGCATAGCTTATGCTCAACCGGAATCCACAGCCCCCTAGGCGGCCTGAATCTGGTGCAGGAAGGGGAGAGAGGACAGACCCAGGACAGAGCACCATCCACCACTGGGCATACAAGCACAGACAGTTTTCATTGGACATTAAGAGACACACAGTCATACACTCGGGGAGAATTTGACAGGGACAGCCAATTTCCCTAACCTCTATGTTTTTGGACTGTTGTTGTTTAATGACCAGTTCTCTCCCTATCGCGCATCGTTTGTGTGGTGAATTGCTGCTTGCCGTCTCTGTATAGCACTTCATTCCATTGGCTCGTCTCCGGCTTCAACGGCTGTCCGGGAGCGTGTGTGCGGACCACATCCTTCGTCGTGCTCCATCACCTCCACGCTCCGTGGCTCGCTCCCCAGTGGAGCACCACTGCAGTTTGCACACTGCGGGGGAGACGCTGATCACCAGGCTCCTCTGGCAGAGGCTGCTGAGCAGGATGCTTTCCGTGCAGCGGTGTCTAATGCCGACGGCCGTTATGACCTGTTGGTTTTAAATATTGAACGATCCTCTTTGATGGCACGAAAAACTGACTTAAATCGTGAAGGGACTTTTACTCTGTGTTTATAACATGGCTTTGAGCATTCTCTGTAATCATTATTGTAATAACGTGGTAGTTTTGGAACAACGGGCTCTTGGGTGCTCATTTCGAGCCATAGCTGATGTGAGAATTTGGTAGCCCGCCAGAATTTTTATTTTATTTATTTATTTTTGTTCCCAGTTTTTAGCCGAGTCTAGCCGAGTGGTGCCAGTCTCTGAATAATGCTTCAAACTAATCCTCTTTAGCTGACGCATGTGCTTTTTTTGTTTGTTTGTATATTTCTGAACTGTTGATGGTTGGTTCTGTGGGCCTCTTGGATGGAATGTGTGGGTGCCTGAGACTCGTGGGGGGCACAGCTGTGACTGAGGGTGGAGGGTGATTACATACAACACTCATGAGGCGACGGGGGTCGGAATGTCCTCCACCGTCTGCCCTCATTCTCTTCTCGACACTTTTATGTCTCTGTCTCGGTGATATTCTACCCTGTCTCGCACACCGTCTCTCGCCGTCTACGTACCTTCTCACATCTCTTGTGCTGTCTCCCTGTTACCACCACCCCCCACTTTGCTGAGGTGAGTAATTGCAGACCTTGAGTGAAACCCACCACGACCTGCTAACCGAATTCGTCCTGTGCTCATTCTCCCCTGACGGACAGATGCGTTTGCCTTTTGGGATCGTCTGAACTACGCCCATGCTGAAGCTATGTGTTGCACGCACTCGCTGGCTTGGAAAGGAATTAATTAATCACAGAAGAAATTAATGACTCAATCACAGTGAGAGGGATTGGACTTCCAATTTTGTTTATATCTACTTTCAATCCAACGAATCCCTTTATTCTAAGCCATCGTTTAAGGCACACTCCTTCAGTGAGGTCATAGTGGGTTTGGAGGAAGAAGCTAATCTCCTGCTGTTCCCTGTAATCCCTCATTGTAAATATTGCTGACAGCGAGGTTTTGAATGACTTATTCTTAAATGCAGCCTTTGGGGTGTTGGGAGGGAAAATGGCAAAGTAGAGTTCAGTCAGAAGGAACGGGCACCAACGCCATCACCCACAGTTCTGCTGAACTGAACCACTGAACTATATTTTGCTTCTAACCTGTTTTAACGTGAGGCAGTCAGTCACTTTGCATTTCGTATGTGTTGGAGTTGGAAAGCTAGTGTCTGAAAGGAAAAGAATGTTTAATGGTGACCTCCAGTTAATCTTTCTTCCCATTAAGAACCTCTCGAAACAAACACAGGGACCTACTGCTTTGCTCTTTGGTAAATGTCTGAACCCAGATTCGGCGTTTTCCCTGACTCATTTGGTTTCTGTACTCTGTTTTCTGTGTAGAGATAGACATCGAGCGCTGTGTTCGGGAATCCATAACCCTGTTCTGCTGGACACCCAAGAGCGCCACGTACAGGCAACACGCCCAGCCAGCCAAACCCAGCAGCGAGGGCAGCGGCCTGGGGAAACCCCCTGCCTTCTACTCCTCCGACTACACGGACCTTCCGAACACAGACCTGGTGAGCGTCCTGGGTGTGGGGTTCTGGTCCAGAAAGCAGAGGACCAACATGTCATAGGAAAATGGATCTGATCTTGACCCCATGGCATTCAAAGTCATGTGAAATACCTGTTGGGCCAAGCTAAGCATGTTCAGCTAACAGCTTTGACATACAGGCACCTCCTTTGGCCCCAGCTCTGTACTGAGAGGTTTATTGGGGAGTTTCTGCTTGACTTTATTGTAAACCTTATGAAGTTTAATAAGAATGTTATTGAGTTTCTGGACACAAATTAAGCCTTTTGGTTGATTAAACTGCTCTGCAGTGGTTTCAAAGGTAATTCTCTATATTGAAAATGCAATTTATTCCATGACGAGGCTTAATCTATGTCAAGAAAATGGTCCCCAAGAGATCTACGTGAGGTTTGCACTAAAGTGTTGTTAGCCAGCGGTAAACCATACTACTTAACATCTCTGCTGAGTTTAACCTAACCCCAAATGTTCAGTCAATAATTTAATCCTTTACTACCTCCTGCTTAGTGACCACAGCTGTAATGATGTATGTTTTAGACTTTGGAATTATGATGGCCATCCTGTAGGCAGGGATGCTTGTGGCTTTACATGGGGGTTTTGGTTGGAGGACACATTTATAATGGCATCTTGGAAAGCTGGAAATGCTTAAAATGCAATTGCAGAATGGACAGTTAAAAACTGTCTGAATCTGTATGTAGTTCTAAGTTAGATAAAAACTATTTGGCACAGTGCATCAGAAAGTGTGCATCAGATGCAACACATTGATTTTAAGGTCTTGTAAACACAAGACTGCTGCTTGGCACAGCCATTTTCCCAGCCTTGGCAACACGCTCAGCTGCAAGTCAGTCATTTCAGCAGCAACCCCTCTGACATAACTACAGCTTGGGTTTCTGTTTAAGCCCTGCAGTCTTTTACAGTTGTGCAGCGTTCATTTCGCTTGTGACCTTACACGGGGAGAAGATCGTTTCTGCTCGAAAGCTGCTTCTGCTGATGGCTTAAAAACAGAATATTTGGAATATTAAATAAGCGCTGTTCAAAGAAGTTGTTGTTCGGTGCACTTTTATAGAGAGGGTTCGGGTCAAGGTTTTAGGTTAAGATTAAGGTATTATTATTCAGAGTTGATTTCTGGACATGCCACCTTGCAGGGCACCCTTCAGTCATTTCTAATGAAACCTTATGCAAGGTGAACTAGTTAACCATGACTTCTGAGAACTACGGGGGGCTTAACATAGTAAAAATAAACCATATTTTACACCATTACATTTTCTTCTGACATTGTTGGACAAGAGGCCATATTTTAGGTTTTGTTTTCACTTTACAGCAGCTCCTGGTTTGATTACACACTAAACTCCAAAGTCCATAGCATGTCCAGCGCTATGCTGAGCTCCACTGCGCCAGTGTGAAGGAGCTGCTGGTTGGTCTCGGTAGGCCTGATGGCTACTATTAATCAGTTGGTGAAAGTGTTGATTTACAAGGCAGACGGAGCAGTCGTCCCTAAATGGAAGCAAATCCCAGGGGCTTGTTAACATGTATATGGGGGGGGATCACGGCTCCGTCATAAACAAGTCCAGATGGTTGGTGCTTACTGAGGCTCAAATTCACCACTGCTCAGCTTCCAACCTCAATCAAGCCTCTATAACAGCTTCTGCCTAAACCTACACACTCACTCAGCCTCTGCCTAAACCCTACACACTCACTCAGCCCCTGCCTAAACCCTACACACTCACTCAGCCTCTGCCTAAACCCTACACACTCACACAGCCCCTAGCTAAACCCTACACACTCACTCAGCTCCTAGCTAAACCCTACACTCTGCCTCTGCCTAAACCCTACAAACTCACTCAGCCCCTAGCTAAACCCTACACACTCACACAGCCTTTACATAAACCCTACACACACACTCAGCCTCAACCTAAATCCTACACACTCACTCACCTACCCAAAGACTTACTCAGCTCCTACCTAAACCATAGTGAAACCCTCACTAAGGCCCTACCTAAACCCTACTGAAACACTCACTCAGGCCCTAGCTAAACCCTAGTGAAACACTCACTCAGGCCCTAGCTAAACCCTAGTGAAACACTCACTCAGGCCCTAGCTAAACCCTACTGAAACATTCACTCAGCCAGGTTGGCCTCAATTTGATTGATTATCTTCCTCTGTGTTCATATCGGACCTTTAACTATCTTTTTCCTTTCCTGCTTGGAGTTCCATAATAAATTACACCCCATTCTGTTCGTTGAATCTATAATTCATAACTCTAATACCTCACCGCATTATCTTGTCTCTGCCATCAGTGGTTCCTTTAAGGATTTTCTCAGTTCCATAGATACAGTATCTTTTTTGCTCTCATATGTCATAACACAAATTTATATTGCAAAACTTGGTGAAGTTTTTACATTTACATTTTTCCATGAGAATGCGTTTCTGAGAATTGCCATGTCATGTTATGGTAAACCTGCATGAGCGAATTCGGCCTCCACTATTTCAGCCTTGCAGGAGAGACGTACTGACTGTTCCAAGGACAGAGAGGGCTTTTATCTCTGCCAGCTTTGCCCCACCACCGTTTGCCCTTTCCAAGTGACTGCCCCAAGCCGAGCTCTGCTCCGCGCGCACACGCTTGTCTGCTCATCTCGTGTGTGCTGAAGTGATTGGCCTAATCTTCCGCCATTCTGCGCTTGAATGCAGCCTGATGGTGAGGAGAGTGCCTTTGCTCCTCTGTAAGAGCTGACTGAACCGCAGTCACATGGGGGAGATTTCGTGTCCCAGTACACCATGCACTTGGTCACGCTCCCTCACACATGCGCACGTACAACCATAAAGGTCATATTTATCGGTTTTCCTGGAGGGACACTGATCTTGATTCAGCAAATGCCTTTTACAGATGAATTAATGCAGTAAGATGGACCTGATGCTAAATCAGCATTTTGAGATGCCCAGTATATATAGCCTGTATTCATACAGTGTTGCTGATGGACGGGGTTTTCGCTATGGCTTAAATGTGGTGCATACCACTGTGTTGTGTTATTCATTTAAAAACTGCCAAGTATGGTCCCTTTAGTCTCTTTTGGACGCGTTCACACTTAACTGCACAGCAGTTGTAGACCTCAGAGTCTGTCATGCCAGGCAGAAACTGTAAGGCAATTTATTATAAATAAGGAGCTTGATCTCAGGAAGTGATTTTTCTGCAGCTCTGGCGATGGCACGGTGAACGGTCCCCAAACGCAGGAAGATGTCTCTCTTTGGAAACTGGCCTTGTTGCCAAGTAATTGATTCACATAACGGAGAGTTCCATGAGTCAGCACTCCCAAAAGGGCATGTCCAATCTCTTCATCTTGATATCCTGACTGACATCCTCATATCCAAGAGGACGTCTAAAGCACAGCCACTGCCTATGGAGAGGGGTGGGGAGGGGAGGGGATAAGGAACTGCTTCTTGTCAGTTTAGCTGACAAGTTTATTGACTAGCGGCAAGGATGGAAATTATGCAAGTCATTTGCACTGATGTTTCAGTATTGCACAGAAGGCCATGAATACATACTGATACTCCCATTGCAGTATAGATTTTCATCATTCAAATATCAGATATATATGAATGAATATATATATATAAATGTGAATGCATTGTGTGCTTATGCTTAACATGTACGCATGTGGCTAAAAGCATGAGCATACCTGACCAATACACATGGGACATTCCCATTCCAAGACAGGCATCCGTATGAATTTATGCCGTTTTGAAGCCATATTACCCCTGGGACAGACTTCCACAAGACTTTGCTCGACTCAACGGGAACGAATCCCCACAGATGCCCTGCATTTATGAGGTCAGGCCCTGATGTTTGGACAAGAGGCCTCACTCGCAATCCACGGTCCCGCTTGTCCCGCAGGTGCTCGGCGAGGTTGAGGTCATGACTCCGGTGGTCCTCCACATCGCTCTTGTAAGACCATGTCTTTATGGGCACACGGTCATGCTGGATCAGGAAAGTCTTCCCCAAACTTTTGGCACAATGCTGGAAGTATATAATTAGCACAAATCAAACCTCCAGATAAGTCCATCAGACTGCCAAATGGTGCAGGGTGATTCATCATTGTGAATTAAACGCATTCAGCTCAATATCCTGTAGTATATGGTGGATGTAATACTCTGATATCAAATGCAAAGTTCACGTCATACATGTATACATATGTTTATCGCAGTGGCCCCAAGGTCATGGGTTCAAATCCCAGGAAGCACATACTGTCATACTGATTGAAATGTGCAAGTAGCTCTAAATAAGAACATCTGCCAAATACTGAAAGTGTAAATGCAAATTTCTTTTTTAAAAAAACTCATAGGCAAATTGAATTTGTATTCATTGGCCATTTTTTCATTATTATGGTTTCAATTTGATCCTTCAACACCTCACTATATGTCCTTACAAACTATTTCTGTTCTGTCAGTCATTTTGATGTGTGAATTTAAAAACTGCCTATCTTTTTGTCTAAGCATTTTTGCAGAGACCTAATTTGTGTGTGTGTGTGTGTGTGTGGTACCTAATGCAGAGAGCCTGTCTGAAGCAGAATTTTGTGACAGGTGCTCCTTTTCTACTCCTAGTTCACTGATAAAACCAACATCGCTACCAAGACTGTAGGGCATTTGGGCTCCTGAACAACTTTATTTTAAAAGCAATAGATGTTCAGACAGGGGAGACTTTGGGCTGAACTATTCATTCTTTTCAAACAGTAACAAGGTTTTTCTTGATTCTTAACTTCTCACTGATTCAATGCTGGCATCTACTAATGAAATCCTACATGAGACCAAACTTACTGACTTCTAGCGAAGAGTATGGTGACCTTCAAGTATATATGTCCGTTCCACTCACTAAAAAGAATTATAAGCTTCCAAGTAATCCCCTTTAAAAAGCCTTGCTTTAAGGCAGCATGTTAAGGTGGTGTATTGCACTGCCGCCCCTGAGTATTCAGCCTGAGCCAATATCGTGGGATACATAGTCCTCCTCTATTGAAGGTTACAGGTGACACGGCTGAGTGCTGTAGCACTACCAGTGCAAAGTGAATAGATCTCTGCTTAATTCAGGCCTCTCTGAGCAGTTTGCCGTAGCTCCTGTCTTTGCTCTCCTGCTTGACACCTACTGCCTCCCTGACGGAGGAGTGTGAGGCAGGCCTGCAGATTCAGCTAAGGGTTACCCGGCTGCGGGACAGGTCCTGCCTGTCTCAGGGTTACCCAGGTGCGGGACAGGTCCTGCCTGTCTCAGGGTTACCCAGGTGCGGGACAGGTCCTGCCTGTCTCAGGGTTACCCAGGTGCGGGACAGGTCCTGCCTGTCTCAGGGTTACCCAGCTGCGGGACAGGTCCTGCCTGTCTCAGGGTTACCCAGCTGCGGGACAGGTCCTGCCCGCACGCAGGTTATCCGTTATGTGCTACATCTCTTCCACCCTCTCCTGTCCTCACTCACGTTGCCCCTTCCTTGGTACCATTTTCTAGTTCCCAATCCAACTGAAACTAATTGTGAAAACCTTAGATTTTTCTTTTAGAAGCCAGAACAGACTGTACAATACAGTGCCTCAAAAATGGCTCTTTTTTGTATCGACTCTGCCTCTGTGCCAGAATGAACCTTTTCCGTTTCACTTTCTATTTCTCCCAGTCTCGTGAGCCCTTGAAGCTCTCCGAGCTGAAGGCTGAGGTATCTCCGCGCATCTCAGCTGAAGATCTTATTGACCTGTGCGAGCTGACCGGCGCAGCTCACTTTAAGACTCCCGTCAAGAGGCCCAAGACCGTCAAAACCAAGATCATGGCGGTCGACATCCGGAGTGCTGAGGAGTATCCTTGACTGAAACTATTAACAATGTTTTTTCTTTTATAATACATATTATACTAACTAACCTCAGGGCTGGATTTCAGTTTAATGTGATGCAGAATTGATGTCCACATACAGTCCGCGATTTGCTTCTGCGCGCATGTTCTCCTGGTGTGGCTAAAGCACAGTGCTGTCAACCTCTGCCTGAGTGTTTAAAGTAAGGGGTTGCATCAGACACGACCCCTTCCCCCTGAGAACCAACACGAGCAGATCAAACGAGAACCAGCAGACCATGAGATCTGCGTTACCATGGTCACACCCCACTAGCTTCCTCTACTTCACCTTAAAGGGGCGGTAGGAGCAGCCCTGCCGTGGCCAAACGACCCCTGCAGGCCACCGATCATACCCCAACCCCGTCCGCCCCTCCCCCGCCCTATCTGTCTCTCTCCGTTCACGTTGCAACCGCATCTTCTGCTAAGATTTTTCTGACAGCAAATTCCCAGTCCTGGATATCTAACGGAGACCCAGCGTATAACATGCCAGGCATGCGCCCCTCCCCCGGTCTTCCTGGATTCACCTCTGGTTCTGACCGAGGGAGCCCAGCATATCCTGTTTCTTGGCTTCACTGGTTCTCCAGGGTTGAAACAAATTGTTAATCCTTAATTTCTACTTCTTGGCCTACAATCAGATACTGTGCTACCGTATAACTGTACGCTGGAAAAGGTTAGCCAAAGCTCAGCGTTTGTGCAGATGTAATGTTAATAGAGTAATCAGACCCTTGTTCTTCTGAGTAATCACTTCTTGATTAATTAGTTAATGAAAGCGGCAGCAATTGTCAGTGCTTACAGCTCCTCTGATGGACAGGATAATTAAAAAGAAGGATTGTCATTACATCAGATTTTCTCTTCTCTCTGTCTCTCTCTCCTCTTCTTTTTCTCTTCTCTCTCCTCTTTCTTTTTCTGTCTTGTTTCCTCTCTCATTCCATCTCTCTCCTTCCCTCTCTCCCTATTGTTTGCTCTTATTCCCTCCCTCTCTCTCCCTCACCCCCTCGTTCTCTTTCTCCCTCTCTCTTCCTCCCCCTCCCTTCTCAGGTGAGTGATTAGTCTCAGACACAGGCCTAGCTTTCTCCTCCTCTCCTGTCATTTGGGCAGCTCCCTCATTGTCATTTTGCGCGTCCCCATTCTGGACGCAGGTCCCTCTTCCCAAGAGGCTTCATCCGTCTACACCCTGCTGTCCTCCGCACAGCCTGTCTCTCGCCATCATTGCTTTGCCGAGGAGCTGAAAATGTTTGAGTCTCTGCTGCATTTTACTGACATTATCAGCAGGCTGTGAGGCATGTTCAGCACCAAACGTTGCATCTTGGAGTTATTCCAAATTAGGCAAATGGGTACGGATGATCTTAATGATTGATTCTGAAGTACGCAATTATGTGTAATGCAGCTTTACTACAGAAAGTGTTTTGCATTAAAAGTACAAACGCACAAACACGGTCTGCTTTACATCATGCATTCCATAACTAATAGCACTAAACGTCTTTCATAGCATGGTAATAAATGGTATTTGCATTTGATGGGTCTGGATTACTATACACACGGATCTTCATTTAATTAATTTAAGATGTTAAGAGTTGAGGCTACAGAGATTTGAATTTTTTTTTTTTTTAACTGCAGCACAAATTCTCTCCAGGTTCCACAGTCATCATCATCATCATGTTTAAATATGCTTAGCCTCCTGGTTCCTTTATGCTGATAGTAAAGAGGTTGAACCACTACGGGCTGTGCTGGCTTGACCCTTAACCTGCTGCTGTGCAGTTTTGGCCGTGGCCATGTGCCAGGCAGCGTTAACATCCCGTATGGCTCGGCGTTCACGGCCGACGGAGAGCTGCTCCAGTGTCCTGCCACACACGCTCTGGCCACACACAAGGGCCGGGTCATCGTGGTGCTCAGCAGCATCATGAAGAACGCAGCTACGGTTAGTACACACACACACACACACTGTCCGTCACACCCACATATGTTTGCCATTACACTCCCCTTCTCTCTCTGTGTCTCTCACCCATTTTTCGGCTGATACGATCATTTCTATTTGCTAAAACAAAACAAACCATTCTCCCAGCCCCATTAACAGAACACAAACAGCTAACATGGGACACTGTTTGACGATCAGATAATGGCGCTCCATAAAACTCCATATTTTTTTATATATATAATATACACACACAACACCAATGGGTGTTTGCAAGTGATGTAAGGGTGAACTGCAGAAGGAAATTGGATATGTTCAAGAAACACTAATTATGTAGGGCAGGATCTGTTGGATTTAAGTACAAAGGCGTGACCAAGTAATGACAGTTGCTTCACCACTGCATGGATGGATCCTGAGAAAAGGAGGCTGTGAATAGAGTGGCCTCTTTAGAAGGCCCCTGTTGTGTGTTTGTTGTGCAGTCATTGTGCATTTGTGTGTGTGTGTGTGTGTGCGTGCGTCCTCTGCAGTTTGCCGCCCACCTGGTGAAGGTGAACTACCCGCGCGTGTGTGTCCTGGATGGGGGTATTAACAAGATGAAGGCCACAGGGCTCCTTACTGTGCCCTCCCCACAGATCTGATGCAGCCTGACCTGTCGGGGGGGGGCGAGCTGGATGGTTTTTTCTTTGTTTGTTTTGTGCACACAGTCTTTAAAAAGTTGCATTTGATGAATGGCTTGCATGAATTTACTGATGTCTGAACCATTTCTTATCTTCAAAACATGTGGGCTTAAAAACTTTGTTCATGTATTGGAAAAAATACTTCTGTTGTTGTTGCTGCACCCTATCTAGTGTGCAATGCCAAAGTGTGTGTGTGTGTGTGTGTGTGTGTGTGTGTGTGTGTGTGTGTGTGTGTGTGTGTGTGTGTGTGCGTGTGTGTGTGTGTGTGTGTGTGTGTGTGTGTGTGTGTGTGTGTGTGTGTGTGTGAGAGAACTGAGCTGTACCTGAACGCCCTTTTTTTTTTTTTTTTTTTTTTTTTTGTAAGAATGTAATGAATGATGGACTGGCTGTATGATTTATGCTGTCATTTAAAGCACTGCCCATTATAATTTCTCTAATGATTAACCTAGTCTGTCAACTCGGCTACTTCGCTACATGTTTCCTGTCATGCTATACATGTGTTTTTGCTTTTTTTTGTTTGCTTGTTTTAACATGTAGTCTTAACACTTCCAGACAATAATGGAAGATGTTATCACAACTAAGTCACAGTCTAAGGAAGAATCAGTTTTAAGATGAGTAAGAGCTTTTAAAAAAAAGCATTTTTCTGAAATTCGGTGCTGAATTTTCGTTCTGGCGCGGTCAAGATTAACATGGTCTGGTCTTCGCTCAAGCTGTGCTTCCATGACCAATTCGAACACCTCCACCATGTAGAGCGAGCGGCTCCCGGAGTGGGTGCGTAAGGGCTTTCTCCTTGCTGAGAGGACAACAGAGCCCACCAGCTTTAGCAGACTGCCAATTATTAAACGAATACTTCACCCACACGATTCTAATGAGGCTGAGGGAGCTAGCAAGCTCATTAGCATGGTAGGATTATCCTCACTGTTAGGCACCAAAAAGCCAAGCTGCTGTTGTTTTCATTCAATGCTTTAATAGTTAATAATTTATTAATAATAGTAAGTAAAACTAATTAAATGTCATTTCAGTTGGATTGTCGTCTCATTTCAGTTATAACTCAAGTAAAAACAACAACAATGTGGTGAATATTTTCCTCTGGCTGCATTTAGCCTTGGGTTCTCAACAGCATGCTGGTGTCCAGATTAGTGATGGAAGGGTTCTGAGCAGAAACCGGGATCCGCGGTTTGGCAACCTACAGTTCGGCTCACAGGGCCCATGACGTGAACTGTGGGGGTTTTTTCCCACCCAAAATGCAGATTGATGCCAAAAGCAACAGCATTCGCTGCATTGAAACGCCACACAACTGGGCCTGGACTGGGGGATGCCCAGCTGCTGATGCATCTCCAATGGGGCATATCTTCTTTGGGTGGGGGAGGGGAAGGGGGGAGGGGTGGTGGCAAGTTAGGGTATTAACTATGAATACCAGTGGCATCACGGATTAAAAAAGCCACGGTTTGACATGTCATGTGAAAGTAATTTATGCATATAGAAATATGTCAAAATATGGCAGCTCCACAAAATCAACACACTGAACTGGGAACTAAGAGAAAAACTAGACCACTGACTGCATCGCAGACGTTTCCAGCGATGGCCAACTCGCCTCTGCACCAAGAAAGAAGGAAAGATCATGTACAAAATTTAACAGAAGAGCTGACCCAGTGTCCAGGAGAACACTGGTTGTCTGTAATTTTAGGGAATTGGGTCATACTCAGCCCTGTTGCTAGTAGCATGCTGATAAACTCAACACTCCCCAGTTGAGCAGTGCTTAGTGCTTTTAGTCTGTCTTACCTTTCATGCTCATTCAAGGAGGGTTTGGAATAGAACTACCTGTTTGCAACATGGGGAAATTGGTTAGGTTTATGTCCTGTAGAGGTGATTTTGTTTTGGCCATCATGACAACAAATCACTGACACTTTCAGCCAGAAACCTGCTGGCTACAACCATCTTTGAAGATGCCAGAATGCTTTGTTGACAACTAAAACTGGAGAAACTGGCTTGTTCCTGGCCAGATCTGCCTGGCTGTGTGTGTTCGCTTCGCAGTGTGTTTGGCGGTAAATGATGCAGGGAGTGGTGGCGGCGATTGTCATCTCGTGGTCGTTAGAGCAGAGACACGTCTGCAGGCCAAAACTCATTTCTCTCACACGCCATCAGTCATCCGACAAGCCTGACGCTCGTCTCCCAACCCACAGTGCGCTGCGCACCTCTGTCAGATGAGGGGAGAAGAAATACAGAAAAGTGAGGGATTTGGACAGGAAGAAACTGGTGATCTTGGATGAGCTGTTCACTGTATTACCTTGGGACTCAAGTAGAATAAAAATAAAGTTTGTTTAGAGTAAAAAAAAAAAAAGTATGATATTTGGGATGTATGGCTGGCTGCTGGGAGCAATGAGCCGCTGCTTCTACGTCAGCTCAAGCTCAGCTATGTCGGCCATCGTTTGCTGCCCCCTCACCTCCACCTCCACCTCATGGCTGTGGTCTAACTGATGAAGATGTCTCCCCACATTCCGTACGCCGAGGGTTTGGGCGTCCCGGCCTGACCTCTGATCTGAGTGGAAAGGGTCAGAACTAACAAGGGCCTCTGTGTGTAATCACACTCTGTTCCTGACCGGCACTGTGCCACGGTCTCCGGATGATGCAGTGTTTCCATCTTAACAGCTGATAACAGCTGACATGGCCTGTTGCCATGTCAACCAACAAATGCTCAGTTATTTTGAAATTTTTTTCTTTGCACCCTTCAGATCACATTAGTGTTTCTCCTCTTATTTCTGCCTATTCGTATCCACCTATACCTTACTAGATCAACGTAAGTAAAATGATGCATAAAATGATGGTCAGCTGGTGCAAAGCCAGAGTTCTTCTAAGAGGTACTAAGCAGAAATGTGAGAAATTAAGGTTTGTTGCTCAAATCATTTCACACCGCGGTTCAAACAGGTCCTGTACATCAGCCCAAAATGGAAGTTTTGATGAGTCTCAAGGTATACTGCACATCACATTTTCTGAAATGTTTGGTTTTGATGGTACTGCCCTGCTGAAAGTGTTTGCAGAACGATCATGTATGTGACCAGATTGGCAATATTCCTGTCTGCACATTCACTGGTAAATGGTGCAGTCTATTGGAAAATGCCAAGCCATGTTTTAGAGTTGACATGCTAGAAGCCATTTCAGGAAAAGTAAAGATAAATAACATGGAACAGGAAAGTAGTACTCAAAGTACAGATTAGAGAATGTGATTAAGTTAAGACCATAAGTCCCTGTGTTTTCCTGACGCTGTAATACCAAACAGCATAAAAGACCATTTTAAGTGGTCTGATTAAGCTCCTTAATAACATCTGCTACACTGGTGGGAATATGTGCTGTTTGTTATATTAATTCTATTAAAGAGAGTTAAAGTCAAACTCTTGTGCCATGTGATCTTTTGTTAGAGTTTAGCCATCATGTGGTTGCCACTCTGACAAAATGAAAAATAAGGTTTATATTCATTTTGGCTTTTTTTGCCTGAAACGTTTTCCTAAAACATCACTTTAATGCCCTGCAAGCTGATTGAAAAAAAAACCTGCATACATGATAATGGCAATGCAGTCATTTTGTGTTTTGTAATGATTTAGCTGCACTGCAGAAGAGTAAACCTTTAAGTCCCAGCCCTTTTATTCCCAGGTCTTAGATTTCTATTTTCGAAGAGCTTTTCGCTCTCGGTTGACATTTCGCTCTCACTGTGAAGTCACGGGCCCCAACTCACCTAGCTCTGATACGGGTTTAACTTCTCTCTCTCTCTCCCTCCCTCTCTCTCATTTGCTCACTGTCACACATACATGCACACAATCTCTGCTGAGTGCCTTAGGGCAAGTCTAGAACCATTCAAGGTTGTTGCACTAGATACATGCAAATTATGTCAAACATTTTAAGGCAACACCACATGTTTCAGGAGAACAGCCTCCTCAGCCACATTCACTGTGTCAGCAGGATACAAGTGCACTCACGACATCAGCGCCAGGAGCGACCCCGGTACCCAACATCTCACCCCCATCCACACGCCACCACTGCGTCGCACCCTGAACTCGGCGCAGGACCTACGATATGCGAATGTACGCCGAGGAACATTTGATGACCTCTCAGCTGACAGACTCGCTCCCTTGAATTCGTGGATGATGGCATTGTTGGCATTTAGCAGACTTCTGTTCTCTCTCCAAACACACCAGTGCCCTTTAGTTTCACTGCGATGGTGGTTAGCACTGTGGAATTCATTGATAATATGATTAGCGCATCACTCCTGGCTTGATCAGCATGGTAATGATCTTGGACAGCGCCGGAGAGCTCTGGGACCAGACCTGGTCTATTTCCAGCTCCCGTCGCCTTTTTGAATCAGCTCACAGGTGCACAAATAACAAGTAAATTGGTTCTTTCAGGACATGTTAAGCAGTAATGAATCATTTCCTTCATGATTTCTTTCCATATCACTTTCTTTCATTACCTCTTTTATTCCGTCCTGCTGTACTGCACAGAATATGACTATATTTTGCTTTTTGTATTTTTTTCCATGAATTTCTTTCCTCCCTTTGTGTTGGAACGCACATTTGGTACTGGGATTTTACCTCTCGCTATGTGAAGTGGACGGACTGCACCCGCAGGTTGGAGTCGTGTTCTGAATACAGACAGACTGGCTGTGTGCGGTAGGAGCACCCGTGATGGGGGAAGGTGAAGAGTGACAGCTTGGTGGTGACAATGCTCTCTCGCTCCCTCTCCTCTTCATCCCAATCTCTCTGATCTACTAGAACACTTGATGGCTGAGATTTGTTCCAGTCTAGTGAACGTAGTATTTACTGAAATGTTTTCATCTTCCAGAACCAACGGCAGCCGTTCCTCCCTGTCCATGCCGTCTCCTGGGGGAAGTACAGGCAGGTCTGCATTCCCTCGTGCTCACTCACCAACTAGAAAACGCTGCATTAAAACCAACTGTATGCCATTACGAACCAGAGCGCTTTACATAAAAGGGCGTCTCAGTTTAAGGAGGACTGCTTTGGCATTCCACGGCGACAACCATTTCTCAAGGGAGCAATCGGAAGTGCTGAATTTCTCTTTCTGAGGAGTTAGGGCTAGTGGCTGAGTCATGCCCTGCACTTACACCACCACGTTATCGCTCTGTGGTATTTGGGATAGTTGCTTTCTGCAATTTGCAGCTCACCTGCTGTAAGTGCGTAACCTTCCCTTGTGTCTCGCTGTGCTACCACAATAACTTGACAAAATGTCATTACCAAGGCAGCGCTGAATAACAGACCTCCTGATGTTCCAGATACACTCTTAATGTATCATTTTACTTTGCCAAATGAATTTTGGTTCCACGTTGTGCTAGCCAGCAGGCCTTTATCACAGCAGTACAGGAACACACATGACATAGCCGTGTCATGCACACGTACATCAATAACAAACAAGCTACAGCATTTGTAGTTATACACAATGCAGGTCTGGCAATTTGCTACAAATATATCACTGTGCTTATAGTTATGTGGCTCGAACGTCTAGCGTACAAAAGGACGCAACACAAATGGAAACCAAGACACCACGCCAGTAGTTTTAAGCAAACATTTTTATATATACACTCCAGCGCCATAACAATTTAGGGGTATAACATTGGTCAGGAAGACATGAATTAAGACACCAGCTTTAGCTCAATGCCAATTTATTAGCAATACGCTAACAGCGTAAACAAGTGGCACTGACGCTAATGGGGAAGGGGGGGGGCACCAACACATCTAGGAAAACAGGTAGAACTCACCCCGGGGCCTGCAGACCCCACCCCTCAACACTGCCTATTGGTGGACGTTACATTATTATACATACGATTTAAAAATACCAAGGGATTGTGATAAGTAAACACAATAAGGGTTTCAACACTGGAAACATGCACATCAAAATGTTGTAATAACAGCAAAGCAAGAGTTTCCTTCTCAATAGTAATTCAACTGAGTGAATCTCCTGGAATAAAAACAAACCGAATGGTTTAGTAAAACCTGATTTACTAGAGTCAACCGCCAATTTAAATGGACGCTCAAAATTAGGAGCAACAAGCACAGGTGAACAAAGTAAAAACTTTAGAGCATCAAAAGGTGTGCTGACAGTCCGTTGACCAAGAAAACAGAAGACTTCAAAGGATCTGTAAGGGGAGACACCACAGACGAAAATCACGACACAATCCGATACAATCCGACTGCGTAGGACTACGAAGCTCGCGTTTGGTGGTCGGGACAGGAAAGCCATGATGGCTTCGACTTTTGCGTTTACAGGTCGCACACATCAGTTTCCTACCTCTTTGCCCAAATAAACTACCGTTGCTTTTCCAAATTCGCACTTTGCCAAATTAAGAGTCAGAGAAGCATCCTGTAAACGTTTAAACACTGCCTCCAAATGTTCAGACCAAGGCCAAAACCGTATATTGCAAAGTTATCTGGTGTAACAAAGGCAGATATTTCCGAAGCACGTGCTGTTCACGGGACCTGCCAATAACTCTTTAAAAGGTCCAGTTTACTCACATATGTGGCTGAGCCTATTTTGTCTACGCAGTCGGCCACTCGTGGCAAGGGAAAAGTTCGTATAACATAGTTCGTATCACTGAGTTTTTCCAACAACCTGATACGGGCCAGAAAACTTTGCTTGCAGCGACGATCCAACTAAAGGCAACAAGACCAACACTTCGTCAAATGACTGAAAAGTACGAGCAAGGGCAGTTTTATCATACCTCTATCGTTTTGGTCTGTGCTTTCTGTAACTCGCTCATTGAGAGTTTACAGGCGTTTTGTAAACGACACTTAAATTTACTAACAAACCAGAAGTGTACTCTGCGGCACGTCTTTTACCAACCACCGATCCTTCAACAATTTCAGGGGTCCTCTAACCGTATGACCAAAAACCAGATGAGCAGTACTAAAACCTAACAACTCTTGAACGGTTTGAAAGTTTTGACTACAGTTTTTTGTTTTTAAAGTGCTTAAAGATATCGCCTCCGGAAATCTGGTGGTCGTACATATTACGGTTAACAGATACGGATTACCCGATGTTGTTCTCGGCAACGGGCCTGTGCAAACCAAAAGGAATGTGTCGAATGGCACGCCTACAACAGGCATCGGCTGAAGAGGAGCAGAATCGGTTTGACCCAAAAACCTACTCAGAACCCTACTGGGCAGCGCTTTGGAAAAGAGGACTGGAAAACGACACACCGTAGGCCACCAGAACAGGTGCAGGAACTCTTTAAAAAGGACATCCAATTTCGGAGGTAGCCAATCCCGTCGCCACATCGCCACAGGGAAGCGTCACATGTCCTCCATCTCGTTTTCTTAAATTGCCCTCTGGTAGATAGCCTGTAAGATAAAGCGCTAGCACAAAAAAAACGAAGGTCCAGGCATGTAACAATGACACTGATAAAAAAATAACGTGGGTCATTTTATTTCTTTGATTGTATGTAGGCATTAGTGATTTTTCACAAACTTGGAACCATGTATGAAACATGTAAACATTTCAGTTGTAAAATGATTGCTAATAACATGGCATGATTACCACCCTGCTGAGAGACTGATCATATCACTTTCTGTTAACAGATTGGCCAGAGCAGTATAATAGAGAGCAAACCTGTAAAGGTGAAGTTGATGTCTGGGTGGTGTGTTGATGTCTGAGCTGTGTGTGTCGAGGTCTGTGTGGTGTGTGTTGAAGTCTGGGCGGTGTGTGTTGAGGTCTGGGCGGTGTGTGTTGAGGTCTGGGCGGTGTGTGTTGAGGTCTGCGCGGTGTGTCTTGATGTCTGGGTGGTGTGTTGCTTGTTAGTTCGTTTCCACTGCCTCAGGGTTCAAGAGGAGCCTTTTAATGAAGCTGGCTGCTGCATGTAGGCGGGTACATAAATACAGCAAAACACTGAAGTGCTCTTTCTGTTTCACATCTGGACAGCGGTGTGTTTCTGTGCATATGACTGTGTATGCACGTGCTTATTTGAACAGTGTAGAATCGATCACGTAGTGGAATTTCCACATAATTCATAACTGACAATAGCTCTGTTCTTTCTGTTGCATTCATCGTCGTGGCACATGTGCTTTGTAGAAGGATCTCGGGATTCCCTGAGTTTACACCTGGTTCACAGTCTGCCTATCACATTGCTACCACTGTGGTGCACATAAGGGGCCAAAGACGTCAAGCCTGCTAACATCAATGAATAAAGCAGCGAACCATGTCCATCAACAAGGAAGTGTCAAAACACAGAACCTCCTAATGAAAAAAAACAGAAGTGGCAGTAGTCCATTATAATGGTGACTGTCTTTCTCCAACAGACACGGATCTGTTATATGAGTTGAACTGGGTGAAGCAATAGTTGGACCAAACACGGTAGGATGAACTTTATGTCCCCTGGTGGCTGTGGATAATAGGTTTCTGAGAGTTTAGAGTTTAGCATAGAGTGTTACCAGAAGATGAGTAGTGTCTTCCTAAACCTTCCTAAAAAGCTTTTGGACTGATTTTCAGTAAGTTTATATTTTATATATTACATTAATGTTGTTCATTACCACACTATAGTCCACATTTAGTGTTAGTTTTTTAAGTTTTGCTGTCTGTGTGAGATGATGTAAACAATTATATGACGAGATACATCATCTCACACAGACTTTGCTTTTCCAAATACATATTCTGTAATACTAATTGTGGCTTTTAGAAGAAAAAGTAAACACTGCAGCAGTAGCCCTGAGGCTAGGGTTAGCCCTAACCCTAACCCTAACACTAATCTTCTTACTGCTTACTGGAGGTCAGCTGAGCTCAAAGAAATATCACAAGTACTGTAAAAACGTATAGCAATAAACAGTGAGTTTCTCAGTGTTGTTCTACTGCTTGGAGGTTCTTCATGCCCTCTGTGGTCTAGATCTTTACGTCTGTCTTTCTTGTCCTTTCCTTTGATCATTCTTTTGTTTGTAAACTTCGATCTTGAAGGATCAATGTGCTGCACAGTTTAACACTTTTCTTGCTCTTTCTTTTCTTTAACACACAAAAACACACACTTCCTGTGCAAACAGGAAGAATTATCCTGTAGACCTATGATCTAAAGTTTGGAGTTCTGATGTAATGAAGATGATATGAGAAACATCAACCAATCCCCAGTGGAGATACGTGATCTTGTCTTCTTGCTGTATGTTAGCTATTGCATTGCTTAACTCAGAAACTCAGAGGTGTACTTAAGTACACCTAACACCTTAACTTAGACTTAAAACAACATCTTATCAATGAAAGTATATGATGACTGTTCATCTCGTTTAGTATACTTTAATTATGCTAAAAAATGTTAATTGCATTGATCATGTTTTTAAGTACACAAGGCTTAACTGTCAAATACACATAGACAGCACTGTATGATTTGAAAGATACAGCCAGTATGTTGGCATATTGTATGATTCTGTAATATGAACTGACATTTATTTTTGCTTCAGATACATTTAATTCTTTTTTTCAAAACAGTGCAAAGTCCTTGGATGAGTTGTAAAAGTGAAGTTAACCCAGTTGTCAGTTTGTCCTCTTAAGTATCAAGACTTAAGTGACCAACTTCCACAAATGGTCTAACTGCTCTTATGACCAGTCTATAACATCCATCACCTCTGAAAACACTGAACTACATTAATACATCAAAATTACAAGCATTTGGAATATTTAAGGGAAAATATAACCTCAGACCAATTAGCTATACCACAGTGCTTAACTTTCATGTGATGCTTTCTATTTGGCAGAAAGAGCGTCTTGTGACAAAAAGAAAACAAAGACATCCTATGACAAAATTAATTTACACCATTAATAACACAGAAGAGGATGTGAAAAGAGTGCTGATTATATTCAGTTATATTTGTGGATTCTCACTAGGTTATGTGCTGTCTATAAGTGCATACAGAGTCAAATCCTAGCAATTCTACACTATTGAACTATCACCTTTTTGCCTGTTCGGCACGGACAAGCACTGTGGGAAAATAAATCTATGATTTCAATAGGCTTCTTCTCCCCTTTTTCCATCTGCTTCAGTATCACTATAAGTGAGTCTGTTTTAGGGTGAGAACAACAACTATATGTAGTACTGCAACAAAATGAATATGGGGGGAAAAACAATGATTTCTTAATCGAGAAATAAATTATATTATTATATTAATATAGTTGATATTGGAATATTGCAACATATTTACACAGCATCTGGAAGTACCAACATTTTATATCTAACAGTTTTATATGTGTTTAAACAGATACAGACATTTGCACAACTAACCACGGCAATACACAAAAAGAAGGAGAAAGGCAAGACCTCCCCATCCTCCATTTGGCCTTAATGTTTCTCAGGATGCAAAGTATATTGATTTTGGCAAGTTATTTGATTTTGGTGAGTGGAGAGAGGTCTGATCCAAGGACATAATTGTATGGCTGACAAGTCAGGTTTCTTCGGCTTTTCGTTTTTTCACAAATATTTGGCGAGTCTTCAGGGTGGCATAATCTTTAACAAACCTGTGGACTTGAAGTGGAAAATATTACTTTCAGGCAGATCATTTTTATTGGTCACACATTCAAATCTGGCAACGATGCCACTCAAAATAGTCTAAATAACATGATGCCTTTGCTACTCCAAAGTGTGTGAGCAAAATCAAGGCTAGATTGCAAAAATAGATGGCTATTGCATTATGGGCCAAAAAGACTCAAACTGGATCATTTGAAGTATTTATGAAACTGCATATTTTCAGAGTTGACAAAACAATTGCATGTGACGATTGCGTTTTTCTGCTGGGATATGCAAATGTGAGTCAAGCAAAACTAGAGGATGCAAGTGGACACAGAGTTGCACAAGGATGTGTGACAACATAAGAGGTTCGGTGTTCTACCAGTCCAACTCATTCTAGTCAGACCAGCTGAGGACTTCTTGTATATTTACTGCCCAGCAGTAAAACATAAAATAAGGTAAACTGTAGAACATTTTCTTGCCATCTTGCCTGTCCTTATAAATGAATTAATAATTGTATTGAGTTGCTTGAAGAGTGGTTTAGGCAGAAAGAGCAGGAGGCCCTAGAAGATGTAGACACCTTGGCAGAACACACATTTTTATAATGCACTTTAATACTATTTTTAAAAGTGCTAAGAGTATCAACAGCCGTTAGAGGCTTTCAGGTAAAGTGTTCCCCAGCTTGAGGCCATGACTAAAAGCTAATACCCCCTTTACTAGGGCTTCTGGGATGAGCAGCATATGTGCATGTGAGTATTCTGGTATTAACCCTCGGAGGTCAGCCAACGCGTTGACACGTCATCACTGACGTTTCTCAAAGTTTTTTATTAAATGTCCTGATTAAAGGTCCAACTTGAGGTCTCAGGTGTTTCCAGACAAAAAAAGAGTTGAAGGAATCCGGCCTTATTGACACATGTACGCTTTCTTACTCAGAGGTGGAGGAAATCTTCTCAAATGTTTTTGGTGTCATTTTTCACTTCTCAGAAAAATATCCTAAATAAATTAGTATATATTGTTTTCTGTGTGATGTTTGCAATAACCAGGAAATCTGTGTATACAGTCTGTGGTGTCATTAAACAGGGACCCAATAGGTTTACAGGTATCAGCACCTATGTTCTGTCATAGCTGTATGTTACCAGCATACTGATTAAAGCAAATGTAACATCATATCTTCATCATTTTTAACCCCCAGAACCACATTTTGAGTTGGATACACTGTTGCAAAGCTAAAAGTCTTAGTTTTGTGGAAATAATTTTGTGGAATATTATATGTAATCCACATATTAGATATGTTTATTAAGTGTTAATTGTCATCAAACCTTGGTTTCAAGAGAAGTTCTCCTAAAGCATTGCATTGTACGCATTGCATCAGCTTCCATTACAATGCACTTCCAGCAGCACAGGAGTACTAATGTAGTCACAAATTACTCACTCCTGGTCCTTTGAGATTGAATTTAAAAATTAAATGATGTCTTCTTCATAAGGAAACAGGACATCTAATGCCATCGACAGCATGCGACAGGTGAAATAGTGCTATTGAATAGTGGTGATTGGAAAGATGACAGCCTACTTTTCATTCAAATGTTGTGTATTTTTCAGCATGTGTAATTGTTTTTCTTGGCTGACTATGAACGCTGAGTCTTTGAGCTGAAATAAGCCTTCAGTACAGTTTTTCAAGTAAAAATGCATTTTCCCCAAATGGGCAATTGCAACTTCTGACTCACCATTATATAATGCATCAAAAATGTTAGATTCCAGGCAGACATATTTACCAAAAATAATGAAGAGCCCAGAGTTGAGCCTTGTGGGACTCGCAAAACACATCATGAGGTTTGTCTGTGTAAGTGAAAGTTGGGGCTTTTTAGACTGAATCAGTCTAATACTGAGCCAAAGAGGCACACACAGACCTAAGAAAGGAGACACTGTCATTTAGGAAGATCAAGACATTCAGGCTAACCAACTCAATAATAATTTTGAAAACTTTGAGAAGTGCTCTTTCCATGGTATGGGTGCTAGAAATTCAAATTGATATAGTTCATGAAAATTATTTGTGTTAATCATTTAACTTAATTTATGTTACCTTCTAAGTAGTTTTTTTCCAAGAAAACAAAAGTTAGAGATTGGACTGGAATTAAGCACTGCAGAATAATAATGGTGTAGTTGTTTGACATGTCTTGCTGGTGGAATGTGATTTACCTCATACTGTAGCCACTAACAAACCATGCAGTTTTCCTAGTGAGATCGGATTCTCTTTTACAAACGAAACAGAAGTTCAATATTGCAGCTTCTATTGACTTTATGTGGATATTGATAGTACATATTTAACAAGCTATCTTTTATCAGTTTAATGGAATGTGCTTTTGCTATTGCACAGAGAGAAGTAACCATGAAGGAGCTATGGCCTAAGGCATCATTTCCCCAGAGCCCTGGAATGGTACTGTTAGCTCTGTCCAATGTCTATGAAGCACACTTATATTTGATGGCATATGCTTTTCAAGAATATGTCAAGAAAAATTAGAAGAATGACATATTGTTTTGCTACCATTTCCAAATAGCCTGAATCCCATGATGTAACATTGCTCAACATCGCCCAAAAATGTCTTGTCATAAATGACATGGTCAGATCCTCTTTACCAAATGGCAGCTTTTTAGAAAAGGAAAACGGGCAGTATAAAAATACAATGTCAGTGATTTATCGCAGTTTATATACAGTATATGGTTTTCTCACTTTCCTTTAAACTCACTGAATCACAGGGGAAACCTCTTACTGTGCAACTATGCAAGACTACGTGGGATTGTGGGAAATGTGACTGACGGGGAGCAGCAGTAAATTGCTGTCTCCTAGGCAACCTGGTGCCCATCACTATCCAGGTGAGACCATCTTTTCACTTCATTTCTAACCATCATCATTCCACTTACTTCCCTGCACAACGACAAACACAAGGATTAGAGACGAAACTGTTCCACGAAACTGTTCCACTGTTCGAAACTTTTCCACTAAGTCAACTAAAGTTGCAAACTCCTTTCACACACCTGAAGCAGGAGCCCGTGGCGGAGCGTCCTGTTTCCTTCCCACCGACTCCAGTCATGACTGGCTGCTGCCGAAGATCTTTGTGAGGAGCGCTGAGCTTAACGAACACGAATAGAACTTCCATCTGCTGCGCACTCACATGCTGGCTGAGGTCTTCACCATGGCAACACTGTACATCCGGCCTGCTGCTCGTGCACTTGAAGGTGACCACTCGCTGCCTTCAGAACTCACAGAAAAGAAAAATAAAAGTTCTTTCTGCTGTGTTGCCAGCTCTTTCCCAGAATCCATACATATATAAATATGTGTGGAGTTTGGGGCTTTTGTAGATTTATTTTTGGGAGTACATGGAATTAATGACAATGTGCCTTATAAATATTAAAATATATATATTTTGCCTCCTCATTTCTGAGTGTAAATGGGACAAAGGTGGTACTGTACTTTAGATTCAGCAAAGACAAGTGCGATTGTGACAATGAATCCATGCAAATCAGTCGGCAACATTACATATACTGTACTGTACTGTACATATTATATATACTGTACTGTATATGTAACAACACCATGATTGTGTCTACATTCACTGGTTGTGTTGATAAGTACAACATATACATGGGCCTCAGGAAAGGAACCTGTACTAGTGTAAAAGAAAGAAAAGAGAAAGAAACAAATCATATGTGAAACTGTGCACACATATATCCTTACCAAGCAATGCACTAACGTCAGCCCTGTTTCCCCAGGGCACTGTAATGACAGAGAGACAGAGAGAGCGCGGTGTGAAATCTGCTCTACCATTCAATGATTATTCTTCTGTTATGAGCCGTTTGGGAAACCTGGCCCTAATCAGTCACCTTAAAGTGTGCAGATTTATTTCAGACAGCGGTTAATAAATGTCACCTGCAAATAGAGATTATGAGATTATAACTAAGCATATGTTTTTGATGTCAAGTTTGTATACGATGAAGGTAGAATTGCTAAGATACTCCTTATCTTCACAGCTTTACTTTCCGCATACTTGCTACACACACCCAGATCAACATCTTGGCCAGGAAGCAGTTGATTTAATATTGTCCTAATGTCTAAGATGTATTTTTTTGGCCATTGTCAGGACCTGCAGAGCTTGCTAAATTTGTCACCATGGCAATCTTCACAGCCCCAGCCCTACATGCTGCAGTCAACAACGGCCAGGTTATACAACCTCATCTCTCCTGTCGCATATTTTGACATACCCCAAACAAACAGGACTTGTGTCGAGATTAAGACAGTTGAGATTAAAGACAGCATCTCTGGAGTGAAATTACGTGAGTAGGATACAAGATTCGACACCACACTTAATAAGTCCTCTTTATAGTAACTGTGCTTTAACAAAAACTTCTGAGATGCTCTGGATGTGCATGCACTGGCACAACGCAGGCTGGTCCAACTCCCTAGTTGACTTTTGTGCTCTAGAGATACAGGCTGTTCTCCTGTGCTATTGTTGCTTCAGCAGCCTTGGTCTGTACGGCTCCTCCTTTCATTAGTTTTTTCAGTCCGACACATTGGCTCAGGACTCCGCCTCCTTTGACATTGGCAGGCTCAGGACTCCGCCTCCTTTGACATTGGCAGGCTCAGGACTCCACCTCCTTTGACACCAACATGCTCAGGACTCCTCCCACCAGTAGTGGAGAGGCCACAGTACACTCCATTCTTGCTGTTGATCTGTCATTAGCAGCGCAGTGCAAGCGATCGCTGCCATGTGACAAGAGAACATTAGACAACGTCGAAATACAGCCTCCAAGACCAGCTACGATCCACCCACCCAAGACGTACCACTACAGTCATTATATATGCTTGAGATAATTAGCAAAACAAAATAAATACACTGCCTAACATTGAACTGTTTCAAAGTAGAATGCTGTAGTGTAGGGACAGGATTGATGAAGTGCAGATATGCAAATGGTTCAGGAGGTCATTTATCCAGACAGATAATTTGACTAACCTAGTCAAGAAATCCAGTCTAACTACTGAGTTCAAGCCATTTTGTTTGTGTTCAAGTTTTCTCTTTGTCCTTGTTGGTGGTTATTTATCAAGAATGGTATTTGGGGTAAGAAGGAACAACACTCGACTCTGACCGAGCGACACATCCAGATGGCTCCTCCAGCACAACCTCTCCAAGTCTGCGTTTCATCTTCCCAATATATGGGTTATAAGAGTGACCACCTCCACTGGGTACCACTTCACACCGCAGTCAGTCTTCACTTCCGTAAGCCCTAAACAGAACTACATCTAACATGACACAACACCCAGCTGAGTAGGTGTTTGCAGTTGAGGGCAGAGGAATTCTCAATGCTTGTCAGGTTTTCCTGTTCCAAGGAAGGATGTGTATCAGAACACAACAAATATTTAACATTGATGCATTTCCTGTCACTAAAGCTGAAAATACCTGCAGAACATACATGAATGATAAGTGCAGTCTTACAATCTTTAAATATTACTTGCAATTAAGGGAATTTTTTAATAGACTTGCAAAAAGACAGCAACTCTAATGAACATGGTCTTTGTAATGGTTTAAAATAATAATTTCCCTTTAAATTCCTGCAGCATCCTCTTGGACAGTTCTCAGAGGAGCCCTTCAGGGAGGAGATACCCCTTCAAAAGTTGGAAAAATGTAGGAATGATCTGGAAGCTGTTGAAGGTGAAATTGAAGAAAGGCATAAGGTCCCATAGCGTCCATTCTGCTGCTTACAGTAGAACAGTGCAGGCCGTTAGGAGAATGAAGAATGAATATGAAGTAAATCTGTGAGGATTTTGATTTCAGACACAAATACATTTCTGTGTGCGTATATCTGGATGCTTCATTTTCTAATCACACTGAATGCAATGCTTATAGCACTGACAGAGAAGGCATTCTACCAGCAGACAGTATTTCCAAATGAGATTAAAGAAACAACACAAACAAGCGCATAACTGTTTTTCTAAGCAAATCAGTCCATCACATATAGAGGTTACCATAATCTATTCAAAATTGGCCTAACGCAATCTGGATGATTGATAGAATAACACTGAACCTCAGACTTCAATAACAAATGTGTATGTATTGAGGTCATGCAATATACCCGTACTGCTTATCTATTGAAAATTATAATTTACAGTGCCAAAGGCTGACCTAACAGTCCAATTATGAGATTATTAACATTCTTATTATTAATTATTATTATTTTTATTCCAGCTGCTATTTTAGTCTGGAAGATAGCCATTATCTACATGTGAATTAGAATGCATTCCAACAATTTAACAAGGCAATGTGCAACCTTTTTGAAACTATTCCTTTAGGAAGGAGGTGCAGTACTTTCTGTTAGAAGCAGATTCTATGCTGCTCTTTGCCTAAGGCATCTCCTCGGTGTGTCACGAAGTAATGAGAGTTCAGTCCTATGGTGGAGACAAATTAACAATGAGAAAAAAAATAGTAACGTTCAATATACTTCATGCAAATGATGAATTCAGCCTAACCAGTGATCAATGAAATATGAGAAAGCACTACACCCTTCTCATAGACTCCTGCAGTTTAAACCCACTTTGCCAAGCTCAAAATGCCCTAAAGACCTTTAGTAAAACTCAGTGTGATTCAATTAATCTCTCACAATCTAAACCAAATCCAACATCCCGTTTTTAATGCTACAATGTAAGCAATAACTTTGATGGCTGCTCATCAGGCAGTGTTAGTCAATTAGTCCACACCAATCAAACCAATCACACCAATCAAACCAATCACACCAACCAAACCAATCAAAGCAATCACACCAATCACACCAATCCAACGCGGATGACACATAGAAACAGGCTCCGTACATAATGTTCACAACCTTTATTGGCATAAATCGTTGAATACTGACATCATCTGTCTATTAAAACAAGAGTAAGGACCACAGGATTCCTGGTCCAAAAGACCCAACAGTCCTACTAAAGGATTTTAAAGGGTAAGTATGGGTATAATATGCCAAAACAGAATGGCTGATACAGCCACTTAGAAATATAATGCAAAACAATTTACTAGTTTGTAATTTACAATATACATAATGTCAAGAAAACACTTGAAATTGGGTCATGTAAACATTGCCCTGCATCACTTATACATGTTGAATTCACATACTATAATTATGCAACAGCAAAGCATATATGAAGTTTTTTGAAATATATATGTACACACGGATACATTTACAGTAGTACGATGGAAATGGGTTGTCTCTCGGGTAGTTCTTAATTGCTCTGACAAAGCACACGATGCTGTCGTCGTCTGGTTTAAGGCTTTGAGGAGGCAGACTGAGGAGCAGGAGATGGTGACACAGCTGCAACCGCTACTGCCGCTACTGCCGCTACTGTCACTAGCAGTCGCACTCAAGTGGGACGGGGAGAGCGCGTGACATCTACTAAAAAAATGGCACGTTTTCCTTGTTCATAACTATTTTTCGGTTCTGTTGTTCCATGTTCGTGATTGGGTCTGGATGCTGGAGGCGTCGAGCATTTGTCTGCAGGAGGGTGCACTGTTAGCCGCGGTAGCAGGCCGGACGAGCCGCACCTGCGGCCGCTGGGGAACGGCGGTGGGGGGGAGGGGCCGTCCCTCCCGCCCCTCCCTCTGCGGCCCTGCGGCTGGGGGTAGGCAGGCCTGCGGGGCGAGGAGTCTCTGCCTGCAGCCGCGCTAAAGCCTCCTCAGGTTGTGCTCCTCCTGACACGCGCCTCTCCTCAGACTGACGTCGTCCAGAGCCAGCTCGCCCACGCGCCCTCGCCGCCGCTCGCCCTTCACGATCACCTGCGGCGGCACATGCATCCTTCAGCTACGCCAGTCATCATCTCACAGTCTGTGTGTGTGTGTGTGTGTGTGTCTGTCTGTGTCCATGCACATATTTACACGTGAGCCATATTTATTTTTTATAGAGTGCGTGTTAAACAGAGCTTCTTCTGCTTCAGTTCTCAAGGATCCACCCTTGACCTGTCCTGGCTCCAGCACCCCTGACTCGGTGGCTCCTGATTGGCCAGCCTGTGGCAGGCTGGTTGCCTGCCACACCACGAATTGCCTCAGAACATAAATCTGCAGTGGCTGTGGACCCTGGGGAGCTTATTTGTAAATGTCTGACTTTTCAAAATAAAAGCTCAATTTAATATCCAAACTGAGCAATTTAACATTCTTTTCAATAGGGCTCTGAGAAATGAATAGAATGTTGAGTGTCACAATGGTGTGTTAAAAATGTGCACAGCTGTCACTTAATGGCAATAAGTATGACACATTGCAAATTAATTAGCAGTAATTGTCATGCTTATGATCTCGATATCATTCTAGTGGTTCTGCTCAGTAGAGCATGTTTTAAGAGGCAGTCTGGTCACACAACGAAAAACTCACTATCACTCACGGTGTTCTTGGTCACATTTGTTTCAAGACCATTAGTGATTTTTTTGCTGAATGTCAACACAATGTCAAATGAAGCATGCAAATCTTTAGATGCAAACTGCAATCTGAAGGAATTATATTCCCATTAGTTCTACGCAGATGCTTCAAGGAATCCTCCAAAATGAATGAACAGTAACAGGCCAGCTGTGCAGGGGAGTGCAGGTTAACTGATCCCCCATTAGCTTTCATTTTTAGTCCCCTCAGCATTTTTGGTTGAGGTACTCCTGTAATACTCCACCTCTGTGCTCTGAGAATAATTATGTGCCTACTTTAAATGCAAACTGCAAAACACTATGAAATTTGTATCAAAGGTGCTTTATAAAAAGTCATTATTATTGTCATTATTCACACTTTGCAGTTCTTTGTGCTTGAAATACCAACTTAAGGGCAAATTGTAAAATATATCATGCTGTAACATCTAGATGAAAGATGAATGGTGATAATTATTAATTATTATTATTAGTAGTATTATTATTATTATTACTACTACTCACGCTCTCCAGTCCATTGCCCCAGAGGGTAATCTGGGTGGAGCGCCAGCCATTGCCCCCTGTGCGACCCCAGACGGCGGGGCTGTGCTGTCGGCCCTTCTGCACGAACACCTGCAACACGCCCACGTGGTGGCCTGCCATCTTGTGGCGGAATGCCAGGCACAGGTTGCCCTCGTTCCAAGGCGTGGCCAGGGGGAGGACCAGCTGGGCTCCCCGCCCACTCCTCTTACGCAGGGGCTCCAAGATCGTCAGGTACCTGCCCCCTGAACCAACGAGTCAATGCACACCATGCATGGGTCTAAAGCAATGAAGTTTTCCGTATTTCATTCATCACGATGTAAACGCTTTACAGTTAAAAGAATACCCTGATCAAAAAGCTAATGTTGCTTGTAACGAATAAGAATCACAGTCAATTAGCCCTGTGAACACGTATGCATATGCACTATGAATATGCAATCATATGCACACCACCTTGTCCGTCTTTATTCACATCAGTGCTTTGATGTCTCTGTCCAGCTAGTGTCATGTTTGCTTCGGTCCAGCTAGTGTCGTCGGTGTGTAGATGTCACCTGAAGGGTCTGGCACTGTCTCCCAGTGTACATCTCCCTCCCTGTTCTGGATCCAGTCACAAAGCCCATTATCGAAGGAGCAGCTCAGATCACCAGCCTCTGCAGCGCACAGCATGGCAAGAAAAAACATTTTTCATTTAAAGAACAACCATGCAGGCATATCTTTAAAAACATGGATTTAAACATGGGCTACCATCCATCACGCAGCCGCCACCCGGTCATAGAAATGAGTGTTCACGCCCATTAATGAGCGAACACAAGCTCGGGCAGCGCCAGAGTACTGATGCATTTCTGCTGCTTAGTGCCAAAACCCTGGCTTAGCATGAAATCATTAGACAATTAGTGCACTCTTGACCTCATTTTTAACAGTGTGCACGTGACACATTGGATAAGGAAACGGGCAGCATTCCCAGGCACACACTGACCCTTATGCTAGACTGAAAAAAGATGCTCAGTTGAGCCGCCGCACTGTGATTCATTCCCAAACCGTATGTCCAGGAAACATGCCACACAGTACATGTTTCTAGCTGTGACCTATATCAGCCATATGAAGTGTCTCTTCCCCTGGACTGCTGAATCAATTTTGAAAAGCGAGGTAAATGTGAGCATAAGTGCACTCCTACCAGGGTCGTCTCGGAGTTCTTCTTCCGTGTTGCCCAGTTCGATGTCTAAATCAACACCAAGAACGTTGTTCTGGCCATGATTACGTGGTACTGTAGGGAATAAAAATAAGTACAAAAAATATCATTTAAACCATTCTTCAGAATTTGTCCTTGGTTATTGAGACAGGACAAAGGAAGAACAAAAGATACAGAAAGTACATGAATAATTGAATTTAATTTATAATAGAGTTTATTAAACACGTGCCTTCCATCTGCACTCAGTGGACACTACGCTAGACAGAGCAATCTTACAGATGCATTTACGGTGCCTTGAAGAATTAGTCAGCCTCTCTCCTTCTGCTTTGTCACTGCTCACAGTAGCTGGGCAGGTATTATTTCCAGAGCCACTCTGACGTGGAGGGGAAACGGCAGGGGATTTTGCACTAGAACGAGTGTATCAGCCGCAGCGGTGATGCTGAGGTTCTTATACGTGTCACTGTCGCTGCTCATTTCAAAGTGGTCTGGCATCCCAAAATATGCAGCCACCAGCAGTGCCGCGTTCAGAATAGAAGCCAGTACACACAGACGTGCGCACATAGCACAGCTGCTACCAGGCTCGCCTTAAAACAGTCAAACGCAATTCACTCTGCTAAAGCCCGGGCTGTGGCAAACCCCTCTGGCAGCTAAACTCTATTTGGCAGCACTTTGGAAGCCAGTAGAGTTATTTCAAACAAACCTGCTTGGGTTTGCATGTACTATCAGTTCTTATTACACGTTTCGATGGCATTTCTTAGTGGAGCGCGGAGCAGTCGACTCTGCTGTGAAGAGGTGAACAGCTGGTAGCAGCTCGCTGGTTGTTGGTGCTTGTTGCTACAGGGCGCTGGGGCAGGGTCATACCGCAGGGACCGCCAGATCAGGACTAATGGCAGGAGGTCTGGGTGGACGCTGAATGATGATGCGGAACGTCACCCCAGCAACATGCGTTGCGAAGGAACGGGAGCCCACCTAATCCAGCCCCAGACCGCACACGTCGGCCGGCTCCGCCCCCCTGGCTCCGGTGAGTCCCAGTCAATCTCGTTTCGGTTAATCCCGAGTGGACCGACGGCCGCTCGCACAGCCTGGCGCTCAGGCCTTCGTTCAAGCGTTCGCTTTCCTAATTTTAAATCGCGCTTTGATCTCCCTTCTCCATCTCAGTTAATCCTTAATCCCATTCGACTGATTTGGTTGCCGCAGACGCTCGGAATGTCAACTAGAACAGTGTTCAGAGGAGACAAAACAAACGCCCGAGGGGGGACGATCCAGCCGCGCAAAGCCCCGACCTGAGGGGAGGTGACTGACATTTCGCTGCTCTGTGTACATGCCAATTATAGGACAGGATAACAACAAGTAGATAAGCGCTACCCAACCAGCCCTTGGTTTGTGATTACTCCATTGATTTCAGCTCCCTCCCTATTTTCAATCTGGAAACAGTACTTAGCAGGCACACTCACCTTCCACTGTTGAGAAATCAACCATGAAACGGACAAACGCTGCGGCTCTTTTGCTGCAGGCGTGTGCAGCTGGTGAGGCTCTGCCCGCGCGAGCTACGCTGCCGCCACAGTTTCCCACCATAATTATTGTTTCTAATCAAACTCGGAGATTTGGTGCTAATGAGGTGCTCCTCTGTTCGTCTGACATCCCACCCACAACATTTTTACAGCCATTGTGTACGCGTTCGGTTCCAGGACTGGGTAAGTGATTGATGTTCCTTGGCACTGCTGACCAGTAACGTAATCGCTGAGGCAGTTTTTTTCTGTTCTCATTATGGGCTGCCATCTGGAAGAGGAGGCTTTCAGATTCAATTTTCCTTTCCATTAAAAAAAAAACTGCTAGTGAACCCCAAAGCATTATATATATATAATCCTATATATATATATATATATATATATATATATATATATATATATATATATATATAATCCTATCAGTCAAGGGACACTACTGAACATAAACATGGTTTTAGATTAAGTTGGCAACAGTATCAAATAGCATGAAAAGGCGAACCCAAAGACTCAGCAGAACAATAATGATAACGGCTTGGTTTTCACCAAGTGTCCTGTCACGGACTTACTGTGGACGTCTCCTCTTTGTTTCTCTGCGATGTCCTTGTGGATGGTGTTGTCCACGGTGGTTCCCGGCGAGCTGGTTGGCCGGCGTGTGGGGACAAGAGGGACTTTTCGCGTGGATGCAGGCGCCGGGGTTGTGGCATGCTGACGAGGCGGGATTTTGGGCTTTGGGATGACCACGGCGGGGGGTCTGGGAGTGGGCCTGGGGGGACTGCGGGTTGGGAGGGCTGGTTTCTTGGGCGGTGGAGAGACTTTCTTTGGGGGTGGAGGAGCTTTGGTGGTGGACGGAGAGCTTGTTGGGGAGATCCTCTTAGCTGTCACTGGAGGGCGAACGGTAGTGGTGGTTCTCCTCTGATCCGTGTCTGGAATCCTGTTACTGTTGCCAGGCGGGATTTTTCCAGGTCTGGGAGGCTCAATAATCACTTTGGGGATGGCTAAATAGGTAGAAAATGACTCGCATCAAACACATGTCATTTACAGATAGCACGGTTACCTCACATTATTTTTGAACATTTCTATTTTGTCCAGAATATTTGATTTGTCTTGCATAAATTATTGTTTTAATTGTAATGCGGAGATTGATCTCTTTTCCCCCAAAAGCTATAAAACACATGCATAAATATGTATATATAGATTGTAAATTAAAACACAACAAAACATATCAATAGCCAGTACCACTAAATGAGGACCAGAATGTGTCATCCCATCTTGTCATGATACAATGTTTGGCCCAGGCTGTAAAATCAACCTAAAGCATTTTAAGGCCAACCTAAACTGTTTTTGCTTCTGTTTCCCAATTAAATTAATGTGTAAACAGAAAGCAACGTGGCACCCAGTGCTTGTTTGAGTTATTTCAGGGTTCTAGGAGAACATGAATATTTACCACAAACTGAAAACTTCTTTAACTTTTGACGCCCTTCCTTCCCTCCCAATCCCACAGTTACGGATGCACTGCAGGCATAGTTAGTCAGCCGAAATGACTCTGAGACCGTCTCATTTGCATGTGCGTGAGGGACATCTCTGGGGCTACACAAGAGCTTTGATATGCGATTCCCCACAGGACGTAACTCAAACCTCTGAGAAGCACCTGAGGTCAAATTGGGCTACTTATAAAGAGAGAAATTCTAGAGTCAACTACTGATCTCAAAACAGTTTCATATCCCAAAGAATATAGGTACATGGCTGTTATGGAATCAGTTACCTGTGCTTCAAGGATATAAAAAGCTAATGGTAAATCACTGCTCATAACTAACCTACCTCATCTGTTTAGCCGTGTTGTGTAAATTCAGGGTGTGATGTCCGTGGGCATCTCAGACTGAATGCTAACAGCTTCTTGTGCCAGTCGAGATGTGCCTCACCGTCCAGGGAATCAAGTCCTTCATTGATTTTAATGTTTTTCTGCCTCACTGAACAAGCAGGAGCTAAGCCGCTGGGTCTTGTCAGTGGAGTGTAGGCTGGTGAGAAGACACAGTGTGGCCTAGGGGGGGAGTATTTGTGTGTGTGTGTGTGTGTGTGTGAGAGGTCTTAAGACATGTATGCTGAGAGCGTATTGCTGAGGTTGCTATTTCACGCTCCAAGGAAAAGCTATGTTATTGTTTGTATGTTAAGACCGGAATGCCAGCGCCGTGAACCTGAAGACGTCGCTGACAGGATGAGGAACAGACAATAGACACTCAGGGGAAGTGACGACAGGACGGGGCGGGAGCATGAAGAGCTCTGAAAGGAATCAATACAATCCAGAGTAGCACCACTGGGGGCAAAGATCCTGAATGTCCCCCAAGCGCTGAGAGGCCATCAGCGCTGTTTCCAGAGGGGCATCTCTTCAATGTCCCTTCCTTCCAGTTTTGTAGCCTTCTCTGTCAACAGAGCACGAATCCAGCTTGACGCAATATTAACCCGTCAAGACCCTGAGGAGCCATGGTTGATTCTGGGCGTGGGTTCCTCTCTCATACCTGCGAATCCTTCGGCCCTCGCACCGCCTCGACGTAATCACAGTACAGCAGGCGCTAAGAGACTGAACGGCACACCTGGAGACAACGAGGCGAACATCTTGCCCCCGGACAGTGGGGCACCTACTGGGTGGGATACGAGTGGTGGCAATACCTCGGGCGGTTGGTGCATTACTCACCTTTGCAGTCGTAGCCCGCACTGCCGCTGAAACCCTCCTTGCATTTGCACTTGAAGGAGCCTGGCGTGTTGTAGCAGGTGGAGTACGCACCGCAGCGGCGCTGCCCCGTCGAGCACTCGTCCACATCTGAGAGGAGGACGCACGGCATGCTAAGACACGCAGAACACTGACCGCATGCAGGAATGTGTATGCGAAGGAGCTTGTGCTTGATATGACGACATGATAGGTGGATATCAATATGAAATCTCTTTGGGGCTATTAGCTAATAGCCACTAACATGTCTAGTCTCATCAATACGTTCCGCAGTGTAGCTATGCACCTAATAGCCACCAACATGTCTGGTCTGATCAATACGGTCCATAATGTAACTCTGCACCTGTACAGAGACACACGCTCTGAGCATACAGTTCTCAGCTAAGGAAAAAAAATCATATGAAGCGAAAGCCTTTGCCAATACGCAGTTCTTAGCTCAAGGAAAGAGAGGTGAATTTCAGTTGAACCTATGCATCACAGAAGCGAGATGTGGTAATCCTATAAGCAGAATGTTTAAAAAGGTCACTCTTGCTAGCATGAAAACCTTGTAATTAACTCTTAATTACTGTTAATTCACAGACATATTCTACAGCAGCGTGTAGAAGAAAATACCTTTCTTGAGGTTCTTGATTTGACAGAGTATGGAATACATATAAATACTTCCATTATTGCACATATTAATATTTGTTGTTCCATCAACATCAAAAAGTAGCGTTTTTTCCACAGAATCTCAGTCCTGTGTGACCCTACATTCCTGCTCACCTTTAAAGTCCTTTAATGTCACTCTGCTAAAGGCACTAGTATGGATATTTAGTAAAATGCAAAGATTTTGGACTGGTGTTCATTGAAATAATGAGAAATGCTTAAAAAGTTTTAGGTTGTCACCATGTTTAGATCTTTTAAATGTCAGCCAGGATGCAGAGCTAAACGCACTGAGCGTGCTCCTTGGAGTCCTGTCCTATTTGGCAAAAAAATGTATTTTATTGTTGTGGATTTCTTCAGATACTCCATCTCCTTACATGTGGTTAACACAGACTGCAAATGTTTTCCCACTGGAACAGCCAACTTTTCAGAACCATCTTAGATGTGGCAGACGCTGTGAAATCTGGTGACTGTACGTGAGATAACTGAGGGGTTGAGATCTCTGTTCTTTATTGTATATGCTATTCTCGGTCTTCTTCTCTTCCTTATAACCCTCCGTTTTCGTAGCTCCCACATATACATCATATATATATATACACTACCAGGCAAAAGTTTGGGCCTAGCTGACTGAATGTATGTTCTTTAGACTCTTAAAGGAATTTAAGCTAATGGTTTATGCTTAGATTTGCTTTTAAGACAAATATAAATAGTAAATGCTGATGGCCAAAAGAATGTATACATTATATAATGAATATATTTACAGTGTGTGTGTGTGTACAGTATGTGATTCACTTTTTTTTTTTTTAACTTTTTTATGTGTAATGACTTCTGTATGATTACTGTGGTGACTGAATTCAACTTAATCTTTAAAAACAATAAATATTTCAGCGATGCCTTTAATATCTTTGATAATTATGAATAACTGCTCCAGTAATTGCTTGCATTTTCATTATCTCCTGATTTCTCTCATGAACATGCATTAACACTAACCACATTTAAGGCACATTTCCCAGAAGACTGTGTGTGTATGAGTGTGTGTGTGTGTGTGTGTGTGTGTGTGTGTGTGTGTGTGAGCTGCTCACCGATACACTGGTACTTCCCACTGATGTACTGCAGGTCGAAGCCTTCATGGCACTTGCAGATGTAGCTGCCGAAGGTGTTGACGCACTGGCGGAAGCGCGGGCACACGGCACGGCCACTGGCACACTCGTCCACGTCTGAGGACACAAGAGCCTCCATCATCCTCCCTGCATTCATATTACCCAGACCAGGGGGCGGGGGACCGGACAAACGGGGGACAGTAAGAAAGCCCTGGAGAGGAGGGGCCAAAGCCTTAGGGCGGAGCTATCTGCAGATGGACGGCCACGGGTTCGTTTAACGGATCCGTTCAACTACCGTTCCAGCTGATTTACACCCTGCATAATTCACATTAGCAGGGGCGTTTTACTAATGGCTAGCGCAGTGAACTCTGCTGTGTGCGCAGTAAACGTCTGTGTGCGACAGAGTCAGAAGCGCAGGAGACAGCGGCCAGTCCAGCTGCTCTCGCTCTCGCGCCCTACAGCCGAGCCCACCGCTGCCTCCCGGGAGTCCAGAAACATCTCATTTGTTTCTCTGTTCTTGTTTGTGTCGCTCAGTCAGCCAAGGAGCAGAATGAGAGATTACACTATTATTCATTCTGTACATCTGCTTGAGAACGGAAGGCCAGTGGAACGTATATATATATCGAAAGCCTCGTCATCCACATCCCTGCCGTGAGAGGGACGCAGACATGCTCATTTCCACAGAATGACTTGCATCGGCCATATTTTATGCGCTGCAGACATTAAAGACCAGTAGCACCAAACGCTGACAGACAAGCGGATAGGGTTTCAAAGCGTCTCACCGTAGCCGCCCGCCCTCCCTTGGTCTTGGATACGCTCCTATAATACGTTGAAAGCAGAACACCTGTGCTTTGTCAACGTTGTTGCTGCCCCCGTGATTGATGGGCTTTTGTTGGAGAAGGCGGGGCTCCGCTGGTGCACACCTCCCCTGACCCCATCCCCCCTCCGCCCCTCCCCCGCAGGGCCACAGAGGGGAACGTGAAAAATGAAGGAGGCCGTTGCGAAGGGTTTGGCTCATCCCTAGTCGAAGAGGAATGTGCTTAAAACGTGACAGGGGTTAACCGGTCCAATTTGTTCCCATTCCATTCCTGATTTAGTGCCCTATGTGTGACGGAAGAGGAAAAGACACACACTGCACAAATGCTTGTGCACCTGTGGAATGGCATTAATATGGTCATTAGTGAGCACCACCCTCTGTACCCTCTGTACATGTACACTGTAATTAGAGAATCACAGAGAAGTGCTTATCATCTGGCTGTCAAGAGCTGGCTGAATGCCTCCAGAGGACCAGAGAGGGGCATGCGAGAATCTTAATGCTTTAACGTTGTTTGAAATTCATGAAAAACCATGTTCCTGCTGATGAGGGTTTGCAATCATCACCACCAAGAAACGACAACAACAAGAAGAACAAAAAAAACACCCCATGTTTGATCACCATGCAGCAGCAAAAAGAGAGAAAAGGGGGGAGAGCTGTAGTGAGCAGAAAGCCTCTCTGTGAGAAAAGTGCTTTTGACTTCAAAGTGAAGCGTCAGGCGTTAGCAGGACTCGCAGGGTGGTGGAGTATCCACACACGCGCACACACACACACACACACACACAGTACCCAAGCACATACCCACGCATGTCCTGCTGTCCGAGGCGAGCTGCAGTCCCGGTGATGGACACTGGCACCGAACCTCACCTTTCATCACCTCACAGCCGTACTGGCAGTTAGCCATGCCACACGTCCGGGCATCTGAGACACACACACACACACACACACAAGAAGAGAGGAGAGAGGTGTGAGTTCGGGCATGTTGATAAACAACAAGAGCAGAGCCAGTGTTTCCAGGCTATGACCAGAAAGAATCCGTTTATTACTATGGTTATTATTATGGTTAAGACTAGAGTGTTTGACGCAGAATACATTTTAATGGAATTCTGTGCAACCCGGGTGAAGACCATGATGTGTGTTCTGACAAGGGCATGACTGGGGTGATATTCTTTTAAGGATGCACCCCTGTTGTCATTCATCGTGCTGGCTGAGCATGACAGGATACCAGACTTGACTCACACGCTTATGTCTGAACTGGGTTGTCCTGATCTTCATCATCCTCATCAGACGGAGGCAGAAACATGTACGTAATTAGGGATATGTTGTTTTAATTGCTAATGAGCATCAATATTTGTATATTTTCCTGTGATGGATGAGTGTTGATGATGTAGATCAAAATGGTAAACTGCACACGTGACAAGGGCTCCAAGTGGCTGACCACGTTGTGTGAGGGTTATACTCATCCAGATGAAGAGGCGCTGTGTGCAGAGGCGAGTGTGTGACCACTTCTGTGCGATGTTCTGTCGATGGTTGTGCAAGGAAAGATGACCGAGTTTGTATTTTGCATCTCACCTGGTTGGCACTGGGCCTCTATGGTGCACCCTGCTGTTCAGGCCGTGTACAGTGTTTTTGCGCTAGTGTTCTGTTGAGGTAGAACACATTATACCGAGCTCTTTAGGGTTCAGAGCACACGGCACCCTGTTCCTTACGGGATTTAGAGTCTATTATACCATATTTGATGGGGACAGAGGGATTGTACTTTGTTTCCATGGAGGTTGAGTCTACGCACTGCGTTGTGTATGTGGTAGCCTGAGGAGATAACTTGACTGAGAGCGGTAAAGGTGCAGAATGTCCTGTGTGAAGCAGAAGTGTGTTAGGTCAGGCTGAGATTCATGGAGTTACCTGGGTGATCTAGGTTTTGTTATTCTGTTCTGTTATTCTATTTTTAGGGTTTAATGAATCACCGGAGATGTGAATGATGATTTTAGCACACGTGTATGTGGAGATGTGCGTTACATGTACGGACACAGTTTATGTGATTATTTCTTTTACTTTTGCGTTGATCACTTTCCGAGTCCCACTTACGGGGTCCATCAGCAATGGTCCTTTTGCTCTGTGTGGGTTCTTTCCCACTAACATCTCTAAACATTATCAAACTTTTCAGAAGTAGCTGATCTGAAAGCAAGTCACACTGTTGCCCGTAACCCTAAAACTTGAAAGAGCTAAGAAATGCATATTCCCTTAAGACAGAGAGGAAGGAGGAAGAGAATCAGTCTGCTTGCGTCGTTTTGCTTAAATCAGCTTCATGGTCTAATTATATAACATACAGATATATTTATTTATTTTATTTTTTTTAATGCATATTTAGTTGGTGATGCACGAAGAGTTCCAAAGAACGTTTTTTAACCTTGATGTCAGCGAAGGCCTTTTTAAACAATGTCAAAATGTTGTTGGGGTTTTTGTTGTTGTTTGTTTATTTTGCATCTAAGACTCTTTAAACACTATTTTGGGTTTGGGGTTGTATCACAGACTGAGGAGTAAACAGGGCACCTGACCCTCAGGCAAACAGGCACCGGAGCAGATGACCACCCGTTATTACCCTGGATTTCCCACAATCCACCGAGGAAAAATGGTCCTCTCCTCTCTGCCAGCAGAAGGTGATCCAAGAGTTCGAGACACTTTCTCACAAATAGCAAGAAGTTGAAATCACTTACTGTGCCCATGAGCCAAGAAACACAAGAAAGAAGAACAGAGTTACAAAGGTACTCGCTCAGAGTATTAAAAACCTCTGCTCTCTGTCAAGCAGCCGCGAACTGAACAATGTGAAGCAGAGCAAAGACCAAGTGAAGCTATTAGCTCCAGCCCAGCTATTTGGTAATAGAAAAAGAGTTGGTTTTATTGGCTGAAGATGTATTGACTCACATTCAGCAGACATTTCTATGACAACTTGACAGAATGAATGTTTCTTAAATAGCAGGAGGTTTGCTCAATAATCGAACCTGAATGCGCTGAATGTGGCTCTCAAGGTGGGAAGCACACTTATTTTTCTCTCCCTGGGATAACACCAGAGGTCTCGTCTGATCCCCAATGTCAAAATAAGTCATTCGGTCAGTCGTGGGACCAAAACAACACAATATTTCATGACGTCAAAGAAAAATCGCTTGTTCCACATCTAAAACCTCTCCAAAAACCAAGAGCTGTGGAAGAGGTCTTTAACTCTTTAACGCCCACTTCAAAGACCTAGGCCTGTGTGCCGATCAGCTGGCCAACACGGGCGTGTTTGCGGAGCCGTTAGCAGGCAGCTGTTAGCGTGAGGCAGGCCCAGGCAAGGGCTCCTCCGGGCAGGCAGCATAGCTCTGGGCCAGCAATAAGAAGCAGGCTTTACTGGAGGGGCTGGAGTTCACATTTCTCATACCCCTCATTTTTCATTTGAGTCATTTTAAAACCTTCCACAGGGGTGCTGGCTGATAGAGGTTCTGCTGAGGGGGAAAACATTTCTCTGAAGAAAGGAAAAAAATGTAATTGCAAGGATATGCTTTAGAGGGAAAACGTGCAGTGGGGGAGCTATATTACACAGGAGAGGCAGACACGAGGAAGGACTGCAGGTCTGTGAGGTGGGTTGGTGCTATTTTCAGCAGACGGAATTTCAAAACGCAAGAAAAATGGGCTTGGGGGGGGGCTGTCAGTATAGATTTCACATGGGCCGTCATTCATAAGTCGGGCTTCTAGTCTTACCACGGTAGGACTCATCTATGACTATTTTCTTATTGTTAGCCTTCAGCAAGTTATGATATATTGGTATTTCAGCTGAACTGATGTAAGGCACCTGTGAAGACACCGTACAGAGCATGACGCGTGTTTAGTGCAGAAATGTCTGCTCGTTAAGGTGAATGCCTAAGTTCGGGGGTGCGTGGGGGGGGGTGAGGAGGGCAAAGTTGGAGGGTTACTCACTTCCGCAGGTGCCGTCGGGCAGGAGCATGTAACCGTTCAGGCAGTAGCACTTGTAACTGCCATATGTGTTCATGCACCTGTGTTTGCAGGGGCGAGGTTTCAGGCCACACTCGTTCAGGTCTGCGAGGGAGGAAAGAGAGAGAGAGATGGGTTAAAGCATCCAGACAGAAGTCTTGGGTGGAGGGGTGTGAATGTCATTAGCCAGAAGTCAAAGGTCAGGGGTCAATCCCCACCAAGCTGTGAGGCAGTGGGAGGAAGGTGGGAGGGAGGATATGGAGCCTTGTCTCAACAGGCCCTCAAGACCCTCACCATGTGGACAGGATGTTGTTAAAACAAACCTTTTAATTACCTGCTAATAGACGAAAAAGCTTTTCCCTCCACACTCTTAACCACTCACTGTGCAGTAGTTCTCTGGGTGTTTTTACCACCTAAATGCACATCTAAAGATAATGTATGTCTCCCCCACCTAGATGTCTCTGTGGCAGTAAATGTCAACAATTCATCCACCTCTTGCCTTTTTAAAATATCATTGGGAACAGATCTGCTGAGCGGAGATAAAAAGTTTCGGACTTGCCCAAACCTCCGAGAGCACAAAGAAAAGTCAACATGCTCTGGAAATGAATCTCAGGAAGTCGGCCCAGTGAATGCGGGACAAGAACAGGGAGGATTCCAGCCCCGCCCACATTAAGGTAAAGGCCACTCTCCACCCATGGGTGGTGCTCTGAACTCCAGTGGGGGTTTCAGTTTGGCTGACGTCCAACACGGAGCAGCGGTCGAAGAATGGGAAGAGCCGAGAGCCTGTGTGAGTCAACATCGTGCAGGCATGTGTCACATCTCTATACTGGACGCCACACTGTCCGCTGGAATCTGTGTGATGCCCGCGGCGTGATTCACACGGCAGTGAAAGCAGATCCCCTGGCAAGGGTGGACCAGCGGATTTGGAGTGGCACACGCTCAGAGAGAATGGCGCCATCTTTAGCTATGGGCTATGCATGAAATGCATTCGGCGGAACTGCATGTCTGCTATATTTGGCGATTGACAAAGATTTAAATAGAATGATGGTGTGTTCTACTGCACGAGGTCACATGATCAAGGTGGGGGCGGGACTATGTTAAGTGTTGCATTCATTGAAAAATTCAGTGTGGCTTGATTTTTTTGGTGTGATGCAAGCAACATCAACAAGCCAATATGTCAATATAAGCTTAAAGGGAGGCAGTGGGCCTCAAAAAAACCAAAACAAAAATTTGAATCAAATGCATCAATGTCTGACCCAAATAAATGGCTTCTTCACTGACCCTTCCACGCCATTCCCTCTGCCTAAACCCCTAACTCCTGGCACACTTCCTTTTAACACATTTCTGCACAAACTCAAAAGTTAAAGGTCAAAAAGAGAACAGGTCTCCTCTGCCTGTGCCTACTGGAAGAATGACCATCCTTACGTCAATCTTGCTTTTTCCAATTAAATAGCAGTTTAATTAACACCTAATGATTAGAAACATAATTGCAAAATGCTGTACGGTGAAACCTTTTAAAGAAATATGATTTTCTTGTCGATATCACAAGTATTCTGCATTTGCATCTGTCAGAGGTCACTGAAATGTGGTAATGGGTTTAATGGAATAAGGTACAAAGGGCAAATGGAACAGGCTGAAGAATAATTAAAAAGCTACGATTCCATTTTGACAGTATGGGGCTATTACATTTGTGTTCTTAGCAAAGGGAAAGGAGTGGAGAATGTGGACTACTGTCCTCTAAAGCGGAGCAGTGCGCCTCACATCTAACCTAACACGCCATCCAGGTACACAGGCATTGCATTTCCCACAATGCAATGGCTGCATTGGCCCTGTGCAAACATAATGAGGGGTTCTCTCCATGAGCACATGGCCTGCACTCCTTCCCACTAATCTGCATCTCCTTGTCTTCATTTGAGGAACTGCCCTGATGTAGGAGTTTGGACCGCAGGCCAACGCTGCCAGATGTGGGTGACCGGAGGGGGCCGTCAGCTTGGCACTGGGGTCACGCAGGGCATTCTGGGACACTGTGTGGAGAGTGGCACTACACACCATCAGGGTAGCTGAAAACTGCGGGATTTACACGTCACAACGGGGGTTCCAGGAGCATCCAGGACGGAGGAGAGAGGGATAGAGACGGAGAGAAGGACAGAGAGAAAGGAGAGGAGGAGAGAGGGAGGGAGAGAAGGACAGAGAGAGAAAGGAGAGGAGGAGAGAGGGAGGGAGAGAAGGACAGAGAGAAAGATAGAGTGAGGAGAAAGGTAGAAAAGAGAGATGGGTAGGTCAGCCTGGCATACAGCTCAAAGTGCTCATTGAAAATGTATTGCGGAAAAAGGTATTAAATGATGCAAAGAGAAAGAGCAAAGCAATATTTCTGTTGTACAAAGAATATCCAGAAATGGAATATGAAGAACAAACACACTGAAACCAAGGTAATAAAAACAATGGACATCACGTGTAATGACAGCAACACCGTACTGGCAAATCACCCAGACACAAGAACAGGCATTTTACACTGTGCACAACACTATACGAAGCAGCATTCAGAAGTTCAGAGAATAACAACAAGAGCTTTTGTTTTTGTAGAGGAGCTTTAGATGGGCCTGGTAAAAGGGAGGGGAGAGGGGAGGACAGAAGCGAGAGGCAGGGTGGTGAGCGGCGTGGTGCGGGCTGCCCCTGGTGCTCAGACACGAGAGATGGTGTAGCTCACCAGTTCAGCGAGCTCGGAATCAAGAAAGACTGACAGATACTGACTGTGTGTGTGTGTGTTTGCAAGAGAGAAGGAAAGTGAGTGCACAAGGTGCCATAACTCAGCTTCTCAAAGGAATCTAGAGATGGAGATGGAGCGAAAAAGAGGGGTGGCATGCTTCATTTTCAGGTGCCATTCCGGCCATGCCGAACCAGGCTCTGGGATGTACCACACTCAGAGTGGGGATGGGGGGATTCGCTCTCGTTTAGCTGTGCTGAACGGGCTGCGCCATGCAGATGCTGGAGAGAGGGGCGGAGAGGCGAAGAGGGGGGTCGCCCCATGACCAGTGGAATTGCTCACCCTCCAGAGGCACCCCCATCGGCTGCTGGTCCATGGGAACAAAGATAGGGGGGTGACTGTCCCAAATAAGGGGGTTTATATAGTCCTGTTCATCTTCTTACAGATTATAGGGAGAGGGGGGATTGGGGGAAGGGAGAGGGAGAGAGAGAGAGAGAGAGATACAGACAATACAAGCAGAAAGGACATCAATGAAAACATCCAACAGATTATACACCTTTTACAGGTCCACATTCCTGGGGTAGGGAGGGAGGATATTGTGCAGTAAAGCGGATTAGGCTTGTGTGAGTCACGTTCCTGAGCTGCGGAGAGTGAATGGTGTGCGACTCGCCTCTCTGCCCGGCACGCTTCCACACAGCTCAACTGCCGTGTCGCAGTCTCGTCTGAAACGGGCCGGACCCAGCTAACACTATCGTCGGCGACAAACATCATACATCAAAAACGCTCAAAGAGATTTAGCGGGCGCGCGAGTCCGGAGCCTCCTGTGCTACAGCTCACCTGTGCCACGCTGGTCCTGGACAGAGCAGACACAGGGACCATGCTGAACACACGCCGCTCTAATTGAAAAATGCGGCCACTTTACGGCTAATTATATGATGACATGTAAAGCACGTCTCCTAATCCTCTCAGCTCGGTCTTGCTTTCAACTTATAAATATCAGAGAGAAGCAGGCAGCCAAAGCTGCAAAAACACGGCACGCTATCCCACGTGCATGGCTTACACGAAAATCAAACAGGCGGATAAGGGATCCAGACTTTGTTGATTTTAAACTGTACACTCATTTATCAGCTATAGCTGGAGCCAGACAAGTAAATCCATATCTGAGCTGATGTTCTGCGAATAGAAACACTTCCAAAGGCATGAGGAGGGCACTGAACAGTGACTGCTAAAGGTGAATTATACGAAATATAGCAAAAGCAATGTGTTTTTAGCAGCTCCACTGAACCAAAGGACCTTTGTCTTGTCAATTCAAAATGTACATACCATAAGGCCTTCTATATTCTTGAAAAACATCAGGCATAGCAGGTGGGCAGAATATAATTTCTAAAGTCCCCCACAGAAAATAATCATCTTATTAAAATGATTTGATCCGTGCTAGGTGAAGCGTGGCCCGATGCCATCTCCGTGTTAAATGGATTAGTGCCTTAATGAGTTTATTTGTTCTGGGCGAAACACCCATCTGCCTTAAATCACCAGTGTGACAGTGATGCTTCAGTGATGAGCAAGTCTGGGCACTCGGCACAAAATGGAGATCAAGAGGGGTTAATGATAATGATGATTTAATTGGAATCCAGTTTAAAAAGCCAGATTTGTGTGACTGATTAGGCTGCACTGTTGAGAAATGCTCAAGTTGGCAGGGACGAGTATACAGCCATGGGGCACTCCTTGAAATGCAGTTCATGGCATTTTACCGAGCCTTCCCTTATGCTGATGGACAACATTAATCTCGTCTTTCATGAATATCAGGTCCTAATATCAACAATGCTAATCTCAGAGACTGCATGGTTATCTGTTTACCACATGCATTATTCATATTCCTTATGCACATAAGGTAATTCATATGCATATTTTTCAAATTCAAATTTGAACTCAATCTATAAACAAACATGACTGAATATTCCACAAATCATTTGATTTAAGAACAATTTCATGTAAATCCATATTCTTTCAATATACTCTGTGTCCATTCATATTCCTTTGGAGCACACGTTTGCTGCGTTCCAACAGTCTCGCTCATCAAAATGGCTGAAGTCTATTTGTCTGTCCACACAAGTCCATTGTGGAGAGTGGTGCTTTGTGGGAAGACACATCTGTGTGAACAGCTCTGTCACCACGGGGACAGATGCAAACGTGCTAGTGCACACATACCAAAACAATCCACAGTCGAGCTGCAGCAGTCCTTAAAAAAACAGTTATGAAATATGACTCAGGATGAAACGTCTACACAGGGGTTTATGCCACATAGTCCTTCATTAGGTCTCTCAAGGTCACCCTTGGCAGAAAAGCAGAACGAAATGAGATTTCAATACGCAGCCGAGCAAAGCTTCCGAACAGCACCTCTCAGCCACGGCTGTCCCAGACGAAGGAGGACTACCGACTCCCCCGCCATGCCGTTCCCTCAGTTACGCTTCTGCATGCGCACCACACAAGTGTAATTAAATCGATAACGATGCCATCCGTTATGGTGAGGCAATCATTTCCTGCGCTCTCTCCGTTGCACGCGGCAGGAAAACATGATCCTGCATCAGCCTGAGAAAACGAGATGACTCAGTTGCACATTTCTGAGGGATTTTGCTTTCCTGTCCCCCACTCCCTCCTTTTAATTACACCTTCTCCTCCTCTCAGGGCAAAGATTTCACTCATGTCTCCACAGCACCCTGCTTTAGGTATATCTACGTGAGGTTTAAATTGAAGGGTTATCCACTATGGCCATACCCTACTCTCCTGATTTCTTTGGATAGAGTTGCTCCCAGCAGCTGGTTTTATTCTGAGTAATCACAGTGCGGTAATTGAGATTGTATCTCTTAAAGAGTGCCCTCACTCCCTGAAGCACAGCTTCAAACATTATTGCTTATCCATTCTGCTGATTAAGCCCTTTTATAATGGCACTCACCCCGCCGACACAGAATGAAGCCTGCAAACAGAGACGGAAGGACATTCCGCTTGAGTAAAACACGGACGGTTGAGGTGAGAAGGACCTGATTAAATCCCCCCCCAAAAAAAAATGGAAAAGGAGAGAATGTAGTATATAGTGCTACATGCAGTATATTAGCAACGGGAAATCAGAAGTGTTGGTTTGTTTCTGCAATTTTTTTCCTTACCCTCCTAAAAAAAAATCCATTTTCCATATCGCAGGAAATCACTGTGAGTGACATGTTTTGCTTTTGTTGCCAGCTGGTGAAGTGGCTTTTTTTGTGTTTGTGTGTGTGTGTGTGTTTAGTGTGTGTGTGTACTTGTGCGTTAGGGAGCAAATGAAAGAGACAGCGACAGCACGTGTGCGTGCATATACTTGAGAAGTGCGTGTGGAACGGCATGTGGAATGGCGTGTGGAACTGCGCGAGGAACTGTGTGTGGAACAGCGTGAGGAACTGTGTGTGGAACAGCGTGAGGAAGCACTCACCTTGGTTGCAGGTCTTTCCCGTGAAGCCCGGGTGGCACTTGCAGGTGTTGGGGGCGAGGCAGTCACCATGCTTGCATCCAAACTGACACACAGCTGTAGATATTCCCACACGGGCAGAGAGAGCAGTCAGTGACATTCAGTAGCAAATGACACCTCTGAAACATTCAGCAGTGAAGACTGTGTTTCAAACAAAGTCGTGATGGTTGGAGGCTGCTTTACTCTATGTAACACCTAATGCATTAAACACTGAAACATTAAGAGAAGAAGAGATTTTGTGTGACGTGATGCAGACTTCAGAATGTTTGTATTTTACGTGAGGTAAATTGTAGAGCCATTTCAATAAAAACTTTCATTTGGATCAATGGCTCTTTTCCTCATTGATTCATTGGCTTTCATTTGGCCGGTTTTAATGGTCCAGGGCCATACGGAGTGCATACCACTATGCACCTCAGCTTTGTGAGTCATTACAGGTCGCATTTGGATTGGGACACAGCCCAGAGCTGTATCCAGAGAGAGCCTTCTCAGCTCCAACATGGATCCTCAGATCTGAAGGAACACAGAAAGCCTCTGAGTGTGGAGAGTGAGCAGTGAACGTACACCCCTCCAGACGCCCACAGCGGAGGAGCCTGCCACCGAGCACTTCCTCTGGAGATGACAGGACGGTGCGGAGGGGCGGGGCAGCCAAGGGGGGGGATGGGGGAGGGCGAGACGCCGGCGTCGCTCGCGCTGTGCGATGCTCTCGCCCAGCCTGAACGACCACCTCCAGCCAGCCGAGACTAATTTCCATTAAAAGCTTCATTAAGTCTGTCATAATACTGGCCCATCAGTGGCTGCTAATTATGCCCAATGTGGGCATGGAGAGGGAGAGAGGTGACAAAATAAAGGCCAGGCAGGCCAGCCACCTCCATCTGCCTCCACACGGCCCCAACGCACCTCCACGGCGGCAGCTGGGTGAGCAGCCAGATGGGAGGCGCACGCGCCGGGGCTCTCCTCCGACAGGAACGTCCGTCCTCACACTTTGCTTCACTGATCTCCACAAAAACAACAGCAGCCTGGATAATACCAGGATCCCAGGAAAGGGCACGCTAGGCCATAGCAGTCTTGTCTCGTCGTCGTTACGATGCTTTTGAATGCTAAATTATTGCACTGGGAACAACAGAAGCTTTCGGTTCACCAGATGCACCATACAAGTGAGAGCTTTCCTTCCTTATAATCAGGAAGAGCAGATGAGTGACCCCAGTGTGTAATTATTTGATCAGTGATTAGGGAACAGCCAGAGCAGAACCCAAGCTTTGTGCGTGCGCTTTAGACATGAAAGCAACACAGATATCGATTTTCACCCTCTGAGCACAGCTTGCGGTACATTCAAAGGCGAAAAAAGGCATTAGGCCCGATCTCTAAATTCAGGCAGATAAGAATGACCCAGTGCAATTTCACCTTATTAGGCTACGTAAGCTAATCACAGGGGAGCGCATGCCGTGACTTTAACCAGTCCCGTTGGGACGGGGGTGTGGGGCACCGAGCCATAAAAGCCCCCAGTCACCAGATCGAACCTCCCCTCCAGTTAAAAACATCAAAGTGCAATCAGCAGCTCCCAAACTGGGTGGCAGAGGCGTGCTGGGAGAGACGGCCTCGGCGAAAGGCGAAATCGGGACGTTGAGAGTTTTTCCAGGTCACCGCCTTATCTGGCGAGCCAGTTGGCTACCAAACCCAATGAAATCATGGGATTAGTCTGGGGTAGATGCTGCCTGCACGGGGCCTGGGGTTATATTTTTAAGCAGCGGTGTGACACCAGGGGCTTATGGGGTGGGCTGAGTGTAAGTTGAAACCTCCCCCCCCCCACGCCTGGAGCTGAGGAGGCCCAGCTCTGGAAACGTCCGTGCCAACATGCAGGGCATGCCAGGGGAAATACCCAGCACTGACCAACACTACAGCCCCCCCTGGCTCAGTAGATTAACACGACTGAGTTACCATGACTGCTGACATTAACATGGGAGGACCAGTATTTAGTAGTTCCCAGTTGTTTTGCCAGAATTCATCTCATTGGCGTAGTGTAATTTAAATGTTGGAACAATAGGGGAATAAAGGGAAGATATTAGAGATATAACAACAGTGCATTTCTCAGCAGACGTTACTGAATTTCCTGAGTAAAATTGAAGCTCAAAATTCTCTTTAACACCGTCACTAAAACCAATTGCTTAAGTCTGTGTGTCACCGAAGACCCGATACCAACGCCGGCACTGATTAAAGCCAGAGTTGACATTTAATCCATTTCTGCACAGGATCCCGTTCAAACATATTTTGAGCAGCATCTATTTAAAAGAATGAGAATTCAAGTGACACTTGAAACATCTGACAGCATGAGCAGCGAAAAAGGGCATGAGCGACGATGCTGGTCTCCACATGGGCTGGTGTCAAGGAGGGAAGGACTTTATGGTGGGTGTGTTGGAGAGTTGTGCTCCTTAAGCTCAGCAGGCACAAACACAGGCGGGTGGGAAATGTTCACAGGCCCTCAGCGCCAAGCAGGAGCGACCGTGGGGGGGGGGTGGCATAAATAACCCGGACCTTAGGAACCGGAGGACGTGTCCGCAGGAAGACATGAGCCGAGAAGAGTGCAAAAGGAGATGGATGGTGCTAACCTTGCGCCTGGCACCGTATCCCGAATACCCTGTGGGTTAAGACGTAGAGGGCTGCAAAACAAACAGCCAACACTGAAGACGGGCAGAAGACATCGCAAGCTCTGACTGCATGAGGTGAAAACATCACAGAGGAGCCATGCTGTGACAGACAAGCATTCTTTACGCCACATACATAATGTACACTAACACACGCTCACACACGCGCGCGCACACGCACATACACATAGTCTCTCACATTTCATTTGGTGCCAGAGCAAACAATGTAATAGTGAGGGAAGACGTTTTTTTTTTTGTTTGTTTTTTCTCTTGGGGAAGTTCCTGAGTTCATTTTCAAGTTGTAAACCCAAGCGGGGGAAGCAGAAGAATGTTTTTTCTGGGTTCGGTATGCTGCCTTAGGCCTTTAATATCGGACCAGCCTTGCTTGCTTCATTACATAAAGAAAGGACACACGGATGTCTTAGACTGCTTTGCCTAACCACGCTCACAAACACTACTTTTCTATTATTATTGATTCATTGAAATTTCTACTAAAAAAAATAAAACATTTAGACAGTGTAAGCAGCATTCTTAATTCAAACAGCAGTTCATTTAGACTGCGTTAGCAACACCTCACTCAGACGACCGTTCTGTAGCCCACACGAGTCGCGGTCTTTTTGTTTAGTTTAGTTTCTTTTACTGCATCTATTGCATATTGGAAATGGAAAATTTCATTTCGTGTAACTGCCACTCGAAAACAACTTCATTAGGAAACAACTTCATTATTGACTTAAAAGAGGGGTCACTGGCCCCTGACAACCAAAGTATCTCATTAAAACATACAAATCCTCAGTGCCAGACTCTGTGCTGAAGCTGAAGATTTTTACAAAATGCTTCATTATAGTTTATTCTCTGCTGCCTGTTTATGTTGAGGCTTAAAGAAACGTGCTACCTCAAGAAAGGTGCTAACTTAAAGGAAGGTGCTACCTTTTAACCTTTGGTGTTTTCACTACAAATGTCACTTGGATGTTGATGTCATTAATCAGAGTATTAGAGAATTCCTGTGTACACTGGTGATTCAGTCCTACACCTGTTCCAGCTCTTGTCGAGACAAACTGATATTTCAAAACTTTTTTGTTGTTTTGGAACCAAATGTTGCTGGTGAACTTTTGTCCTTCTTTTCTTATCAGACAGGAATTTATCCATGGTCCCTTACAACTATAGCAGCAATAAAAATATGGTAGCAAGAGATATAGGCAGCTAGATTTCCTGATACAGAGTCATCTAACCTATCAGGCATAAATGCTGGTAGTAGTCTTATAATCTTACTACCTACCGAGAGCTCATATCCAATATCCCCCAAGATGTGAACCAGTGGACTACAACATTTTAATCAGTGTGCTGTCCTGTACTTTCCCCCTCCCCCACACCACTTTTACTGTCCTGATTTATCTGTGTTTCTGGTACATATCATTGCTGCATTTCCACTGTGCATTCATGAGGCTATATTTATTACCACCAGCTATACTCATATCTGTCATCTTGAGATTGTGTATTGGTTTATGTTACCAATTAAAACTCCAGATCTAATCCAAGCTTCTTTGTACTCTAATCAGGAACTAAGTATGCAGAAAGAGGCTCTTTGACAGATCCAAATCCCCCTGGTTTTTGGAATCTGCCAGTGGGATCAAAGCAGTAGACCGTGTTAGAGAGAGTTAATGTGAACTTAATCTTCCCAGTGTAAATCCACTCTGACACTCAGAAAAAAAAATAAGAGAGAGAGAGAGAGAGAGAGAGAATTTGAGATATATCTTGCTTAATGGGTTTATCCCCAGACTGTATATTCAATGTCAGTGTCAACCTGTCCCTTCTCTCACAAACTTCATACCTTCCCTCTGACTAGGATACATTTTTCATTGACATTTTCTGTACTTTGAACTGAAAAGGGTTTCCTTCCTACTTCCCCTCAGATCTTCAGAACTCCAGGAGTGACTGTGATGAAATGGTACTTCACATGAACCTGCAGAACCCTGACTAGAGTAATAATGACGCTTCCTCAGGTGAAAGGAAGTGTGCTGAACGGGCAGAGTGCAGTAAGGCCCTTGCTTCCCGAGTCCAGGTCCTTCGTGGACACCGAGCATAACTCTGGATCTTCAGCCCATCACTGAGCACCAGTGTGTGTTGGGATTGCATCCGTGACCTGGGGTCTGGCTCAGCAGCTCCTGATGTAGGTGGATCACTGTTGAACCCATTTACCTCCAGAAACCCCACCTCCAGAAACCCCACCTCCAGAAACCCCACCTACTGAAACCCCACCTCCAGCCATGCCAGGGCTAGGGGCCTCCTTCCCCAAGGCTGCAGCTCGACTGCATCCCGTTCAGTTACCTCCATCTGCTAGCAGATGGGGAGGGAGGGTGGGGAGTGGGAGGGGGTTGGGGTGGGTGGTGCAACCAGCAGGGCCAGGAGCCGCATGTAGTCTTCCACCACATTTTCAATTATCAGCAGCCGACATGAAGAGCCGCTGATTGCCCTCACGCAGGCTGTGAGCAGGTCACGCTGGCCTGGGGTTTACTCGGTTTACTCGAATGCGTGCCCAGTGCCCACCCCCACCCCCACCCACACACAGCCCCTCTGAGAAAGGCAGCGCTGCGATCTGCTCCATCTGATTGTTTTTATAGCACTTCATATCGGTGGTACCCAGGCTGGCGAGGCAGCCCGGCTCCTGTTCATATCACATTTGGTTAAGACGAGGACGTTTTTGTTTCTAGCCGGGGACCCCTGACTGAGAGACAGAGAGGGAGAGCACGAGAGGAAATGCGAGAGACATGTGCACATTCACCCCCCACTTATCTCCAAAACAGAAAATTACAGGGATGCACCAGTGATTCATTTCATACTGCCACACTTACACAGTGACAGCAAGCAGATGAGCTAAATGAGATAAGAGCGATTTGCCACTCAGCTCTGTGACACATCCTACACCATGGGGTTAGAGAAGCGCATTAGCCGTTAGGTCCTGCACCGCCGCCTGATTGGGGACACAAACCACTTCCTTGTCCAATCAGTGCGAAAGGGAACCCAGATATACATCGCATCGCACCCCCCCCCCCCCAAGCAGAAGCAACAGTTGGAGCATCGCCGTGCGGAAGCCATGCGGAGAACACCGCGCATTTGTCAAGCCGCGGGACCCTCTCACCTCGCAAATAATACCCTCACGCGTCTCCGCAGCGCAATTACCCCGTGCGCAGGGCTATTTCCAGCCCCCGATGAAGCTAAATATTTGGGCAGATGGGCCGTATCTCCAGCGGTCTCTTCCTTGCCTGCACGAACCACACGGCCGCAGCTAAATGAAGCATGCTAATGGTTTTAGAGCGAGTGGTTGTATCCCATCCCCTGAAAGTTCTATAAATTTGACGAAATGGGTTCATCCGTGCAGGGAGAGTTCTGGCAGAAGAGATAAATATGGTGGGTCTTTTTTTTTTTTTTTTTTTTCTCCTTTGGAGAGGGCTCATCACAGCGAGTACAGCTCGAGACGAACTCATGAATACTGCGGCTCTGTGGACGTCTCCAGTGATTGCACGTTCATTCTGAAGGTGCTCAGTGAGCTCACTCCAATCAGCAGTATATGATCAGTGCGTGAGTTATTGTCTGTTGAATATTTTGGAATGGCCCTATGTTTCCTATATTTTCCTATAACGCTACTCCCAGTGATAATAGGATTGATGCTCTTTGCCAAAAGTGTTGCTTAAAAGAAGCATAATTGCGTAAGCTTTGAAGTCATTGTATTCTGTGTGTGGAAAAGCTATCAGGGTGTTAAATCTATGGTGCATCCTGACTTAATGCAAGTCACCAGCTCTGCCATATTTGCATATAATTAATAACTAACCATACTGACGAATTAGTGATGAAACGGAGACGTTGCCTGTCTGGATTGGCTGCTGTTTGGTTACATACATACGTGATGAGCAGTAGACAATAACTCTAGGAACTCTAGGAATAACTTTTAGGAACACTTGCTAAGTATTGCACTTATACTGCATGTAGGTATTTCTGTCTAATCTTATATTTTGTTGTCTTCTTTCTAGGCATCAGCACTGGCAACTGTTTATGGCAGTGCTTGAGCTCAAGTAGTTTGGACTTAAACCTGTTTATACTAGATAGAGATGCATATTCTGACTGAACACATATTACTTTTGTAAGTCGCTCTGGATAAGAGCGTCTGCTAAATGCCGTAAATGTAAATGTAGACAATAACTCTACACCAACGAGCTGGTGGCTTGCTGGGAAGTCGGGGTGTGGGTAGCCGGGGTGAGTGCGTGTTTGGAGGTGTGCGCAGAAGAGAAGGGGAGCGTCTGACAGGAGCGGAAGCCCCTCTAAGCCCCAGAGCCCTGGGCGCCCGCCGCCATAGCTGCATACTCACGCTGGCATTGCCCCCAGGAGCGCCGCGTCCAGCCCCAGCAGCAGTCCACGCGGGCACCGTAGCGGCACAGCCCATTGGACGAGGCCATCTGCCTGGGCCACCTGTCAGGAGACAGCACGGACATTTCTCAGCCAATCACGCCGCAGCACCCCGTTTTGTTCCTCCCATCTTGGCATGGGAAATACTTACCAATGCACCGCAATTTATACCACGCAGGATTTATACTTTTGAAACGTATTCTTTATTTCTAACCAAGAGTGCTTGCGTTTACAGTGCACTACACATTAAAGGGAATCCTCTAAAGTACATTCTGTCCAGGACTCAGGCAAGAGGTTAAACTGAATGAACTTGCATTATTGCTTGCACTTCAAAGCTGCGGTGGGCGTTTGCCAAGGCAGGGGGCGTGGCTGTGGCGTACAGCTACCGCCTCTGGGTCCGTCTTGCTGATGCCTGCTTATCCATAAATCTGTAAGCCAGTGACATCTTATCTGCATTCATAGTGCTCCCATTGTATGCACAGATAAAGGGAGTTCAGATCATGCCGGTATGAGTTATCACCGCACCGCCCCATGCTGAGGGAGGATCACGTTCCCGCAAAGTTGCCAACGGTATTGCGGCGCGAAGGTGAGACGAGTTGTTTCTGCGCCCCCCCCCCAGAGACGCACGAGCGACTGTCGGTGATGATGTGGAAAACGACAAACCCATTTTTACAATGAAACACGGGAGAGAAGGAGAGATGGTGGCGGAGACATTGTATTAAATCCCGCGCAGGTAATGTCTCAGTGAAACGGAGAGAGGATGTCTCAAGGCACCGATGAGCGAAGACTTTCTTGGCGTTTGTAAGAGGAAGGGAGAAGTCAAACCATGTAGGGTCTCCAAAAATAAGCAGCGGAGGTCAGCGTTTGTTCCGCGCATGACGTAAGCTACATGGATCAGACGGGGTAGCACTCGCTGCCAAACCACAAGCCTAAAAATACGCTTTAACACAATACATCTGCCTTCATTACCATAAAGAGAAGACGAGAAGTGGAGAAAAGAGGAGTGAGAGAGAAAAGGGAGAGGAGAGACGGCAAAACAAGAGAGAGAGTGGAAAAGAGTGGGAGAGAGAGCGAGAGAGAGAAAGGCGAGAGAGCCGCACGTGAGAAAGAGAGAAGGAGAGGAAGAGAATTAGAGCACAAGAGAGGGAGTAAGGGAGAGAAAAGGAATTAGAGCACGAGAGAGAGAGAGAGAGAGAGAAGGGTAAGGAGATGAGTCTGGCATTGTTCATTCCAGCCACACTACTCGATCTTCTTCGCTTAGTCTCCACTGCCAGGCAGCGAATATGCTAATGCTGCCGTGCGTGCTGCCAATCACGGGGGAGAGCAGGCCTGATGGAGAGCGCTAAGCAGGAATGACAGGCCTGGGGAGAAATGTTTGCGTGCAGCGTGGCAGAGAGACAGGGACAGGGCTCCTCACAAAGACTCCAAAGACATGCGGGGCATGCCAAGTGCTCGCGTCTGCCTCCAGGCCGACACCGCCACGGCTGCCCTCTCCTCCCGGACCGGCGTGCGCACGGCCGAGCATGCGCCCCAGCTGGATGGGTACATTTTGTTGTCACTTCATCTGTCTCCTGCCTGGACCCAGAGGCACGCCAGGCAAGCTCCACCACCACAGGAAAACGAAGAAGCAATTCCTCACATGCTAAAAGGTGCTACGTCATAGCACCGAATCAAGGTTTCTAATCTCCTCGATTACTTTGTTTGTATATCAATGACACTAATCGGCACCAACAAAGCCGCAGCACAAGAGAAACAGCAGATTGCTTTATTGCTGCATTAATAATTCAGTCTCCTCGTGGCCCATCTCCAGATAGTGATTTTAACCTCAGTCATAAAACCAACGGAGGTTTCGCAGTAATTCAGCAGTGGGCCTAGCAGCTGATTGACTGAGAGGTGGCAATTTACATAGCCTGCAGTGCTTAAAGGATAGACAGGCACACACACGGAGAGATGGATAAAGAGAGAGAAAAATAAGTAGGCAAAGAGAGGGGACAAAGAGAGAGAGAGAAGAGAGAGAGAGAGAGAGGGGGTAGACTGAGGCCAGTACTACACGTGTGTTGTTGTGGCTGTGAGACATTAGCTCATCTCAGGGGCAGCACCAACACAAGTCATCGCGTGCCAACCTGTAGTTCATGAACTCTGGGCCATGTCCAAGGATGTGCCTCCGTGAGACAGGAACAGACATAAAGACCGAGGTGGGGGGTTGGCGCCAGACTCCGTGCATAGCCGGGTTAATGACATCATCACCGAGCAGTGTCACCTGGTACGAGCCCCCCCATCGCGGGTGCTCCTACCGCACACAGCCAGTCTGTCTGTATTCAGAACATGACTCCAACCTGCGGGTGCAGTCCGTCCACTTCACATCTCTCCTAGCTATTCAAACGGAGGAGCCCAGGTCCAATTTACCCGTGCATGTTCAGTGCTCATACACAATTGAGGGAAGAAAAATATTCATGCAAAATTCATGCATTTTATGTTTCCAGTTGCCGTCAAAAGGCTTCTCGCCACTGCTGTGGTTCCATAATAAATTCATATTGTTTGTTGCACCATCATGTAATATGTATATGGTCATCTCATGAATTATGGATTCACGCTGGTCGGTGTGGCAGAAAGTACAACGGTGCGATTATTACTCTTCATATTCCTGTGACACCTCCTCCGACAGCCCTGCAATTAGACGCAGCTCATCAAAACCCGCCTGACAACCACATCGCGGTCGGCCGTCGTCATCTTTAAATAAACGATGCGAGAAATGCTAGATCACCTGGGAGTGCGTCTCCAGGTTCCTGTCCTGCAGGCTTGCAAAGGCTAATCAGACATAATGAAAGAAGCCAAACAAAAAAAGAAAGTTCCCACAGCCTGTATTTATCCATGATGCTCAGGAATGCACTTTAGCACAAGTGGTCATCGGTCTCTCGGCAGCTGAGGAAAGCCGTGGGTTCAGCCGCATTAAATGTGCTTCAGCACCACGGACTAAAGCAGGCAGAGGTCAGAGGCGTTCCAGTGGAGGGAGCAGATACAAACTTTGGCACGGGCCTTTGTCCAAAGCAACTTCCTCTACTGCCAGCTTTATACATATTTATCAGTGTGTGTGTGTGTGTGTGTGTGTGTGTGTGTGTCTCTGGGAACCAAACCCACAGTCTTGCTTATGTTACCTGAGCTGAGCTACAGTGCCGTAACTGGGCTTTTGTTTCACAGGGGCTATGGTGGGATTTAATGGCCCTTGCACATAAACCACTGCAGCAATCAGAACAAGCTGAGCATAATGGGACAAGCTGGATAATACATTTAACACTGGAAAGTCTTTAAGACCAGGACATTAAACCATTTCCCAATGGAAGCACAGTAGCTAAACCTTCAGTGCTCCCCTCACCTTGAACTAAATATCCAAACACTAAGTAGTACATCACTCCATTCTAAGCCAGCTGCAGTAATGAGTCTTTCTATTGATTAAACCCACTATCACGGTACAAAGAGCTTGTACGCAGGTTAGAAGCCCACCATCCCTCAGGTATGGCTTGGCCCATTAGACAGGTCCTCTAAATGGCCCTGCCGAAGGACTGGAAATAATGAATGGCCCTCTCGTGGCGCGCCATTGCAGGATATCCTGTCTATGAATTTAGATTGAGGCAGCGAAGCAAGTTTATAAGCAGTGAAAATTGGCAAATAATGACCCGTGTGACAAGCTCCCTCGATCACAGCGGGCATTAATAACGTATGCTGGCGGGTAAATGTACACGCTGATTATGAAATGTCAGCGCGCTCCAGACTAATAAGAGATCATATACGCCATTTACGAGACACACTGGACCGTACATGAAGGTAGAAACAGCGGCCGGAATTCATCCACTGTGTGGATGTAAATTAAGAGATTAATATACTTCCATACCCTTACTATGTCTGTCTGACTCCAAGTTGTTCAAATATATTGGGAATATTGATATTGCCAGACGCACAAATGCTTTGTTTGAGGGTAGCAATCCTACAGTCGCGTGTGCCCTCGTGTAGACGCAAATAAAGCCGCGGTTACTAATGAAAACTATAAACTGCAAGTCAATGTTACATCTGCAAAACACCTTAAACACCGTTAACCCTCACCGCAGGCCTACAGTGGCAAACATGGAACAAAACGTGGAAAATGAAATAAAGAAAATAGACGAAGAAGGAAAGAAAAAGAAGATGAATAATATTTTGCCAATAAGTAATCTAAAACAGTGCGTTTTGTTTTGTTGTTGTTGTTTTTTTGTCCAGTCTCCTTCCCAGACACAAGGTCAAGGCTGTGGTCTACGGCACCGCTCCAGTTACAGACGGACGTAGTTCTTCTTTTGGGTGTCCAGCGTCTTAATGGAAAGCGCCCTGCGTGATGAATACTGTAAGCGGAGAGCGCTGCGCTAAGTTCACAGTGAAAGTTAAGCTAAGCGTATTAATAAACCAGCATGATGCAAGCGCTTGAAAGTTACTTTAAAATAGTCCTCTGTTATAAATATGTATAAAATTGGGGCAAATAGAACTGCATTAAAAGTCAGATTATATGATTCTCAAATTGTAAACGGACGTATTAAATCCATTCCCAGCTAAAGCGCGTGTTAATTGCAGTGTATGAATTTGAGTCACATTGATCTTAGACGAGCGTCAAGTACGTCTGAATCTCAGGCATGTCTTTCTATAGCTTTGGCACGTTTCTTCACCTCTCCTCGCATATTTCAAGATTCGTGTTAGGACATGAAATTACGAACCGGCAACGTGTGCAGTTTGGTCAAAAAGAAACAATAAATCGTTTTACATACACAGTTAGATCCTATTTCTTCTCGCCATATTTCATTATATATTTACAATATACAAATATTAATCAGAGGTAGTAAACTGGAATTAAAGCACTAGTGAATAGAGTAGGAATTTAAACGAACTGACTGAAATATTTGGCACGGTTGATAATATGACGCAGAAGTTGTTTGCTAAGCACCCTTCCAACACGCAATTAGCCTACAAGAAACAAAAACAGACGTATTTGCATCAAATGTAATTCAAACTCGAGCTGAGCTGATACAAACGTGCTTCTACTTCTCCACATGACATGATGATCGCAATTAAAAAGAAAATGTAATTAAATCTCCTGTTGCCAGCGCCAGAAGTCTTGTATAGATATGTCTGCAAAATCAAGGAAAATCAGTGAGTTACAGCCGGCATGGGAGTAAATTTCTTAATAAGGCTTACCTTCCATCAAAGTCTGCTCTCGCCACGAACCACCAAGTCCACAGCAAAATTAACTTTATTAACATTTCCACGCGCATTTACAGGACGGGTGCCGTTTATCCAACTATCCAGCGATATAGCAGCACCCCCAGTTTTTCAACGCGATGGAAGAGAATTCACACGTCCGAGAGCAATTCTGCCCGTCACAGAGGGTCCGGCGTGTAAGACAGGCTTTTGTCCTCCAGACCGTTCATCTATGCTGTGCGCGGGGTGCAGAAGCGTGATCCGTTGCCTCTGGAGTGACCTGCCCGACTATTGTGCGAAGCGGTCTGCACTCTGCTGGCGTTTCAAAGCCCCACACGTCCACATCCTCTGAGCAAGTTCTGCGCAAGCGGCGATTGGCGCATGCCGTAACTGGAGTGCACGCCTAACTACATGGTTTATACCTTGTGTTTGGCAGTTGTAGAGACGAGGTAAATCCGCAGGCTTATAACGCCACTAGCACTTTTACCCAGTGGCACTTTTTACCCGCCGGTAGTTGTCTGAAGGCTCGAGATGGAATATTTGTCATGGAATTTTACGCTTTTAACTGAGCGTGAAAAAACGAAGCATAAATGATTGGGGATGAGCTACAGGGGCTAGTAATAAGTTCACGTAAAACTGCACAAAAGCAAAATCCGACAGGTTTACTAATAGACTGGTTTGTCAAGGGCTTCAACAGGGTACTTCAGTGCATACAGTCCACGATGCGCTAAATCATTTTTCAACAGCCCTGTATGTGTCGGTTAATTTTAGACACGGAAAGATATTAATGAAAAGCAAGATGTTGATTAAAAATTATAAAGCAACTTCACTATATTAACACTTAGGATTTGCACAAATACAGCAGTGATAGTATGCGCGGACAGGGTCTCTCCATTGAAATGATTTATAACGCTATCATCCTTCTGCAAGCGTATTTCTGTCCACTCAGAGAAGTAATCAACAGTTGGATCTTCGTTTTCAAGGCCATAGAAGGTCTGAATATAGAAGGTCTTACAGCTCTATTAGCCACAATAACGTTCATTTGTGCACAAGGCTAGCTAGTTTTAAGACTGTAGGAGTCCAACGGGAAAGTTTGCTTTAATGCAGCTGATTTTATATATATATATATATATATATATATATATATATATATATATATATATATATATATAGAGAGAGAGAGAGAGAGAGAGAGAGAGAGAGGGAGAGAGAGAGAGAGAGTGTTCATCTGAAAACTACATAAGAATTTCTATTTTTACAGCATTATAGTAAGAACGCTCTTGACATTTTAACATACCAATTGTCATGCCACTATACACTCTGATGTGTACAAGCATGCATGGTGTCTAGTAGTATACAGAATTTTCAGTAAGAGCAAAGTACAGGGATCCTCAGTCTTCAAGTGAAGTGGTACCAGTACTTCAAGTGGTAAAGTTTGACTCTTGGGACAGTTTGGTAAAATGGAAACCTGCATTATCATTAGTATTGTTGCTAGTATTGTTATTAGTAGTAGTAACATTTTGTCTTTTATTAAAACTTTTATTAAAACTCAAGTACAGGACCTTTTTGTGTTAGGGAAAACACTACAACCAATAATACAAACCTGGCATTTGCTTTGTGAGTTTTAGCAACTAAATTAAAAAAAATCTACTTTTGCTTCACAGTCTCGACTATCTCAGTTTCAGGCCAGAACAGCCAAACAAAAGCTACTGGTTGATCAAAATTCTTTCAGTATCTTTATGTACTGGTTTAAGAGTATGTACTGGTTTAGAATACAGTGTCCACATCTTCAGTATATAGAACAGTGTATTCTATGGATTACTGAACAGACACACGTGCTGGAGAATATACATACAGACACTCTACTGCGTTCATATACAGATCCTTCTCCTTCTTCTTCACGTCTGTGGTCTTTTCATAGTCCGTGTTTTGCAGCCATTGCCTGGTGCATCAACATTTCTCCTGCTCACTGAGGAATTGTTAAGATTTTGTTAACATTTTCAAACATTTTTGTGCTTTTGTTTCTTAAAGATTTTTGTCTGGATCTTTTGGTTTACAAATACATCTCATCTAATTAACATTCAGCATGTTTTCCAAAGGCAAGGCTCTTGCTACGTTGTTTTTATTTATTCTCCGAGTCAGATGTATTATATATAAATCTCAAATTTTCAGAATGGAGTATTTTCTGGTCAGCATTACAAAAAAACGTTGTTCATTTCTCAGTACAATCAGCCTGAGGAGACGTTTCTATAATTATTTGTTACTTGTTCCAAGGGCACACCCTGTAAAAGCAGTTTAACAATGCACAGCTGTGCCCCAAAACACACGTTTGGGTTTCAGCTGTGCCACACGCCGTTCTGCAAGGACACAATCATGGTGAAATACTTCACAATGTGAAATTGTGCACCACCTCCATTTTTAAGAAACATTCAATAATAAAAAATTACCTGCTTACCTATATCAAAGAAGCTCTTCCAGACAAAGAAGCTTTTCCAGGCACACTTATAAACATAAAACCTACTTGGTATTCAGTAGAAGCTCTTCAAAGCATGATCCAAGGTTTCAGGCGTTTTTGACAAGCTGAGAAGAGGAATGTCAGACTGCCAAAAGCACTATAATATATACGTGCTTTCAATCATACTCAAACACATGCACACACATCTTTCTCACACTCACACACACACACACACACACACACACACACACAGACACATGCAAACGGAGAGGTGCAAAACAGGACAAGCTTTATCTAGTTAATGCACATTTTCCTACTTAAAAGATTGCAAAGGTGTGTGGGGGACTAATATCTGCATAAGCAAATAACATCCATGGAGAAAAAAACACAGAAAGGTCAAAGTTCAGATGCACAATGTGAAAAAAGAAAAAAAAAACACGCACCAACCTGGCTGTATGTGTATGGAAGAGTTTAAATGTGCATTTTAGACCATAACAAAAACCGCTAACCACAAACACACAGCATGGCTAAACGCTCACAATAATTAAGCTTCACTTACCCCAGTGACAATTTGACGGATTTTATTCACCAAATCTCAACAACATGACTCCAACAACAATTCAAATTTATTTTCTTACTTATCAGCCTTGTTATAGCATCAGAATAATCAATGGTCCACTTTGGAAAAAAAAAATGTTGGGGCATCCTTCAGTTAAAACAAGGACAATAGATGTACATACACAGCAGTGTTTTCATCCATACTCGATTCAAGGCACAAACCGTTCCAGCCTGTTGATCCTTGAACAGATTCTAATATGTTGTGTCTAAAACACAGCTTCTGTTTAACAAGGCAGGGTTAAAGCCTCAAACACCTGAACAAGAGATAATGCTTAAGTTACCTGTGGAGGAGAATGAAATATACTGCATCATTTTTAAGAGTACAGGATTAATGCACAAATGTTCAGCTAAAAAGGGGGTTAAAAAAACTACTCTAAATCTGAGGTGATGCTTCCATGCTAACTTCTGCTCAAGGGGACGTTGTCTGTCAGTCATTTCAGTCTGCTAATGCTCTGCATCTGTAAGGCTTTCAGATCAACTTTCGTCACAGTCAAGTTTGTGTCAGATTGGAGGCTCACTCTCCCAGCTGCTGCTAGTGGGAAAGCTGCCCACTGCCGACAGATGCGTCACACACCTTTTCCATCTGAAAGGGGAGAAGTGGGAACCGAGGGGATAAGTGGGAACCGAGGGGAGAAGTGGGAACCGTGCACTGTGTGGAGCTTTCAGTGACAGCATTCCATCAAAGCATTCCATCCCAAAGTGCTTTACACTCCCTGAACAACCACCATCACTCTCTCGACATACAGTCGTTCGATGCTCTAAACAGGGAAGTTAAATCACATACATTTGAAAAACACATGGAAAAGACTATCAGTGTGATTTATGCCATGAATGTCAAATCAAAGTCATGTCACTGGAGATGAATGTACGATTGACATCTTCCCTGACAACACATAAAAGAAACATTTAAATGCATAAAACACTACAGAACCGATGTGCAGCCCTTAGCAGATCCATAAACATCAAGATTTCCACCCAGCGCACGTCTTCTCAAAATATGGAGGTCTGCTAGGTAAAATGTCCTTATTCTGAGACGGCGACAAAAAATAAATAAATAAAAAAGGGGTGTACATACATCACACATATTTTGAATGTTAAGAGTGAGAGGCTGATTAACTTGCTTGATTTTGTCAAACCATGAACCGTCCTCTCTCACGAGGGGTGCAGCTGACGGTGCTCGTGTCACGGCGTTATGTATTACTGTCATGCATGTTTTCCAGCTGAATTGATTCCAGCTCGATGGAAGGTGCCTCTGTGTCTCCAGCCATTCAGTCTTGGGTAGATTGACTTCGCCAGCAGAATTCAGATGAGGTCTGCTAGCCTGATGTGTGCACACGTGTGTGTGAGTGCGCACACACACACACACACACACACACACACACGTGTGAGTGTGCGTGCGAGAGAGAGGAACAGGCTAGCTACTCTGTCTTCAGCATGACAGGCCTTGCCGGTTATGGGCTAAGAAAAAAATCCTAGTGTTGGGGTTGGGTGTGTGTGTGTTCAGTAACAGTCTGGTCCTAAGAAGATGAGTAAATAAAATCTGAGCGAAGAAGCAGAGTCCATATATCAGGACACCTCGCAGTCTGGAAGCGGGTCACGGCACGGCGTGGTCCAGCGGAGCGCTGTGACCTTTACATCATCCAGGCATTCATCAAATATTCATGCCGGTGGACGCATTAGACACGCACACTACTGGCCGCGCCTTAAATAATCCTTCTCCATCACCCACGCTGGCATGGGAAGGGTATGATAAAATGTCTCCTGATATTCATTCCTAATGATTTTAATCAAATACTTCTGAAGACAGAAATTAAAGAATGCAACACTGCTTTCTCGCAAGGGAGAACCGCAGATTACAATGAATAATTTTACATGGGTAATAACTGGAATGAGGCAGGGCTCTTTTGAGATGCTCGCCTTTGTTTTGTTCATAATGGGAAATAATGACAGAGAAAAATATGCTGGATAGCAGAGCAGAATCCAACTGGCCTAATTTGCGAAAAAGCATCTGAAGCAGTATTTAATTTACTGCAGTGGCTGCGGACTGTGTGGAGTTTACAAAACTGAGGCACAGTACTGCTACTCAGCACCAGGCAGTCAAGCTAGAGTCAGCATATATACGTTAAAACCTAAAAAAAAACAAAACAAACAAACAAACAAACATAAAAGTTATCAAAGTTATAACAAATAATAATAAAAAAAAAACATTGTGATACCACGTCAGTGAAAAGTTCCATTCAATAACCAATGGCCAATGAACATATTATAGCATCTGGTCCAGTTTTATGGTGTTCCTGAGCAGGGCTGCAGTCTAGAGCCCCTGTTAATGTTGTTGGATCTCGTGTTCAGCCGGGACACCGACTAGCATGTTGTTCTTGGGCGAGCAGCTCTCCGGTTCCATGGTCATCACCCTCACTGAGTAGCCATTGGCCTCGGCGGCCAAACTGCGGTCCAAGTCCACCAGGCCCATGCAGCGTTTCCCTGGGGAAGGAGGAAAGTCCAGAGATGAGACGGTTTCCAAGAGCTTCCACATCCCTCCTCAGTCCAGTGCAGCAACAGGAGCTACTGAACAACTTTTAGCAGTACTACACGAATCACGTGCTACACGTGCTACACGTGTTCCCGTTTTAAAGGAGTACACACAGGGAGTCAACGTGAGACCTCGTTTTGAAATGAAAGTTCAGCTGTTGCCAAAATGTCGTCACTTTAAAAAAGCCACATTAGATTTTTGAGTGACAACACTTTCATTCACTAAAAAAAGTCTATTTGACACAGCGTCAATTCTAAGATAATTAGGATTACTGAGAAAATGAAACAGATGCTACAGTAAGGCTTAAGTAAATACAAAAGGTGAAGAGAATTCATTCACGACCCATCTAATTTTCAAGCAAACCTAACTGTCCTGTGCATGAGTCACATGCTAATGTCCAGCTGTGCTGATTCACTAGCACTGCTAGCACAGGCGATGGTAACACAGAGTTAATCACCATGAACCCAGGCATCGACGGGCGACACGGGGGAGATGAGGTGCTGAGCATGCATTAGCAGCCAGAGAGCGTGTCACTCCAAGCTGCTGTAGGAGGAGGGATGGGGGGATGGAGGAGGGACGGGAAGGTGGGGGTGGTGCGGGGAGAGGAGCGTTGGGGGGGGGAGGGGTACAGAAATGACAGGGGACGTCCTCTGTGAAGGGGCTCGAGAACTGTGAGGGGTCTGTGGAGAGAGCTAGGAGCCAGGAGGGCTGGGGTTTGACAGACAGCAGTCGTGGCAGGGTGGCGGGGGGTTGTGGGGGCGGGGCCTCAACAGCTGCTTCAGTCTGCTGTGGCTCCATCTGCAAGCAGTACTTTCACACTCTCGATTTAGACTGGACTAAAATGTGGCTCAGGAAAATCCTGTGAATAGTTGATGGGAAGATTGATAGAAATGCTTGAGGTGAAAGAGTTCAGATATGCAAAGAAACATGCAGAAAAAGCAGTTCTCTAATGTGGTGGCAGATTAAGTCAGATTAGGAGGCAGATTAAGAGGTGACTTTCAGACAGAACTTTTACACTGACATTGACCCTTAAATTAATGATTTGTACAGAAATATTATCACGGCATGACAGTAATTCGACCCGTTCTGGCAGAGTCACAACAATCAGACGATAATCAGCGATAGCGGTGACCTCTCAACCCAGCGATAAAGGAAACTCACCAATTAAGCGGCGCTCGGCGGGAAGCTGAACGGCGGTCTGGTCAGCAAACCTGCAGAGGATCATGTGCTCCTGGAGAAAAGCACACGCAGCACACGGTAACACACACGGTGACACACACGCAGCACACTAACACACACGCAGCACACGGTAACACACGCAGCACACTGTAACACACGCAGCACACGGTAACACACACGCAGCATACGGTAACACACACGCAGCACACAGCTCCAATGGCAGCGCGGCATGTGGGAGGCAGCACACATCCCAGCTGCCGCACTTGGGTGCCCCCTCACTGAAGCACAGCACCCCACAGGTGGTGACCAAGGAGACAGAGTTCTAGAATGAAGAGTTAACCGTGAAGAGGTCTTGTCTTCTAGAGCCCAAAAACTCAAGCATTTGTAAGTATCACTGCAGGGAAAATGCAGAGGTTAAGTAAACTAAGGCACAATGGTTAATATCTAAAATCTGTATTCCAAATGCGTGCCACGCTAGGACATTGTTTAGAATAAAGGTCAAATCAGCTTGCCACCTTCTACATCTCCACTAACCAGCAGAGCCAAGAGAAAGAGAGAGAGCAAAAGAACGAGAAAAAGAAAGACAGGAAGCGAGAGAGCGAGATAGAAAGAGAGAAAGAGAAAGAAAGTCAAAACCAATGAGACGGTCGACCATTGAAGCCTAATTAAAGTCTTAAATGAATCTGTCCTTTGCTCCCAGAGGTCGAGAATGAACGTGAGGGACTGCCAGGTAGTCTGAATCGCAGGCACATATCAATACCGCACACCATTAGCCTTCTATTACACCAATACGCCATTTGTCACGACCGTGTCAGCCGCCGTAAGTGGCCACGGGTTGAAAGCAGCATGCTGAGCGTTCTGCAGATTGCACCACAGGCAAATTCGATCTTGATTTCACATCACTGCATGTAAGGGCTTTTTGGGGGAGGCGTAATGAAAAAGCACTTAGTACATCTTTAATGTGATCAGTGGTCACAGTAAACATTCTAAACATTTGTCTGAAGTTCTCATGAGTCGGAGAATTGATTTCGTCCATGCGCGCTGACGGGAACGTCATGGGAAGAAGAGTAACTGCTCCGCCAGGCAGCAGATTCCTCTGATTAAGTTTAATCCTTGGGTCTAATGTGTTCATAGCGCTAATCAATGCAGAACCATTGTTTTGCCTAAAACAGCACACAGCTTCCATCTTCCGACAGACACTGCGTTGCATGTACATGGCAAAACATTTAGTCTACATTGTACAAACCCCATCTTGAAAAAAATACCTCTCGGATCAGTCATGCTTAACTTGCTGATGAGCCCACCAGAAAGGTCATCAAATGAATGAACGGCAAATGAATGAGAAAAACTGGGAGAAATAAATACTTAACATGCAATGTAACTGTTCTAAATCTAAACACACCTGTCCAACCCATGTTGTAGGAGCCAGTCTCAACAATGTGTTTAGCCTCTTGCCCTGTACAGACCAGGTGGAGAATCTATCCTTGTTGAGCGACAAAAGCACCTGGGCAGGTAAAGCCAGGAGTGGTTGACTGGAGGCCTCAGCTTTCTTATGCTTATGCTGGTTATCTTATGGTCTTTGGTTTGATTGGTTATTTATTTACTTTATTTTTTACATAATCCATTTTCTGTTATACTTTGTTTCTCTTGTCCTGGACATGGAATAAGCCACTTTTAAGTTCACCTTATACAACCTTCTATATTTTAATGTCTTTTCTGGCATGCAGAGTAAGGGCAACGAGCAGTACATACGCTTCAATTAGCCACCAGCACGGACAACACAGGTCTATATAACAAAGCACAAAAGCTGCCTTGGTAGTCTTTAGCATGGTTGGATTGTGGAATGTTGGAATGGGACTGGAAAACCTGTGAACAATGTTCAACCTGTAATTCAGTGCAAGGTACGTCTGGATTCAATATCTAAAGGTAATGGGGAATTTATTTACTTGGATTGTTTAAAAGTTGTCAAAAGGCATAAAGATGTTGATAGGCATGCATGAAATCGCATAAATGTATAGTATAAATGTATCGAGACAGTGGAATGGACAAGAGAATTATTATTGATCAATAAGAGTGTATTGACTAAGTGCAGTATGGAGGAAAAAATTGTCAGGACTGTTCACAAAAGAACAAATAAAGGATGCTTCCACTGCGGAGAAAGACAAGGCCGTCGTGGTTGTGTATCACAAAGCACTGGGTGAATTCAGAACATGCTCAAAGTTGGATCAAGCGTTGTTGAGGAAAGATGACTGAGACAGATACGGCGTGAACCGAAGATGTGTGGTACCATTAAGTTGCTTGGCTCTCTCACAGAATGGCATCTCGGCAAAAGCAAAGAGCTGCATTTGGATGCTGAACGGTCTCCGCTTGAAAATGAGTTTAAACCAAAGGAGATTTTCTCTGTGACTTCAAGTGAAATGTCTAGTAGCAGATTGAGCAGATTAAAGAAAAGCTACGCCTCAATCGTATCTTCAACATCATCTGCATGAATTTAGGCCGATACTGAACGAGCAGCTCCACTGCCAAGATCGGACACGTCGAAAGAGAAACATTCTCTTGAGGAGAATCATCACAAAGGCGAATTAAGAAAACAAGGAAGTTCTTGAATATACAACTAAATATACAGCTGGCAGAATGAAGCGCTAGACTCTCCATCCTCAAAGGTGCTGAAAAAAATTCTAATCCAATTTCGGCGGATGGCACAACTGCTTATTCAGAATGTTGAGAGTGGGGAGTACAGGCTGTACTGTCTTGAAAAATACACCAAAGGTTCAGCTCAAGAACTTAAGGATTACAGAAATCCCATTTGGGTTTCATATAGGGCTCAGTTCACTCACTTTAATTAATCACAGTAACCTCTAAGAACTCACTACCTCACAAGCTCTTCATGGGGGTTCTTATTTAAGAGGACCAGGTAATATATTGTTCACTTTGAATCTCACAGTTGCCTTGGAGAGTACAGAGTGCCTAATGGCGAAGTTAAACATCAAAGACAGAAAGACATACTGACGAAACTGCACCCTACAGGACCCCCTCTAGACCCAGCCAAGTACACCAACTGAATATGGCATCGATTCCACAAGTGGACAGGACATGTCTGGAGTGGTGATGAGCCATGCCATCTGGGTAGCTACCCCAGGTCTATGGTATTTGTAGGTGCAGGATCTCAGGTGCAAATGGATCTCTCCACCACATCCCATAAATGCTTGATTGGGTTCATGTCAGGTAAAAAGCATGCGGTGGCTCCATTGGAGGCACGGTGCATTATGCTGTTGGAATATCCCATTATTGTGAGGGTACCAGGCAGTGAAACGCAGTGGACACAAGTCAATGATGTGTTTAGGTGGACAAGTGCACCCAACCCATGAGAACACACCACACACCAACATGGAGCCACCATCAACCTGCACAGTTCACAACTGGGGTCCATTGTTTCGTGAGGTCTGTGTTACACACCTTCCATGAGCCTGAATCAATTTCTACCGTGACTCACTGAACAGCAGATATTACCTCTAGGGTCCAGTTAGCAACCTCACAAGTCCAGGTGAGGTGCTGTGTCCAGTGCTTTGGTGTTAGCACAGGCTCTGGTATTTCTTCTGCTCCCACATCCCATAGAAGCTGAAGAATGCTGCACTGACCTGCAGGATGTACAAACATGTGTCTGGTCAACAGTGAATGAGAAGCATGACGTGTTTCTGTGAAGACGGGAAAAGCCAGATTGACTCTTTTGAAAAGAATTACTGCTCCCAGAGTAGAATTTACAGCTGCAGTGCTGGAAGTGGAGAGATTGGAGAGCTACAAATTTCTACTGAATATTCAATCTTTTTGGACTGACAAATTGTATTAAGTACTTAGCCAATGAATGCTTATGATTTCGCACCTCTGTAGCTTTAATAGAGTATCCACGATGCAAGAAAACAAAAATGTCTCTCAGATAAAGTGCATAAATGCAAAATCTAAATCAAGCCAATCATTCATCAAGAGGGCTAAATGCATTGAGTGGATACATGGCTCAGGAGTTCTGAAGACCAAAGAAAACAAGTGGACAGTTAATCCCATGGATGCACAGGTCTTCAAAGCAGATGATAAGTTCAAAAAAGTGCATGTAGTGTATTCATCCAGTGCAACAGAGAAAGAAAGTCTCAAAAAAACTGCTTTGGTTTTAAAGCTCAAATATGCACAAAAATGTACTTGTGAAAGAAAAAAGAAAATAAAGACAAATTCATAACACATTCTCAAAGAATAGACATTATTTCAAGGATGTTTTAAGACCATATTGGATGGTGGTTACAACCTCACATTGGAAGACTTGGAAAAGGCTGAAAAGGCTAATGTGGAATCTAGCCAGCTGCAAACATTTCCTGAAGAACCAGAAAAATTACAAAATATGACCTAATGCGTACCAAAATCCAGTTGCGCTTACTAATTAGATCCTGTGCTGAAAAATGTAATGTTGCAAATTGGTGCACATGTTTTTAGAGTAACTACTGTGGAGTAAAAAATTATTTGATCCCTCACTGATTTTGTAAGCCAAAGAAATAAACAGTCTATAATTTTAATATTTTTTTAAAGTGAGAGATAGTATATTGAAATAAAAATCTCTAAAATCACATTATAGAAAATACATTAATTGGTTTGCATTTCACTTAGTAAAACAAGTACCTGGTGGCAAAACCTTTGTTGGCAAGCACAGAGGTTAGATGTTTCTTGTAGTTGATGACCAGGTTTGCACACATATCAAGAGGAATTTTGGTCCACTCCTCTTTGCAGATCATCTGTAAATCCTTACGGTATTGATGCTGATGCTTGGCAACTCGAGGGTTCCCTCCACAGATTTTCTAAAGGATTAAGGTCTGTAGACTGGCTAGGCTGGCTAGGCCGCTCCATGACATTAATGTGCTTCTTCTTGAGAAACTCCTTAGTTTCCTTGGCTGTATGTTTTGGTCACTGTCGTGCTGGAAGACCCATCCACAACCCATTTTCAGTGTACTGCAGAGAGTGAGAAGGTTTTCACTCAGGATTTTACAGTTCATGGCGCCATCCATTGGGGTTGTCCTGTGCCCTTAGCAGAGAAACACCATCAAAGCATAATGTTACCACCTCCTCCATGCTTGACGGTGGGGAATTTGTTCTTGGGGTCACAATCAGTATTTCTCTTCCTCCAAAAGTTGACTTGATGCCAAAGAGCTCGATTTTGGTCTCATCTGACCACAGCACCTTCTCCCAAGCACTCTCTGATTCATTCAGGTATTCAGTGGCAAACTTCTGATGGACCTGCACGTGTGCCTTTCTCGAGCAAGGTGACCTTGCATGCACTGCAGCTTTTAATCTATTACGGCATATTGCGTTACCAACCAGCGTTACTGGTGACTGTGGTCCCAGCCGCTTTGAGATCATTAATAAGCTCCTCCCATGTAGCTGTAGGCTGATTTCTCACCTTTGTCATGACCACTGATACCCCACGAGGTGAGATCTTGCGTGGAGCCTCAGACCGAGATCGACTGATGGTCATTTTAAGTTTCTTCTATTTTTGTACAATTGCACCAACAGTTGTCTCCTTCTCACCAAGCTTATTGCTTATGGTTCTGTTGCCCATTCCAGCTTTGTGCTTTTCTATAATGTTGTCCCCCACATCCTTAGACAGCTCTTTGGTCTTGCCCATGGTGGAGAGGTTGGAGTTTGATCAATTCTGTGGACAGGTGTCTTTAATACAGGTGACAAGTTGAGACAGGTGTCTAATACGGGTGAAGAGTTGAAATGAGGGGTTTCTAACTGTGGGTCTGTGGGAGCCAAAAATCTTAATGATTGATAGGGGATCAAATTCTTATTTCATTCAATGAAATGCAAATCGATATATATATTTTCTGTAATGTGATTTTCTGGATTTTCTTTTGGATATCTCTCAGTGTTAAAATAAACCTACCATTAAAGTCATAGACTGTTCATTTCTTTGTCAGTGAGCAAACTTACAAAATCAGCAAGGGATCAAATAATTATTTCCGCCACTGTATGTCTGAGTATTTCAAGCACCCATCAATCTGCATAATAACCATTATATCTCTTAATAGCGCAATATATACACAAGGAAATTGGACGTGATGAAAGAAATCACGTTCTTTCAGAACTTCAAGAGAAATATTGCATCACAAATGCACATTCTGCTGAAAGAAAAACAATTACAGAATGTGTTACCTGCACACCCTGGTTTCATGTGGGAAAGGCTTATCCAGATGGTTCTGGATTCTGTCTATGTTACACGAGCGAATGCTTGATGATGAAGGCCTTTATACAGTGCTGTGTGAACAGAAAGTGTTTCTCAACAATCAACTGACTCAATTTAGAAGCATCAACACCAAATCACATTCTACTCCTGAAAACAAAGCTGATCCTACCACTTGGACTGTTTGACAAGTCTGATCTTTTCATGTGTAGGTGAAGACAAGTTCAGTACACAGCCGATTTGTTAAGAAAAAGATGGATGTATGAATATATCGCACTGACATGGGAATGGCAAAAGTGCAATCTCGCTCAAGTTGGAAACGTGATTGTGAATTCAACTGTACCTTGTGTATAATGCTTCCTGGGATAAGTACTAGATACCTCTCCAGATAAAAAGGTATATGCCTGGTTCACCAGATCTCTGTTGAGCAGGAGTCTATGTGACCATGCAAATTTAATTTCATTATTCTTTTTTTAATAAAACAATGTACATATGAAAAGATAATTGGCTCCATTTTGTGTTGTAGATAATTGTATGCACAAAGCATATAGTTAGGAGCAGAATGTAGGAGCCAATCTCAACATTATGTTGCCCTCCTGCATTCTACAGCCCAGGTGGAAAATCTGTCAGTGTTGAGGGACCAAGGCCCCCTGGGCAGGTAGAACTAGAAGTAGTTAATTGTCTTTGCTGTACAGCTGTCTGTATTGTATTTGTCTGGTTAGTTATTTGCTTGTTATGTTAAATCCAGTTTTCCTGCACTTTAGTGCAGGAAACAGAAATGTAGTTTCTGTTCCCCTTAATGACCTTTGGACATTGTACTTTTTTATTTATTGGCAACAACAGCAAGAACAGCATGCTGCAAAGAATACTCCTTAATTAACCGCAAAACACCCAGGCTGTGTTCGAAATAGCCTACTACATACTGCTGGTGTACTGCTTGGGCGCCAAATCAGTATGCCGTATGCAGTATGCGAATAAAAATAATTTTTCAAGTACGCGAAACATCCCTGGATGACATACTACTTCCGCAAAATATTCCAGTATGCGAACAGAGCTATCTTCGTGGTGTACTGCATCCCATCATGCAACGCTACGTTCACGTGACCCTGTAGTATGCTTTGCTTTTGTCGCATAATGGAAACTGTACTGCATACTACTACGAGGACCAGTATGCAGTATCCAGTATATACTGAGTGCAGTATGCAGTATGCCGTATGTAGTAGGCTATTTTGAACAGAGCCCCAGACAAACAGTCCATACACATATTAGGAAGGGACGGCCAACTGGTCATTTTCTATGGCCAAGGAATCCATTTAGTTCCAGCCCTAATCTAATGTTCTAGCAGAATATTTTGATTCTGCAGGGTAGTGCACCTTCAGAAACAGGGTCAGGACCAAACAACCAGAAGGACTGCAGCAGATTAGAACTAAGCTGCACAGAAGAGTTGATCCTCAGGTGCACGACTGGATCTAAACTCTGCAAAAGGGTCTATCTAGGAGGAAGGATGGGCAAACCTATTTCACAGCCCTCAGGGCAGGTGAGATTGATTCTCAGTGGGCTTATCAGGACGCTCACACATCCTGCTCTCTCCTTACTCTAACTGGGAGAAATGGAACGAGTCCATGCGGGGCAGGTAAGTTACAGTTCTTTGGAAAACCACCATTTCCTGCAATTTGTGAGAGCTTATCCCCCCACATTTACCAACTTCAAAAGGAACGAAATTCACATGCAAAACTAATAAACTGCAAGGACGAAGCTGCGAAGGGTTTTTTTTTGAGCAGTAATGAGCCCTTCACAACCCACAGCACACGGACAATAATCGCTCGAGACAGTTCGTTTAGCTAGCGGAGAGCTTGTTTCATGGACACATTCAGCTCTTGTTCTGCGTCCCAGTGTCCAGGCTTTTACAGGTTGGAATAAAATGCATGTGGAAGAAAAATAAAATGTACAGATTACTACTGTGGCGTGTGCTGCTGGTGTGATGCCCTCCAAAAGAGCCCCTGTGTTAAGGCTGTCTGAGGCTGAGAGACTGAGACAGAGGTGTGATGCCTCATGTTCTAGTGATAATGAAGGCGAGAGGAAGCTCAAAAGCCAAGGCACTCACCTTACATGTCAACGTCTCTGCAAATTTCTTGCTGTAGAGGGTGAAAGAAAAGGATTAATAACTAGCATAATATGCTGAGGTGTAAATTAAATTTTAAAAATGATGTGCTAGACAATTAATGACTTTTAGTGAGTGCCAGAAATAGAACCAAGAGTGGGTTCTCATGAAATGGAATGCATAAATCCTGTGCTGAAATTAACATATTGCATGGACAAAACAAATGATGAATGGTTGTTTTACAATATAGGCCTTAAACAAACAGATCACAAGGATATGTTTGCTAAGTGCAATAAAACTGAATGAGAAAGACCTACATGTAATAAAACAAGGTCAAAGGTCAGACTGTGATGGGCCAAGACAGTCCACATAGCATAATTAATTCCAACAACACTGTCTCCTGCAGGCTTTCACTCAGCTCTAGCAGTCTGAGCATCTCTGAGTGACAAACGCCTGAAGGTACTACTGAACGCCTCAGACATGTAGAAAGGAGGTCATATGTATCCTTCAATCAACAGTTCAGCATCGCTCAACACGGTGCTGTTTTCAGCGCTACCATGTAGCGTGGAGGAAGGGAAGCTCCTGAGCTATGCGGAAAGCCCAAACAGACGTGCCGTAATGTACCACCACGACAGGACGCGTCAGCCGTCTCGCTAACCCTGCCAACCATTCTCACGAACGCCCCTGCCAACAAAATTGTCGATTGGCCGTCGTCATGACAACAGCGCAGACACGACAGGAAAACAAGTCTCTCCGGCTTGTTTTGCTTGCCATCCTGACGTTCCTGGTCCCCGTCTAAGGTGTCTCATGGGATAGAATTACGGGCTTACATGGCTTACGCACAAGCGTCCCTCAGAGACTATGAAGGACAGGATTCAGTGGAGGGGAAACGACCGATTACTTTGTTTCTTTCTTGCTTTGAATTGAAGTTGGCTCTGTCTGCAGACGAGGTGGTACTGTCAGTGTGGGAGAGCTGCCACAGAGCTGACTGACAGCAGGGAGAGTGAGGGGAGAGGCATAGAGGGGACTTCATCTAATAAAACTTAATAACATGCAAGCGCACAGGCAGACAGACACTTACTGTATATATGAGTGGAGATGAAAGAGTCACACACCCTCACCGAGAGAGAGAGAGAGAAGGAGAGAGAGATAGAGTGAGAGAGAAGACGAAAGAAGGAGAGGGAGAGAGGAGAGGGTATGAAAGAAGGAGAGAAGGAGTGAGAGAGGGAGGGGGAAGAGAGGAGAGGGAGAGAGAGAAGGGGAGGGACAGGGATGTAGGGGAGAGAGGGAAGGAGAGGGAGAGAAAGAGAGAGGGAGAGAGGAAGAGAGAGAGAGAGACTCTGACCTCCTTGGGAAGCTGAACTTGAGTGTGTTCTGGATAAAGCCGTAACAGCATGGGCTGATCACAAATCCTGCTCTTGCCTGCACGCAGCGATCCACCACCATGTCGGTAGCTACACCACATGCATGGAGAGCAACCTGCAGGACACAGAAGAGAGAGCATGTATCTGCAGCACAGGGGAAACTCGGCTACACTTTCACACACATCCACTCAGATACGCCTCAATTATGAGATGCATGTCTGCTTGTCTGTGTTTGTCTGCGAGAGTACACAGCTGTTGTTCTCCTTTGTGCACGTGTACACGTGTGCACACACGCACACACACACACACACACACACACACACACACACATAAACGCACAAGCAAGAAAAAGCTAAAGCCCTGCTGGCAGATTCATCCAGAACATAATTCCCAGCTCTCCAGTGCTTCTCCTATGGAGGAGACGCTAAAGAATAGCGGGGCTCATGGATCTGTTAGCAGTTTGAGCACGGAAAGGCTTGGCCTCTACTGCAGCTGCTTAACAGTGCATGGTGCCACACAATTCTCTACATATTAGCTGCAAAACGGCCAATTCTCTGGAAAGGACTGTGAGGAGACAAAACAAAACCAACTTCAGAGTACCTGCACAGCCACCAGAGGATGGTCCTACACTTAACCTGCTCCTGACCTTTGGTAGCTACGACTGCACTCAGCTCAACCAGGGAACTGAGATTTGGAGGTGTGTGTGTGTGTGTGTGTGTGTGTGTGTGTCTGTGTTTGTTTTGGGAGGGGGGTGTTTTGCGTGTGGCTCTGTGGTGCCTCCTGTCAAAGTTGTGGATTAGCACAGCCCAAATCCTCACAAGAACATTTCTCAGGAATGGGTCCAAGTCTGGGGCTAATCACTCACTGGACTTGTTGCACACAGTTGCCATGGCAGGGTGCTCGCGTCATTAAGCAATGTGCAAGACAACAGCGGCCACAAACTCGCAAAGCTGAAGAGAAAGCGCAGGGCTTGTCAGCACAGAACTGGACATTCAGAGCAGCATCTGACATTTGCTTCTGATCAAACCCATGTAGCTACGTGCTAAAGAACTCGCAAATCAGTGATGGCTAATGGCTAGTGGGCACTCTCGTGGCATTCAGACTTCGACTCATTTTCTGAGGGAAAACGGAGGAAGCAAAATACCAACTTTTTTGAAGCGTAGCAGGTCCCAAACACCCATGTCACACTCCAGCCCGCCTGTTAACGTGTGGTCAGAAACCTACTGAATATGCCTTCGGCAGAACGAATCAGTGAAGGACAACAGCAAGACACCAACAGCTCCACATGTGAGCTGCTGGCTCTGGTTCATTCAGAAGGGACACAATGACGTTAACATCTCGAAACCCTTTCAGATAGCCATTACATAAGGCACTGTTAATGCAGCTATTGCATCCAAAAGAAAACTTCTCAGGGCATTAAGTGAGCGCATACGCACGCACGCATGCACGCACACCCACATACACACACACACACACTGAAGGAGCTCTTATCTTGGAACATCTTGATGAAAATGACCAGAATGTCATTCAAGCAACTGACAGCTTGGATGAAAGAGTTCCATTAATACACGGATTTCATCTTTGACAGGAGTTGTACTGAATCCCTGCTCTCTGGCAAAGTCTGACTCCCATCAAGCACAAAAAAGGGGAAAAAAATGTATCACACAATTATTCTGGAGAATAGCAGACACCATGAAAGACAACTTGTGACATTCAAAATCTGTGACATGTGCACCCATAGGGATTCAGCCTCTTTGTGGTGTCACTACCGTGTGACGTGCATGTGACAGGCGGGACGATTGTTCCGGAGCAAAGATTTGGCGAAACACCTGCCATAGCAAAAACGTACATCAACAGAACCTTTTCACACCCGCAACGTAAAGATTCCCAGGGTTAACAAGAACAGGCAAACAGTGCTACAAGTGCAAAGAGCTAAAACAGCCCCGGCGTGCTACACACGCCACATCATGTGTTTCAGGCACTGGATTCCATCTCTGGAAGGAGGTAAAGATGGTAATTCAAACTAGAATCTACTACAAGGCATTTGGTCTGGTCACTTTTACCGTAGACATGTAAGATCAGAAGAAACATGGTCCAAAACTCTGTGGACACTCCTGGACAAACACAAAGACTCTCCACTGAGGATCTGCAGCCAGCTGCTTCACTGCACCACAACCCGCCAGCACTTATCCGCCGATGAAAAGGGCAACGCGGCCTCCGCCAAATACAGCTTCTTCAGCTGCTTCATCTGTCTCATGCTTAAGGCTTTTATTTTGAATTTTTTGACACCAATGCATTTAAAACAAAAGAATATGTCAAAAAAAAAACTCTTTGTGGTTATAACGATGCATTGCGTGCGTGCTGGTATGTGTGACAAACCCAACCCACGCCAGCTGCCGTGGAATCTCCTCTCCGAGCATGCCGCTCACAACGCTCCTGCTTTTGTCCTTCCGCAAGAAGGGGAGCGGGGCACGTCCACGCTTGATTTCAGCGCCTGTGTTGGGAGGCGTGAGGTATGGGCGAGGCTGAAGACACAGGACACGCCGCTCCCGGTGTTCCTGCAGAGAGGTGGCGCTAGAGGGCTCCCAGCTCAGACGGGGAGGCCATGAGGAGCACGTCCCCATGGAGCGCCCGCCTCGGTCTCGCATTACGGGGCTGAGCAAACAAAAGCCAGAGAGGAGCCGTTCAGCTGTTGGCCATTCAGCACGCAAACTCCCCGGGCAGCGGACACGGCTGCTGGAGCACAGGCACGTTTGCATAACAACCACGGTGGAAAAGCAGGACCTGTTCAACCTGGAGGGGCTTACCTAGACCTGGCATCTGCACTGGGGTCTGGAGACTGGGTCTCTTTGCAACAGTATGGCAAAACAAGACAAAAGTTGACTATTTACCATAAACGTGTACAAAAGGAAAATGTTATGACAGAGATTGAGTGATAATTAGGTCTATATCAACAAATTCAAAGCAGGTGAAGATGGAGATCAGCATAAATACTGCAGTGAAAGTGATGCGTTGTGTCTGACTTAATTAACTGCGATGCCCTCTGCTGAAAAACTCTCGTCTGCTCAGGAGTGTCAGCTCAGCAGTAGCCAACATAATAAAAACCAAAAATGGATTTTAATAACAAACTGCTCACTCACTCACACACACACACACACACACACTCACACACCATCATAATCATCATGCCTTTTCAAGATTCCTTTCCCTGCAGTATACACAAAAAACATCATGGCCACCATAATGAACGTAAACAGTGCCCTATTAGCCAAGCTTTCCCTGACTTGGGTTTAACTCTAATGCCAATGTCAACGCCTGCACAAACAGATTGAAAATCATTTGCCCTTTTCCATATGAGCAATCTAAATATTCCCGAGGTTCCATCTCAATAGGAGTCCAAAATGTTGCCTCAGTGCCGAGCACAGCAACATGGGTTTTTAAATTGCTTGTGCTTTGCATTTACCGAGTTGCAAGGATCACAGAACAGAAGCCATGAAAACAGCAACATTCAGGTCAAAGGTCATAGATTTGAGGGTTAAGACAGGAGGGCTACAAGAAAAAATACTACAGGTTGCACAATAATAGCTTAGTATTTCTTACAGACCATGTCGGGTATATAATGAGATACACGTTCAGTGCACAAGTGATGATTCTGACACACACAAGGCTCCACAGGTAACAGGCAAGCCTTAAATGCTTCACCATCACCACCACCTTCATCTTCTGATGCCTCTAGAACATATTGTAACATTTGCCTTTTGAAAACAAACTGTTACAGTAGCATTGCTGCAACCATTTCCAAGCTCTACCTGGTCATCAGATGATGGCATTGTCAGGGTTGGCTCCGATGCGGCTCCACCTGTGGCCACTAGGGGGAGTTCTTATAACCCTCACGGTTCGTCTTGATAACCGGCGGCGTGAGCGTAAACACACCCGACGATCACATCCTCGCGACGTTACCCCTGTTAGAGAGATGGTTCGTTCTGCCGAGTCAGAAGGGAGTAGGGAGGACCATACTTCCCAACCCATGCAGTTGGGACACACACGGTTGTCTAGACAGGAGAGACAGGCACGCATTCAGGAAGGCAGGTGTCTGTACTGCGGTCAAGGGGGACATTTGCGATCCAACTTCCCAGGGTTGCGGGGAAAAGGGGAAACCCGCCAGTAGCGACGGAGGTCCTGGCGGGTTCTATCACTCATCCTCCGAACACCGGCCTGTTCGTGCACGTCACTTTGACCTGGCGTGGCTCTGCTGAACATCGCTTGTTGGCGGTGGTTGACTCTGGGGCTGCCTCCAGCTTCATGGACGCCTCTGTGGCTAGAGAATTAGGTGTTCCTCTCATAGCCTTGGATCCGCCTCTCACTGTCACCGCCGTGGACGGCCGAGCCCTACGTTCCGGGAAAGTCGCTCAACAGACCGTCCCTATTGAAATGAGTATCGGCAGACACCGGGAAAGCATAACATTTTACGTCATTGACGCTCCTCAGTTGCGTTTGATCCTGGGGTTTTCGTGGCTGCAGCACCACAACCCCGAGGCTGTCGCGCACCGTCCTTAACTGGGGTTCTCTGTGTAAGGTTTCCTGTCTCACTAACAATCCTGTCTCCGCTACTAACAAACCTCCAGAACCCATTGACCTTTCACGAGTTCCCCCAGCCTATCATGACCTCCAGGATGTCTTTTGCAAGAAGAAGGCCGGTTGCCTACCTCCTCACAGACCTTATGATATCGCCATCAACCTGTTGCCTGGTTGTAGCCCTCCTAGGGGGCGACTGTTTTCTCTAGCCGCCCCTGAGCGGAAAGCTATGGATGAGTACATCCAGGAGGCCTTATCGGCAGGGTTTATCCGACCCTCCTCTTCACCTGCGGGTGCTGGCTTCTTTTTTTGTTGGGAAAAAGGATGGGGGTTTACGGCCGTGTGTGGACTACAGAGGTCTTAACAAAATAACAGTGAAGGATCGCCACCCATTACCTTTAATGACGACCGCTTTTGAGGCCTTACAAAAAGCTACCGTGTTCACCAAACTTGACCTCAGAAGTGCTTACAATCTGGTTCGTGTGCGGGAGGGGGATGAATGGAAAACCGCATTCATTACCCCCTCCGGCCACTACGAATATCTGGTGATGCCTTTTGGGTTGATGAACGCACCTGCGGTATTTCAGCGGTTCATCAATGAGGTACTACTGAAGCTCTGGACCAGTATGCCTTCGTGTATCTAGATGACGTTTTGATTTATAGCCACTCGGAGAGGGAGCACGTGCGTCACGTACGGAGAGTTCTCCAGCTCCTCATGGAGAACCACCTGTACGTGAAGCTCGAGAAGTCATTGTTTCATGTTCAGGAGGTTGGCTTCCTAGGGTTCATAGTGGGCCAGAATTCTGGTGGGGGCCATACTATCCCAACGTTCAGGCACGCCGCCTAAATTTCACACTTGTGCGTATTATTCTCATCGTCTTACTCCTGCATAGCGCAATTACGATGTTGGGGATAAGGAGTTACTTGCGGTCAAGCTAGCTCTCGAGGAGTGGAGACAGTGGCTGGAGGGGGCCAAACATCCGTTCCTAGTTTGGACGGACCATAAGAATCTAGCCTACCTCCAGCAGGCCAAATGTCTCAATTCCAGGCAAGCCAGGTGGTCTTTATTTTTTGACAGGTTTGATTTTGTGCTGTCCTACCGCCCCGGGACCAAAAACGCCAAACCTGACGCGCTCTCTCGCCAATGGGATTTGACACCTGCGGTACTCCCCACGGCTAAAGTTGTCGCTCCCATTCAATGGGATATTGAATCGGCAGTCAAACAGTCCCTGGTCGCTAACCCAGGCCCTGGGGGTGATCCGCCGGTACGGTTGTTCGTCCACCCGCCACTACGTAAGCAAGTGATGGAGTGGGGGAATGACTCAACCTTTTCCGCTCATCCTGGTGCCCGGCGCACTCTCGAGCTCCTGCAAAGGAGGTTTTGGTGGCCCGGTATGGATCAAGACGTCAGGGTCTATGTTACTGCCTGTGTCGTATGTGCCAGGGGCAAGTCGTCGCGGGCGCCGCCAGCTGGGCTTTTGCGTCCGCTCCCTGTTCCCTCTAGACCATGGTCTCATGTGTCCCTAGATTTCGTCACCGGGTTGCCCCCCTCTCGTGGTCACACTGCTGTGCTCGTTATTGTGGACCGTTTCTCTAAGGCGGCCAAGTTTGTGGCTCTTGCTAAACTCCCCTCGGCCAGTGAAACGGCGGCCCTTTTTCTCGCCAACGTGGTGCGGTCTCATGGCTTTCTCCTGGACGTGGTTTCTGACCGGGGGCCGCAATTTACCAGTCGTTTCTGGGGGGCCTTCTTGGGTCTTCTGGGTGCTAAGGCCAGTCTCTCGTCCGGGTTTCATCCCCAGACTAACGGCCAGACTGAGCGGGTCAACCAGGATATGGAACAAGCTCTGAGATGCCTGGCCTCATCTAACCCCTCCTCCTGGTCCGACCAGCTCATCTGGGCCGAGTACGCCCATAACACACTGTGGCATTCTGCCCTGGGCATGTCACCATTCGAATGTCTTTATGGCTATGCTCCTCCTATGTTCGCTGACCAGGAAGCCGAAGTGGCTGTTCCGGGGGCCAAGGCTCTGGTTTGGCGTTGTCGTCTGGCCTGGCGGAAGGCCCACAAGGCCCTGCTTGCGGCCTCCGCTGTCTACCGCTGTGTTCCATTCCGTGACACACAAAATATAGGACAGTCAACACGTCAAAAACCAAACAAACAATCTGAGGGAAAATTCAAAAGAAAGAAAGTGAAGAGCAGAGACTGAGAAATTGTGGTAATGGCTTCCTTAGTTTTGCAGCTATGACACCGAGTGATCTGAATTTAGAAGATGAGAAGATGGCCAGAGCAGTATGGGTGTAAAGGTTTAGTTTAGCTACGTCTGTGTAGAGATTTGCATGTGACCAAGAGGAGTTTAAAGTGAATGTGTTCTGGCATAGGTAACCAGTATAGCCAATGTAGAACTGGAGTGATGTGGGTAGAATTTTTTAGTACATTGAAAGAATTCTGGCACCTGAATTTAGGATGTACTAAAGAGAATGGATGGTTTTGTCTGCCGATGAAGAGAGACTTGCAATAATTAAAGACAGGGTGAGATGAAAGCACGAACCTGTATTTCTGCATCTTGTTTGGTGAGCATATGCAAAAGTCAAGCAATTTTACTGAGGTGGGAAAAGGCTTGATGTAGGGATCAAAAGCAGAGGAGAAGATCAGAGGAAATTTAGACAAAGAGAACAACGTGGTTACAAACTACCGATGAGGTTTGGCAGTGATGCCATCTAGCCTGAGACAAAAAATGGATCCATAAAAAATTATGGATTTACAACCAGTGAGTAAAACTTCACTTTTGACAGGATTTTAATTGAAGAAGTTTATGCTCATCCACAGTGTAAGATGTTGAACAGAAGAACAGGGGTTGATGGTGGTGGTGGTAGCCCTGGTGCAAATATAGATCTTCATGTCATCAGCATACGAGTAGAAGTGAATTATGTGACCAAGGTGTACCATGAAGATAATGAACAGGAGAAGACCAATGACTGAACCCTGAGGCACTACTTGAGTAATGATATCAATGTGTGATTTATGTTTTCCAAGGGCAACGATATACATTTCTATTAGAAATATAAAAATTTAACCTCATGCAAGTGCAGTGTTGCTAATTCCAATAGCTGGGAGATGGGTGATGAGCATTTGATGATTAAGTGTGTCAGATGCGGCACTTAAATCTAGAAGGAGAAAAATACTAAGGGCACCATGGTGAGGAGGAAATCACTGAGGACACATAACAGAGCTGTCTAAGTAGTGTGCTGTCTAAGTAGTGTGCATGGTGTGGAAACCAGATTGGAAAAGTTCAAAAAGGTCATGAGTGTTGAAAAAAGACAGAGAGGCTACAACCTTTTCTAATAACTTGGTTAAAAAGGGGAGATTAGAAATAGGCTGATAATTTTCAAGGATTGATGCATTTAGACCAGTTTCTTTAAGAATGGGAGTTTGTCTGGGGTTTTGAGGGTCTTAGGAACAAATCCTGAAGCAAGGGAAGTGACAAATAGGAATCGAAATAGAAATAGCATAAAACACTTCTTAATGGTAGCAGGATCAGGCAGAGGAGCTGGATGTAGCTATTAATTCAGGAATGGGAGAGGGTTGAGAGATGGAAAACAGAAAACTGTTCGGCAGCGGGATCGAGAATGGTGTCCCTGTGATCAGGCACGGGGAGAGCAGAGCGGAAATTATATATATGGTGCCATCTTTTATATTTAAAGAATCTACAATAAACCGTCAATAAACACTACTAGGAGGAGCAGCCAATGGGAGCAGGAGAAGTTTATTAATAGTAGAACGTATTTTGGGCTTTCAACCACTGATGACAGATGAAATATAAAGTTAACAAGCAGCATTTAGGGGTGTCCCATACATAACTAATCATGTAGTGCGTGAACAGTTAGGCAGGTTTCTTATAAAGGTGCTCAGGGCACTGACCTGTAGTTTTCAAAGCATGTTGCTCAGGGGTCTAGTCTAGTCTTTAGGGGGCACACCTGTTAGAGTATATTAGACATGGAGGCATTACAGGGAGACAGAACATCATCAGCCCAAGAACATTTAGAAATAGATGAGAGAATAGTGAAGGTGAGAGAGGATCAACAGCTTTGAAATGAAATTACAGATTTAATGCAACTGAGACGCTACCAGCAGCTTCAATGGGTCTGTGATCAGAGATGCCATCTAGGGATCCAGAAACAGACCAAAACAACAGATCACATCCGATGAGTGCCCATGAGAGTGAGAGGGCAAAAACCACCATGTAGTGTCAGACAATAACAACAGATCACAGACAAAAACTCAGCTGACGGTGAACAACCTGCGTCCACATGGATGTTGAAGTCCCCAAGCACAACCACTGCTGGACATGCAGAACTGATCAAAGTGAATACTTCACTGACTTCTGATAGGAAAAACTCGCGTGGTCCATAAATTAGAGACATCAATGGTATGGACTTAACTGGTGTCACTGCCCAATATCCAAATAAAGGTACTTCATGAAACCTCCATGAGAAACCTTCATGAGACTACAGTTAAGATCAGCAGCCAGGCCACTACCTTTTCCCAAGCGCCTGGGCTTAGACATGTAATTGTAGTCGGTGGGTGTCATTAGATTAAGGTGGAGGTAGTCCCGGAGTTGCTGCCAAGTCTCCATAAGGAAGGATATGGTAAATGTGCTCTGAACAATGAGAACACGGCTTACAGAAGCTTCATCCATAAGGGATCGAAATCTGAGTAATGCAAAAGTACATTTAAATCGATGTCAGGCAGCCGGCATAGCATGGAAGCAGAAGGGTCCAGACAGGAACAAAAGCAGGAACTGCAGAGTTGTGCTGGTAAGCACCAAAAGCCAAAAAAAAAAGACCAGGAACCAGTACAAATCCAGAAGAGAGAACGGCAAATCTTTTCTGGTACAAAACCAGTCCACACATCCGTAAAAGCTCTGGTCAGTGATACTCATGCTTATCATGCTACGTTAGCCAACCTGCCACACCAACACCAGTTAAACAGCAGGAAGGACATACGTAGCAATGGTGCGTATCTAAGAACTGGATTCCAGAAACCTCCAGAGATCTCACAATCTCACCTGACAAAGACGCAGTTGGAGTGCAGGTCAGTGGGCAGAAAGTTCACAGCAGGGAGGGAGGACATGTCGAAAGCACAGAGCAGCAGACACACACACTTAGGAAAACTCAGAATTGAGAAGCAAAACAAATACAATCCAACGAGAAGCACCCGCCACAAACACACCAACCGCCTGATCTTATCCATGCATTCAGGCTCGTGATTTATTGATTCAAGTTTCAATATCAACCTTCAAAACACACAGTCATAAATGCCAAGATGACTGTATATTTAATTCTTTGATATCTGATATTTTAAAAATTGATAACTTGATAAAAGATTGTAATAATAATCCATTGTATTATTAAAAAGCATGTAAGGCCCATATTTTAAAATATGAAGGACAAAGCATTAGTAATAGTTCTCTATAAACACGCTATAACACATTCACAAGGCACTTATAACTTCCATCAGTGGTTTGGTACCAGCTTGGTTTGTGGAGCCATATGAGAGTACGCACCCCTATGTGGAAAGGACCTGTGAAGTAGTCGAGGTTGGCCTGGATGAAGGAGACGTTCTTCAGGCCGAGTCGAGAACTCCTCTCTCTCGCCCTCATCAGAGACTCTTCCTTGTTTTCGATGAGGATGACCTGAGGGGTTCAAAACGGCGACACTATATGACCATTCACAGCTTCTGAAAACCTTTCTAATGTTTTTATACTAAACTGCAATCAGTTCAATCAAGTAACACTTCAGTAATTACCTGGGCTTTGTACCGAACAGTATTCAGTTCAAATTTAAGAATGAATTTCTTCAAACTCTAATAGTAACACTACAGTAATTATCTGTAGTGCTTTTAAGTGAGTGCACAAACCTCCGGAGAACCTGAGGCACCTGGAGGGTTTCCTCTCCTTTAGGCTAATCCTGCTACGACTGAGCAAGGGTTTCTGGACTCACCTGACACTCGGGAAGCGTGTGTGCCAGGACAATCCCGACATGGCCCTGAACACAAATAAACGAAGAGGAGAAATAGTCAGGAGAGGCTGCACACAAAGTTCAACGGGCAGGAGGCACCGGTAGGCGGCTCTGTCTGCTGGAATCCCGACCCGCTCGCCGACGCGCCTGTGAACCCGAGACGTGAAAGCCTCCCTCCAGACGCGACGTCTGGGTGCAGGATAACTGGAGAGCTACAGTAGGTGAGGAGAGGGAGGGGCTTTCACACCCACACCAAATGCAGCAGAGAATGGATCAGAAGTGAAAACACCAAACGCAACAACAACAAAACAAGGAAGCACAGAAACGAAGAGATGAAATAAGAGACGTGTCATCTAAAAAATGGCCTCAAGATCAAAGAAAGCAACCTTAACTAGTTTAATGTGGCAGTCAAATGATGGGATCAGTGGGATCTACAATAACTCCAGGATCCCGAACCTTCTGATCTGAGATCCTTGGCATGCGCCTTCCTGCCATCTGATTCGCTTAAGAGTGTCTGGGGAAGCAATTAGTATTGCCTTTGATGCATCATTATTTAATAAAAAAAAAAATCTAGACATCCAGGTTTTTATTTTTATACCAGTCTAGAGAGGGAGGGAGGTGTGTGTGTGTGTGTGTGTGTGGTGGAGGTGGTGGTGGGAATAGAAAGTAGCAGACCAAAACTAAGCCCAGTGGAACACGATAAGAGGGGTCAGATAGGGCAGACTAAACCTACCAATTCAGACAAATTGCTGTCTGTCATTGAGATACGACCTGAACACACAACGGCAGTGTCAGTGGTGATGACCTTATTTTGGAGCTTATGGAATAAATGCATGACACACTGTCAAAAGCAACAAGATGCAAGAGGACAAGTATGTCCATGAATCCAGGGGCAGCTGCAATGAGCAGGGTCATTTCCAACCTGAACCAAAGCCCCCGCACTACTGACTCTAAACCCAACCTGAACCAAAGCCCCCGCACTACTGACTCTAAACCCAACCTGAACCAAAGCCCCCGCACTACTGACTCTAAACCCAACCTGAACCAAAGCCCCCGCACTACTGACTCTAAACCCAACCTGGACCAAACTGACTCTAAACCCAACCTGGACCAAAGCCCCCACACTACTGACTCTAAACCCAACCTGGACCAAAGCCCCCGCATTACTGACTCTAAACCCAACCTGGACCAAAGCCCCGGCACTACTGACTCTAAACCCAACCTGAACCAAAGCCCCCGCACTACTGACTCTAAACCCAACCTGGACCAAAGCCCCCGCACTACTGACTCTAAACCCAACCTGGACCAAAGCCCCCACACTACTGACTCTAAACCCAACCTGAACCAAAGCCCCCACACTACTGACTCTAAACCCAACCTGGACCAAAGCCCCCGCATTACTGACTCTAAACCCAACCTGGACCAAAGCCCCCGCACTACACACTACTGACTCTAAACCCAACCTGGACCAAAGCCCCCACACTACTGACTCTAAACCCAACCTGAACCAAAGCCCCCGCACTACTGACTCTAAACCCAACCTGGACCAAAGCCCCCACACTACTGACTCTAAACCCAACCTGGACCAAAGCCCCCGCACTACTGACTCTAAACCCAACCTGAACCAAAGCCCCCGCACTACTGACTCTAAACCCAACCTGAACCAAAGCCCCCGCACTACTGACTCTAAACCCAACCTGGACCAAAGCCCCCGCACTACTGACTCTAAACCCAACCTGGACCAAAGCCCCCGCACTACTGACTCTAAACCCAACCTGGACCAAAGCCCCCACACTACTGACTCTAAACCCAACCTGGACCAAAGCCCCCCACACTACTGACTCTAAACCCAACCTGGACCAAAGCCCCCGCACTACTGACTCTAAACCCAACCTGGACCAAAGCCCCCGCACTACTGACTCTAAACCCAACCTGGACCAAAGCCCATGCCAGAGCCGGTGTGCCATATACACTCACTAGGCCCCCTCATCTCCCCCTCGCATCATAAGAAGATGAAACTTAGCGAATCCCAGGCCCAAATCCACCCCCCCCCCCCACCCATCAGTCAGGGAGCAGGTACACACACCCACCCCAAAGCACACAAAAACACTTACTCCGCCACTACAGAAGTCCACTATAGTGTGACCCGGACGGGCCATCTCCATCACCATGGCGACCAAGTTGTTTAGCTGCTGCTGCTTGCGCACAGCTCGAGTGGCGGACATCTTGCCTACGGAGAGGAAGAGGAGTAGAATGAACACATGAGTGGTGTGGCAAGGAGAACTGCGACTGGCGGGGGCATGGCAGGGGGCGTGGAATGACTGGGCGGGGCATGGATGGGGGTGGGGTATGACTGGGCGGGGCATAGCTGGGGGCGGAGAATGACTGGGCTTGAACACCACTCTCAGCCCATCATCCACCATCAGTATGCCAGCACATGAAAAATAATTACTCAGCACCATCTCTTCATTAAATAGCCATAGTAATGACCCAGCACATGACTACTTGATGAATTCTTGATTTTATATCTTTAAATGTGCAGCCCTGGCTGACAGCCTAGCACACTGTGTCTGTGAGCATCAAGGGTCAACCTGAAGCCCACTCACAACACACTACTTATTTGCCATTACCCTGATTGCACACAATGAACACTGATCCATTTCCACGTACACACACAGAAACGTCCCCAGGGAAAACACTGAATGCATCCATTTGCAATCCAAAAGCAAAAGAAGAGAGAAAATATTAAAATGACCCTTTTCTTAGCCTTGGCTTCCCACTGTTCCCCAAACAGTATGAGCCTCTACTTCACCACCTGTACTGCAGCTACGGGGGTCAGCAGTAAACCTTCCGCTCACATCACCTCCCACCCAACATGAAGGCGCCTTTTGCCGCAGTTCCCCCCCGGAGGTGTGCAATTGTGCTGCAGACACTGGCTCTGTGGCTCTGTGCGGAAGCTCCAGAAGTGGGGTCACGACCCTGTGGTGCTCTGTCCACACAAACCAAGCAGAGAGCTACTCTATAGATGCGGGGCAGAGCGACTCCGTAGAGGCGGGGCAGAGCGACTCCGAAGAGGCGGGGCAGAGCGACCCCGTAGAGGCGGGGCAGAGCGACTCCGTAGAGGCGGGGCAGAGCGACCCCGTAGAGGCGGGGCAGACTGCAGGGGAGGGAGAGGCCAGGAGCGAAGACTCAAAACAGGATTCAAAGGAACGTGCTCTTTGGCAGTCATTACAAAGGCTGGAGACCTGGCTTTTCATCCAGAACACGCAGCTGCTTGAAACCTTGTAGTCGAGTGCCATGGGCTGCCATTATCTCCACGCCTGAAAACACATTTGAAACATGCCATGCCCACATGGGCAAAGGCACCAGCACTTCCATTCCGAGCAAATCCCAAGAGCCCCAGGGTTTGGCGAGGGCGTGGCTTCCCATGACAATAGCAACACGGAACATTCCAGCAATCCAGCTCACGTATCTCTCAGTGCTGATTAGAACCTATGCATGCAAACTGTAAAAAAAAATGTAAAAAAACATGACACAACACTATACAAGAGGGAGAGATGGTGAAAGGTCCTTGAGGTTTACAGAGGTAACCAGCGTTTTGAACCGTCTGAGATATTCCTGTCTGTGGTTTGCCTTAATGCAGCAGACTGTGCTCGGCAGGGACACTAAAACTCTGCAAACAGCCAAAAAGAGTCCCTACGAAAGGACCCCGAGTTTTCATTGGTTGCTGGACACCCTGGGGCCACACCAGGGAGATGGATGCGTCTACATTCAATGAGTAGTGTGTGTGTGTGTGTGTGTGTGTGGTATTTGACAAAGCTGGAGTGAGAAAATCGAAAGGAGACAATTCCCAATGCCAACCAATTCAGCACCTATAGAAAAAAAAAGCTGGCTGGTGTGGTGCCGTGTCCAGACGTTCAATCTGGCCCTGGAAGTGGGGTTTTTAGGGGAGAGGAGGAGACCCACCTGAAACACAGGGCCATCTATTCATCAGCCCCACGATTACAGGCTCCTGACAGCCCAGCTAGATTCTTCCCATCAGCGAGCCACACATAGAAAGCCCTTCCAGTAAACCAGGCCTCCATAATCCAGTGACTCAGATCCTCAAGAGAGGGACGTGACTGAGTAAGTGTGGGGCGGAGGCGGGAAGGTGAAGGGAGGAAGGTGAGAGAGAGAGAGAGAGAGAGAGAGAGAGAGATAGAGAGGGGTAGGGAGGGTTAGAGATAGATATAGAGACAGGGAGATAGAATGTGTATAAAATTCAACTATAGAAATGACTGAAAACCAAACAAATTGCTCCACTGAATCCATTTGGAGAGTTGGGGAGCTGGAGCACCTGAGTGGGCGTTGAACTCACGTTGTTCCTCTAATGTAGAGTGATGCCACAGAACAGCAGAATCGTACGGAACAAGTATAATTAGTTGGAAGTCATGTAAATTTTCAACCAGCTTGGGAATGAAACACATTTTCGGGATAACCTCCGACCCTCTGCATATTATAAATATTATGCATGTCAAAAATGAACTGTTCGGTATAGACAGAAGCTCTGAAAACTCTCTTTCCAAGAACATCCAGGAATGCGTTATTGTTGCAGGCGGTTATGTAAGGGTGATGTTTGAAGAACTGCACGTTCTCCTCAGGGGATTAGTGCTACAACGCTGGCCTGCAGATGCATGCGTCCCCGTCACCAGGTCACTGTCTCGCACAGCCCTTCACACTCGACGAGGAGAAAAAAGGAGATAAGAAGCGACGAAGGCCCAGCAGCGACATGCAGGATTTGCCAGACGTGAAGCCTTTGAAAATGCAGCGAGTGAGAGCACGATTTTGGCCCTCCCCAGATTACAACCGTCCACAGGTCTGTCAACACCGACTGTGATGGCGGGCACGGCTGTACCCGAGACGGTGGAACCATATGTAATTAACTGTATTAGACAGCTGTAACCACATCTCAGGCTCCATCCTGCTCATCAGGCTGCAACACCTTGTCACATGTGAGAATGTGCCAGACGCCCGCTCAGCGAAGCGCACAAAAACACGTCCCAGGTTCACGAGGAAGCCTTTCTCCATGCGAACTCTGCAGAGACCACAGCGAGTGGTTCAAAGGTGATCTAACCTGACTACACTGACTTGGATAATAATAGAAGATTTAACTTCACACTGTGGTAAGATCTTTGCATGGAAACTGGCAAGTTTAAAGTTAATAAGGCCTAATTATGAGAGTGCTCTTCAACGGTAATTAATGACCACCAAGAGGGACAAATTAAGCAAGAACACTACTCGCTAAAGCATCGTCAAATTCCAGTAAGGATATCATCTGTTATCTCTGAGTGGGCAGTGCCACCAGTATCGACAATATGACCAAGTTATCATGTAAAGCTGCCACTCGAAGAGGCGTGACAACTATCAATACATCTTAATGTCAAAACACTGACAAACAGATAGGTTATCACTGCTCAAGCAAAGAGGGGTGTAAGAAAGACGAGGGAGAGGCGGAGTCAAAGCTGATTGGGCCACGGAGCCTTCATTTACTTCTCCAGCTGGGCTGAAGCATTGGTTTCTGTGGTGTTCACCACCAGGCCTGCAAGGAGTTATGCCCCTTCACTGGGCCTTTAAACACCACATTCAGAATTTTAAAGACCTCGATCCTAGACAATGAAATGAAGCATTACTGAAACAGGATCGTTCTGACCTATATCGATGTTTTCAACAACTGGTCCAAGGATGGCAATGCTTGCAAACATCCATTTGGCTTCCTTTCAGCTCATATAAAACCTTGGTGGGAAAAAAATGGGATTTCTGAACTTTTAGTAAGAGGCTTTCTGCAAACATGAGGCAATACGTGTGTGCATGCTGGTTTTGGTTGCCTGCATATACCGCCTTTGACCTCAGTATGAGATGAAGCCAAATCTCAAAGGGGTAAGCACACCCCAAATCCCCACCGCTCAGAGTCATTTTGATTCTTTTAGATCCCATGCTAAGGTTCAAAAACCAATGGCACGAGTGCACCGAAAACAAAGATGTGAGAATGAATGTCACAAAAGGAATATTTAAGAAATGTTATTGTGAAATCAAAAGAAACCCACCAAACATTGTTTCCAACCTCGTCTGCGTTGTAGCAGCACCAACTGCCTCAGCCAACCTTGCCCAGACAGAGCTACCTCTGACAGGCTGTAGGTCGAAGTCTTGCTTACTCGTGATGAATCGGTAGTGATTCTAAAAGCGTCAGATTCTTGAGTTCTGAGAAAAAAAAACTATATCAGAGCAGCACAGATGGAGGTCTTCAAGAACAGATAAGAGGAGGAGATTTGCACCTGATACACGCCTCCAAAGATGAGCAAATGTCAAGGGATCAGCCTGCTTCAAGTAGTGGAAAGTCACAGAGAGAGAGACCTATCCAAATCCCACATCAATCATGGAAACAACAGTGTCTAACTGAAAAAGCCCCCTTTTGACAGCGTTGTCAAATACCAGTCGCATGACAATTACTCTGGATTTAGTAGCTGCTACCTTGGTGGCAGCTAACGGAGAACCAAATAAAGAAATAAAGATGTATGACATTACTTCAGAAATATGAATGACTCCTAGTGAGGAGAAAGTGACTGAAAGGTCTGTATGAGCTCCATTTTCAGCACTTTCGTTTAAACAAGCTGCTATTTATTTTGCGGTGACGAAAATGAGGAGTCTGTTGTAAAGTTCTCACTCTCACTTCTGAGAGCGCCACGTGAGAGATGCAAGCAATCGCTAGTGCTGACCTCCACACTAAAGGTCAGAACTCCAGAACAAAGCGCGGGGTGAAACTAGTTACGGAAATGAACGATGGCAGTTCAGTACTCAACAAGGCATCCTGCTCAATCTGCCAAGAACGCTAAGAGCCTATTTCAAGCACCCCATTTACTGAGCCATCAACACTTTCTCCTTGATGAACTCTGGATCTGAAAATGGAAAGCAACTGTCAGAAAGAGACAGGTGAGTCCATTTTGGGCCACGTTATGAAGCTGCACCGCAATGATTACACAGCTTGCGAAATGCTGGAAGGATTGCTGGGTGCAGCCAGCAATTCTGGGCCAGAGTTTCTGTAGTGTCTGGAGACTGGGAGCAGGGCTGGGTGTGGGGTGTGGGGGTGTGGGGGTGTGGTGGTGTGGTGGTGGGGAGGCCTGTCTGTCTGGACTGTCATTCTCCACAGCTGCCACGCACTGGGGCCGAACGACTCCTTGGCCAACAGAAGCCCGAAAACAGCACTGGGAGATCAACCCTGAGGTCATCTGACTTTGGAACAGAAGGTCCGCCAACTGAGATTTGGAGGTGAGGATGCTGAATGAATATGTAAATAATTTAAAAAAATAAAGAATAAATAAACAATTTCTTCCAATTCTGCACTACCTCATTCTAACTGCATTAAGTGTCAAATGCATTCTGTTCACATACAGTGTATGGGTCTCAACAGACACCGGCTTCCCACTGAAAGCCTTCTGTTTAACCTTCATCAGAATTGAGCATGAGCCAAAGAGCATTGTGGGCACGTGTGTGTGTGTGTGTGTGTGTTGCAGGAGTGAGGAAAAAGAGCATGTGAGTAAGCAGTTAAATGAGTCAAGTGGTGCATCTGCCTTAGATGATTACCACAGGGCTGGCAGGCCAGGATCCCCTTGGTGAGAGGAGGTTCCAGGAAGCCAAGTGAACACTACAGCTCACCCTCATAGATCGTGTGTGTGTGTGTGGGGAAGTGAGAACAAAAAGTTAAACTCCAATGGCACATAGCCTGCACGGTGTGCAAAGCATCTGCCCTGCTCACCCCTGCACACCCGGCTCTCGCCCCCCATCACGCCCCCTCTCTCCTGGATGAAGGGCCCTTATCCGCCCCTCATCAGTGGGGCTCTGCACCTCGGAAGACAATATCTCCCTGATCGGAATGTAAACAGGAGCTCTGCCACACAGGGCAGCCTTTGTTCAGGGGCCCAGAATTCCGGACCTGTCTCACCGTCCTCAGACTAAACTGAGTGTGGCTCTCACCCCCTTCCAGCTACTTACGGTGTGTGAAAGAGGGAGAGATAACATAGGATGGACAGCACATAGGATGGGGGGGATTTTGTTTAAACACACACACGTAGGCACACACGCACAGACACATGCAGACACACACGCACAAACACACAAGTGTAATGTGCCGTGATTATCATGCCTTCCCGCCCCAAGCTGGTAACTGATGGCGACAGGCCTCAACAGAGATATAAGCCTTGCTATAAGCAAGGTAAACATTTCAAGTTCATGTCTAATTTGTGACATCTTCTGCTTAGGAACTAAGTCGGGTTGGCTGGGCTGAATTCCAAAGCATCGTGGGTCATGAGGGTGGAGGTAACCACAGGTGTGCACGTGTATGTGATTACTATTGATCAGCTCACACAAGAATGAGTCTCGACCTGGTCATTTCAAGAAACAAGGTTGCTCCTCCGAAGCTGTGGAGAAGCATTCCAACAGTGCACGCATGGTTGTTTGGTCTGTGCACTGCTGTGACTTCCCTCGGTGGTTTGGACGAGAGCTTGAAAGGTTGGAGTGGTCTTTTTTTTTTTTTAAATAAAGTAAACGAAATGCATTTCTACATCCTGTGAACCTTCTGAAAATCCACTGGAAGGCAGTAAACACATAGCAAGAGGCAAAAACATATACAACATAAAAACATATATAGCGTATCCAATAGCCTCCCAATATCAAATTAAAAATTGTCAGAGAGGTCACTTAAAGAACTTCTCAGTTATGAGCAATCCTTAAATGCTTCAACTGCCTTTCCACCATAAATCCCTAATTAGACATTTGACATATTTAATGTGTAATAAAACGCTGGTAAGTTCTCAGGACCCATCAAAAGCACACTGCGCAGACACAGCTGTGCGAAACGGAGACATTACGTCTCCCCTTTTCAGACACCTTTTAGCCACGGATCAGCTTTGATGCCGTTCCGGACAGAGCTGGCATACTCAAGCAGCCCCGACACGTCAGCAGTGACTGATCGTGAGTGACATCCACATAAGGGCCTCTGTAAAGCAAATTCCACACATAAAAAATTCCACAGCCAATTACAAATGGCGGGTGGAGATGGTACAGACTGTACGCGCCGCCCCTCACAGAGCCGCAGCTGAGGTATGTGCATGATCCAGCATTACGCATGGACACCTTAACGTGGCCATAAATTCAGATTAGAATTGGAGTTCTGGAATTAGGGGACTTCACCGCAGGCCAAACAGAACGTGGAGGGAGACGTATGGATAAATGTCAGGAACAGCCAAGAGATGCCACAGTCGTTCACACGTCAGCCACGATAAGGATCTGTTAAATCAGAAACAAATCTCTCTTCTTAGAATGGCAGAGAAAAGGGCCTCTTCTCTGGCAATGGTACGAATAACAGCGAAGATAACATCCTACATGAAACATCCCACATGAAGTTGTACAGAAGCCATATGAAGCAGGTTCTGATATTCAGGCTTGAGAACTTCAGCAGGGGCCACCACTCCTGCCATCGCTACCAATCAATTCCAAACCTCAGCTCTCGCGAGGTGAAGCAGACAGCCGCACCTAGCAGCAGCTAGCAGGTCCCTTCACACCTGACCCAACGCACTCAGCATTTTCACTGCTTTACTGGAATAGCAGTATTTCAGAGGCCAGATCTGGCCTGCAAAGGAGGCATTCCTGGATTAGACCCTTCCCCCCTCCCCTCCTGCAGTCCTCCCGGGTACCGAGGCGCTGAATGTTCCAGTACGGGTGTGGGCGTTTCGTAGCGCGCCGCATAAGGTGGGCATGGAACGTAGTCGACGACATATCACATTAACCGACAGCCAATAACACATGACACTAAGCACAGAGTAAGACGGACAGTGATGGCCAAACTTAGCTTCCAGCAAAAACGGACATGTCACCGCAGACAGAAGAACCCATGGCGACGACCTTTCAGATTGCTGGCTGAGCTGCTAACAGCTTATGATGGGGGGGGGCGGCAGCAAACGATTCTCTTCAGTACTCTCCGTGCAGCCATCCGCACACCCAACGCTCAGGCCGTCTCTCTTATCCAGCGCAAAACTGCGGACGTGTTGCACTCTTACTCGGGAGATGATTCCATGATTTCCTGCTCATGGGCTCAAGGCTCCCAAAAACAAACCCAACACTTTAGACCAGCAGCCGTCACAAAAAAAATAAGCTAATACCGAGCTGTTGGGAACCGGGTTAATGGAAAGGGCTAGATCAGGACAGAAAATGCCATTTACTGCAAGCGTTAAAAGAGCGTGTCTGCCAGAGGAATCGTGCTGAGACCGAGTCTTTCCAGACCCCGTCCCCTCGGCGGGAGGGACCTTCTAGAGGTGTGACCCGCAGAAGACGCTCCACAAAACTTTAATTGGATTTGTTAGTTGAATATAGAAATATGTAAATCCTCGTTTTCAAATGAGGAGGCATTAGGGGTGAAGGAGCAGATGAGCAGTGGATCCTTCCCAGTTTAATAATGGTGCACCTTTCTGCTGGCTTACACACACTGCCTGTGTAATTGGTCTGGCTTAGCCCTGTGCTTTCACTGAGGAATAGTGAGTCACTCCATTATTTAGTACACACATACATGCTCGCACTCACGTATCCACGACCCCTTCATGCACAGGAACACACACTTCCTTTCCGTGCTCACGCCGAGTTTAAATCAGATGGTAAAAATGACTTTACAGGATGTTTTCTTTCTTTTTTTCCCCCCATCCCCCAGGGAGACGGTTTATTTCTGATTTTCAGGGTGCCTGTGAGACTTCGGGATGCAGGGCCGCAGTTGCTGGGCTTCTGGTTGCCAGGCCTACGCCGGACGGCTGCAACCCACACAGCGTGGAGAGCAGCTGCAGTCTACAGACAGCAAGAGACGGTTTCGTTTCATTATGAGTGGAGCAGCCCGTGTGTTGCTGTGCTAAAGGTCCCGCCCACACGGATGATTTGGTTATCGCGCACACAACAAAGAGCACGAAACCGCTCATGACAGTGAATTTATATTTTCAAAATTAATAACTTTCACTGCGGTAATAAAGCCCGGCGTGTTATAATTATTTATGCGATTGGAGAAGACTGTAGCGAGTTTATTTCTGTACACTAGCGAGAAGTCAGCTGTCAAAAAACATTTTGCTTTAGCAAGGCCTAGCGCTGCATGATAGACTAGTCTCTCTCTCAGAGAATGGGAATGCACCGCTGTGGGTGATCTGTTAGGTACAACCATATAGCTTCGACGAAGACACGAGCTCAGGTGGAGAATTTCAGCTGGCGAAAGAAACGTCTGCTAAAAGAGCCAGCCATACTCTGAAGTCTGAATCTGCACTGCACAAGAGCCTCTTATTAAAAGCTGTAACCGCTTATGAAACAGACAGCTCCACTCGGAGCTCGGGTGTTAAAAGACTCTCCACCTCAGCAATGAAGCAGGCTGCCCAGATGGAGGCAGGAGGATGAATCACCTGGGAGACAAGAGGTGCGTATCTCGGACACATCTCGAGTGGCAACCACCGTTCCTCCCTTCTCCCTTCGGCACCTGGCTGGCACCTGGCTGGCAGAGGCTGCAGGGCTCTAGCGGAGTCTTCGGCAGCCTGAACATCTGAGGAAACGGCTGAGAAGGTCAAGCGCTTGGACGGGAACATATGGTCTCCATTAGTGAACTCTGCAGAGTGGGAGCGAGATGTGGCGGTGTAGGCTGTTGACAGTAATGGCCTGGCTGTTGGGCTTCCAAGCACCACGTCGTGAAGTTGCTTATTCACAGACACCATGTTCCCACAACAATGTTCCTGAGGGCAACCAAAATGGCTGCAGCGATAATGAAGCAGCCTTGTGAGGGGCCCCCCCCCCCCCCCCCAAGACAAGCGCGAACAACAACATCCCATAAATCTCGCTTTTCAAAAGCCTTTGACAAAAAAACGCTCCCTCCCCTCGTTCCCAGAGAAGCCTCACCGAATTTAATAGTCTGTGATTTAATATTAGCAACCAACTAGCAACAACTAATACCCAAAGACCGACCATTTAGAGGCAGCGAGAAGTGTGAAGTGGGTGTAGAGTCCTCGCTCTCTCTAACGAACACAGTGCACAATGGAAGAGTGAAGCAGAGAAAGCGAGAGAGGGAGAGAGAGAGAGAGAGAGGGAGGGAGAAAGGTCTGAGAGAGAGAGAGAGAGAGAGAGAGAGAGAGAGGGAGGGAGAAAGGTCTGGAGAGAGGGAGAGAAAGAGGGAGGGAGAGCGGTCTGGAGAGAGGGAGGGAGAGAAAGAGGGAGGGAGAGCGGTCTGGAGAGAGAGAGAGAGAGAGAGAGAGAGAGAGAAAGAGGGAGGGAGAAAGGTCTGGAGAGAGGGAGAGAAAGAGGGAGGGAGAGCGGTCTGGAGAGAGGGAGGGAGAGAAAGAGGGAGGGAGAGCGGTCTGGAGAGAGAGAGAGAGAGAGAGAGAGAGAAAGAGGGAGGGAGAGCGGTCTGGAGAGAGAGAGGGAGAGAAAGAGGGAGGGAGAGCGGTCTGGAGAGAGCGAGGGAGAGAAAGAGGGAGGGAGAGCGGTCTGGAGAGAGAGAGAGAGGTAGGGCATGTCTCCAGGATACCCTGCTGTCAGGGGAGAGATAAAAGGATTCTACAGCTGCTCACCAGTTATTAGTGAAGGTTGCAGAAGGCTGGACTGGAAGCAGGTGAGAAGCGTTCTGCCTTGCCACACTTTCTCCAAGAGGCACAAACTTTCCAACGCCTGGGAAATGACGGAGATCCCACAGCAGCCAGCTGCCCGTCAAACTCCACAGCCACCAACGAGCCCAAAAATAAATACATCAATGGAACAGACAAGGCGAGACACGAGCAGAACCGGAGCACTGGGCAAGCCGGACGCGCAGGAAAATCAGACAGGGTACGCGGCGGGCCAATTAAATATGCATGAGGAGTGATGAGGCGTGTGCCGCGGTCCGCCAGCCGCGGAGCAGCTCGGTTCAAACCCAGGCCTCTCGACTTCACAGCCGCCGCGCCAGCTAGCGTCCTCATTACGGACTCGGCAGACGCGCGGAGGTGACTGGGGGGAGCCTGGAGCCCAAACGAAGATGGATTCAGGTTGAGGCGTAGGGCTGAGCGGAGCCAGATGAGAGCGAGTGCCCGATCTCCTGTTCACTGCCTGTGGGGCAGAGAGACACCCAGGAGTTCAGCCATGCTACTGACATCTGTTCATTTTTCACATATGCTACATGACATATGAGAGCTGGAGACCACCTTGGACGGACACGCACAGGCACACACACTCATACTCACACACACACACACACACAACAAACCCCTATGCTTTTGTGTGACTGCAGGGTGAGGGTGCTGAGGGCTGAACACACTCTTCTACAAAAACATACGCATGAGTGCAAGCAGACACACACACACACACATTTACACCTCTTTCACTGATAACACTGTCAACATCACATGTGTGTCCCCCATAGGGGGTTCTGCTCCGACACACAAAACACTAAAACCTCCACAAAACCACTAGGGAGGAGACAAGCCAACACGGCGAAACAGAAGCCCATGTTGTTCTTTAAATGGCAGTCTAGAATGGGCAGAGGTTTTAGATTCACACTGGCGATGGAAGGAGGGAGAGAGAGAGAGAGGGAGGGAGGGAGGGAGGGAGACACTGGTCAGATGGAATTCGGAGAGACTAAATCTCATTCCTGAGCAGTTGTCAAAGGTGATGAGCTGTCTGCACCAGGACAGGCAGGACAGGAGCAGCCTTCTCACCGTGTGTTTGCACTGCGTGTGTATGTAGAGTCCTGGGCTGTCACATTCATCTCAACAGTAGCCCCACACATCCATAAAACACACACACACACATACACACACCTGGCCAAGAGGTTCGCAGTTCCACAGTGCAGTTATGACTGAATAAAGTCAGTAAAACAGGAGAAGCTGTAACTGTGAAACTGTTACTCAGTGAACACAAGCAGAATACGCATCACACCAACAGACACTCAGCAAATACTCATTTATATTAAATCAGCCATCTCACTTGTAGGTCTGTTACAATTTTCGTCCACGATCACCTTGGTGATTATTCGAGCTGACCGTGATCGGTTCTGTCCGGTCATTTCATAATCCTGTATCTGCTGCTGTAGAGACTCTGTACATGGTCGGTGCCTGTCGATCTGTCTGGCCAAATGGACTAATCTGTAAACCTGGACAGGACAGCAGTGACAACAACGAGGCGCACCTGACAGCAGCACGTCAGCTCAAGAGCGCCCCCCTTCTTCCTGAAGCAGGACAGCGTGAGGAGGCCAGAGACGAGGGAGCTAACGGGTCGCTTTTTCTACAGATTTACCACAGTAAGTCTCCTGTTATGCTGCAACAGTATCACAGCTGCAGGGAAGGAGACGTCGGCCACAATTTACAGACCATTTGACTTAACTTCAATATGTTCAAATCCAGTTTAAGACAGCTGACCAGTCATGTTAACATTTCGCTACATTGTTTTTACTTATATAGCACAACCCTTCATACGTGGGTCTCAGACTGAGCCCTTGTTACCTATAATATTACTAAAAAACTTGGCCAAAAGAAGGACTGATCCATAAGAACATCCCATAATACACCATGGCCTTGTGTACTGAAGTTATTATTAATGCCATGTCTGTCCTGTACACTCCTTGTTTTCAAATCCTAAAATCAGAAATTGCTGTATATTCCATTTAACATACTCCAATATCCAGTGTCGTTATCAACTTTTCTTCATAAGATGTTATTCTATAAACATGTTAAAATAACATAATGCATCTAAACATGTAAATCATTAATCATTAAAATTTCCTGTCACATTTACTGCCACGTGGGAAAGGTTCACACAGCTCACCAACAGGCCCTAATGGGGAGACACACACTGCACACAGTGGGAACCTTCACACACCCCAGAGCCCAGAGCCCATCACCATAACAGATCGACGACAAAGAAAATCACACACCCACAAACAATAGCAGATGTCGCAATGGATTCTCTCAACATGACATGCACCTGCCAGATGGCTGGCATGGCAACCACGCCAAAGTGCTGGTGAAGGTGATTGGTCAAAGGCAACAGCGCCCAAGTGACAGTGTAGGTGACTGGTCAAAGGTTACAAGGACAAACATCTGCTGGCGGTCTCGGCAGGACCGGCACGCAACGCCATGGATCAGAACCCAGCGGCAGCGAGGGGAACGTGAAGGCTTTCACACTCCCTCCACAAAGATATAAGGGGGAAATGCTACTGACCATAAAAATGGTTTTCAAAAATACAGGCAGGCTAGGAACACTCTCACCTTGCTGCCTTGCTCCCCGCAAATCAAAATGGCATGGAGATCAGACCCAACAGAGAGGTACGGAGATCAGACCGAACAGATGGGTGAGATCAGACTGAACAGAGAGGTAAGGAGATCAGACTGAAGTGAGGAGATCAGATTGAACAGAGAGGTAAGGAGATCAGACTGCAGTGAGATCAGACTGAACAGAGAGGTAAGGAGATCAGACTGAAGTGAGGGGTGTGGAGATCAGAAAGAGGTGGCAAGACCAGATCAAAAGCAAGACGGAGATCAGATTCTCCACTGCCCTAGAAACACAGTGAGGTGGTGTTGAAAACACAATGATCACAATAATCATCACATAATGGTTACGCCAGGTCATGACACTACAGCAACTATGCTCTTAGCAGTGGCTACGTCTCAAAACTAGAACACAGAACGTCTGCATGATAATTCACAGTAATTACTTTAATGTTTTCAGTTGCACTCTAGTTAATACCTAGTTTGACTCTAAAGCACCGGGTACAACTCATGAGTGCCTTATTATAGGAACCGGTGCTAAACAGTGCAATGCCGAGACGGTCCAGTCACTCGCTGGCTTACAGAATGTAATGGCTAGACCCTTTTCAAGTCCGTGAAAACAGAACAGAGCTTCTTTCTAGAGTGGCAGGAGGAGCTGGGAGGAGGGGAGCAGCGAGGAGGGGAGCGGGCCGCAGGAGGACAGTGGGTCAGAACCGCTGTTCTTACACGCGGTAGGTTATGGTTATGGTTGGGAAAACAGCCTACGAGTCCAATCATGTGTGTTGGGGCAGGTGAAGGGTAAATCCTGAAGCACTGAACCTTTATACGACTGCTTAGAAACACTGCTGCTGGTATCCGTTACTACACACAAAGAGAAAACACCAGGGCAATATAGACTGCAAATCAGCTTATTAGAAAGCGACTTTATGGGACCTAATAACTTATGCATGTAGTGCTTTTCAGAAAGCCTCGGCAGAGGAAGCCTGAGTATCACATGGTAAAGAAAAAGTCTCTTTGTCAGCTTTTGCATTCAGTAAGAGGCTGTTGAAGAAATTCATTCCCCCACAACTTCAGGAACGGCAGCTGCTTAATACGTGGGAAAACGATTTTTAGAGTCAGGCTTTCAAAGAGACCTGGAGAGCCATCCAAAAAAAAAAAAAAACATTTACATTTCCTTTTCAAAACTCCAGAGCTTCCCACAAGCAGGCGGGTAAGACTCCCAGACGATTTCAAGCCAACAAGCCGAAACCCAGCACAGGTTCTTGAGGCCTGGACAAGACCTTCTATCCCATCAGAGCCCCAACAGAAGAAACGCCAAAAGTGTAGCTCCGTTCACACTTCAGCACGCTGCTTCCTCTTTAGGCCTCAGGAATAAAAAAGAACTGTTAGGACTGTTCCCACACAACAGGAAGAAACAGAACAGACGGCAAAAGGCGCTGGCAGGCGAGCGCGGGGGTCCTCGCGGGGCCCGGAGGGGCAGATACACTACGGGAGGAGCTTTCGTGTGGGTTAAGTGCACCGGTACCCTGCGGCAGGTGGGCAGGGTGAGCAGCTGTCTGCTGTGGAGGAACCCAGACCAGGGGAGGGAGGAGCCAAGGGCAGAGAGATGACGAAACAACCAGCAGCAAGGGAGGGGAAGGAGTGTGAGGGGAGGGCCCAGTCCGGGAGTGCAAAATACATGGCAGGATAAATACATGGCACCATGCTGGTACACCATGGAGGTATTGGATGCAAGAATAGGCAAGCCCAGCACCCAATAGGCTGTATTACTGGAACATTCTTCATCACATGGTACATTTCAGTTCATTTTCACTATCACCCATATGCACTATTAAAATTACTTTTCTGCTTTTGTACTGGATACATTTTAATATTTTCTTTTACAGAACTACAGGGTCAGTTTGGCAGGGACACCTGGGGCTGTGACCCCTAAACTGGAGGAGTGAGTCCCACATATGCAGCAACGTCCAGAAGATGGCAAACCTAGGAACAGTGAAAATACTACACGGAACACCAGCCCCACCACACCACACGCCCTCTGGTCGAAGGCCAAAAGGGCAAAGAAAATGAAACATTTTATTTATATCAATATCTATCGACTCTCCTTCTCTCTCAAATATATATATAGACATATAGACACTGCCCAAAAAATAAAGGGAAAACTTAAACAACACAATGTAACTCCAAGTCAACCACACTTCTGTGAAACCAACCTGTTCAGTTAGGAAGCAACACTGATTGTGAATCAATTTCACCTGCCGTTGTGCAAATGGAACAAACAGGTAGAAATGAGAGGTAATTAGCAAGACACCCCCTATAAAGGAGTGGTTCTGCAGGTGGTGGCCACAGACCTTTTCTCTGTTCTCATCCTTTCTGGCTGATGTTTCGGTCACTTTTGCATTTTTCAGTTCGCTGACCATAGAGGTAGCATGAGGCGGTGTCTACAACCCACAGAAGTTGCTCGGGTAGTGCAGCTCATCCAGGATGGCACATCAATGCGAGCTGTGGCATGGAGGCATGGAGGGGGCCGTAGGAGGGCAACAACCCAGCAGCAGGAACACTACCTCCTCCTTTGTGCAAGGAGGAACAGGAGGAGCAGTGCCAGAGCCCTGCAAAATGACATGGCCACTAATATCCATGTTTCTGCTCAAACTGTCAGAAACAGACTCCATGAGGGTGTTAAGAGGGCCCGACGTCCACAAGTGGGGCTTGTGCTTACAGCCCAAACACCATGCAGGGCAATTGGCATTTGCCAGAGAACATCAAGACTGGCAGATTCGCCATTGGCGCCCTGTGCTCTTCACGGATGAGAGCAGCTTCACACTGAGCACATGTGACAGACGTGAGAGTCTGGAGACACCGTGGAGAACGTTCTGCTGCCTGCAACATCCTCCAGCATGACCGGTTTGGCAGTGGGTCAGTAATGGTGTGGGGTGGCATTTCTTTGGAGGGCAGCACAGACCTCCATGTGCTAGCCAGAGGTACCCTGACTGCCATTAGGTAAGGAATTTCCACTGAAGTTGGGTCAGCCTGTCATTTGATTTTCCACTTTGATTTTGAGTATGATTCCGAATCCAGACCTTCATGGGATAATAACATTGATCATTTTTGTTATTTAGTCATTCCACTATGTAAAAAAAATTATTAAATATATATATATATATATATATATATATATATATATATATATATACACACACACACTTTATTAGGTGTACACCTTGCTAGTACCGGGTTGGTGGACCCCCTTTTGCTTTCAGAACTGCCTTAATCCTTCGTGGCGTAGATTCAACAAGGTACTGGAAACATTCCTCAGAGAGTCTGGTCCATATTGACATGATGGCATCACACAGTTGCTGCAGATTTGTTGGCTGCACATCCATGATGCGAATCTCCTGTTCCACCACATCCCAAAGGTGCTCTATAGGATTGAGATCTGGTGACTGTGGAGGACATTCGAGTACAGTGAACTCCTTGTCGTGTTCAAGGAACCAATCTGAGATGATTAGTTCTTTATGACATGGCGCGTTATCCTGCTGGAAGTAGCCATCAGAAGATGGGTACACTGTCATAAAGGGATGGACATGGTCAGCAACAATACTCAGGTAGGCTGTGGCGCTGACACGATGCTCAATTAGAACTAATGGGCCCAAAGTGTGCCAGGAAAATATCCCCCATACCACTGCACCACCACCACCAGCCTTGATCCAAAGCAGGATGGATCCATGCTTTCATGTTGTTGACGCCAAATTCTGACCCTACCATCCGAATGTTGCAGCACAAATCGAGACGCATCAGATCAGGCAACGTTTTTCCAATCTTATATTGTCCAATTTTATTGAGCCTGTGCGAATTGTAGTCTCAGTTTCCTGTTCTTAGCTGACAGGAGTGGCACCCGGTGTGGTCTTCTGCTGCTGTAGCCCATCCGCCTCAAGGTTCGATGTGTTGTGCATATAGAACACCCACTTTCCCAAATTATATTTGTCTTCTAAATTAAAATGTTTCTTTTTTTACTATTAAGAATATGCATTTAGTCAGGTGTGTCCAAACATTTAACTGGTAGTATCTATCTATCTATCTATATATAGATAGATATGCTAGTCACCAGGCAAAGGCAAGCAAGCGCTTGGGGGCCCAGGCCAGTAGGTGGCGCCCCAGGGCTCATAAATGTAAAACTACAGCAGTGCAGTTTGCAGTGACAATATGAGACCTGAATTCCCTATATGAGCCATGGGGATTTGTGCCTTGGACCCCAACAGACCCCAATATAGAGGTAGTCAAAACTGCACTGAAGTATATGTTTCCATAGAGAAATGGCACTTCCCTCATTGGTTGTGCAAGCAAAATGCTTCTGAAGGTCTCAGAGGTGGAACCAGTCTATATAGAAAAGCAGATATTTAAATCATAATGTTATGATGATGTTTAAATCATAACATTAGAACATGGGGTTCTAAAGTTCAGCGAGTGAACCTCTTTTTATTTATTTGAGCACGGTTTTCCAATTTCATTGCTGCCATAGCAACAACCAGCAATTCAAATAGATGTGTCATTTAAAGCAATGTCCATTAGTATTAAAATGCCTTGTGGCATTGTGCCTTCTGGAAATTACAATTCCTTAATTCTGATGGTCCAATGGTGTTCAACAAAACAATCAGCAAGCCTTCTCGTGGTTTCTTTGATGTAGAACTGATTACATCTCTTGCAAATAATACAGTAGACAACTCCTGCAGTAATCCATGAAGAAGAAAGGGTGATTGATCCTTTTGTGCCACTTATTTTAGTGGCTGTGTTAATAAACGTACACGTAGCATCTAGAGCGATTGCAGGCTACAGTGCCACAGTTATTATTCAACTAACCGTTTAGCTCACTCTTGACGAGCACTGATGCTTTGCCTCATCTGTAGGAGATTAGTGGAGGACCCTTAGAAACTTTGGCACCAGACACCACAGGACAGCTTCCGAGGTCTTGTGGGGTCCGTGCCTCGACAGCTCAGAGCGGTTCCAGCAACACGAGCGGGACCTATCTGACAATTCGCAGGTGGTTCTCCTCTTGCGGCTGACAGGTATACAGAGGTTTAAGTTTCAAGCCTCAGGGCCACTCATGCGGCAGGAAACTGGCAGAGGGCTGCTGCTGACATCACAATAACACGTGTACACACCAAAGCCATGAATATTCATCTCTTGGCATTTGCAAGGAAGCCCAGGCCCCTGTTTAATGCGTTCAGATGGATGACTCAAATGTTTCAGCAATTACTGAAATGCACTTAAAGCTCTGTGAAGTGCAGAGCACGTTGGAACTGCTACGGGTTATGATTAACCTCTGTCAAAAGCTCACAAACCTGCAAACCAGGCCTGACAGGCACATGTTACTCAAACCTACCAGGCCTGACAGGCACATGTTACTCAAACCTACCAGGCCTGACAGGCACATGTCACTCAAACCTACCAGGCCTGACAGGCACATGTCACTCAAACCTACCAGGCCTGACAGGCACATGTCACTCAAACCTACCAGGCCTAACAGGCACGTCACACAAACCTACTCATTCCTAAGGTGCAAATGAAGAGGCCAGGAATGAAGGTGCTCGGAAACAAAGCCACCCTCACCCAGTGAGACTAAAGCCACAATGTCCACATGAGGACCGACTAATCAAACAAAATTATGAATGACCAATCATTATGAATGACCAACAATCCAATGGCAAATAAGGTATTGTGCACCAATTCCTGAACAAATAATCCAGTTCAGACTGCAAATCGTTTAACCAGTGCAGGATGACAGAGAGGGACAAAAAAACCTCTTCCACCACAAAAAGCCAAACACTCAAACTTCTTTTCAACGAATCTATTGAACGTTCCCTGTGTGTGGGAGGCTCTGGAGAGCAGAGCGCCAACATGGCCATCTGCACTGATCTGGGACTCCAGTGTTTCTGCCACTAACCTTCGTCGTCACGGATACAGCCGCACTACTGCTCCCCCGTGACTCAGTAGCCTCCCCTTACACCCTTTGACTTTTCCTCACCTGTAAACATCTAGAGGACCACCACCTTCTACAGGTGGATGCTGAAGTAAAGCAGAGAGAAAGCACCTTTAAATCCACACTCACTCTCACAGTACAGCTGTGGACTACACGTCCCAAGAGGCATCTGGCACACTAGCAAGCTAGGGCTCAGCTGCAGCGCTAATGTTCTGAGAGAGAACTCCCTTCCTTCCTCTTGCTGGAAGCTTTCGTTCTCGTGCTCTCCCTTGTGAGCACACTTTGTCTTCGAGCGGAAAAGAAAAAGCGCACGCAGCCCCAGAGGAACGTCTCCCGCCGTCTGTGCCAGCGAGCCTATTACTCTCTCCCAGGCTGTCCGAAAGAGTCCTCGCGCTCCTCGTCTCACGCCTCTGACTAGTCAAGACGTCCGCGCAACAGAACACAGGCCAGGACCGTCAAATACCCACTGACGTGTTCGACATCTACGCTGGAGTTAAATTATGCAAACACATGTCCCATGAATAGCGGGAAGCACCCAGAGGTCCACTGGAAAACCAGCTCCCGGTCAGGGAGGAGCGTACGAGTGATGGCGTGAGCAGGTCTTCAGCCCCCGCAGCCCGCCAGAACCATCCAAGCCTCCCACACGCCGGCCCGGCAAGGGTGCTGTCGAAACGTGGGTGGCCGGCACGCCCGCTTCAAGTACCTGGATGGCGTGCAGAAGTGGTGAACTCGTTGGAGCCCCACGCATCCCCAACCGAGCGGAGGGGAAATTCAGATCTCTCCGGAACGCGCAGGTGGAGTCCGATCTGAATCCATCTGCTTCAGTAATTGGCGCACGCTCGCAAGCTCAGAGTGTGTGTGTGTAGAACTGGGCCGCCATGGTCACCATCGTCTTTCCCGCTTTTTTCGCTGAACACATCCCTGTTCTCCTGTCTAGGCTTCTCTTGGGTTTTCCAGTGATATGGTTGCATACACGTCACGAACAAACTTGCTGTCATTAGGCACCCCGCAAGATGTGTAAGAAGCACCGTAAAGCCAGCGCCTCTCGGTCTAAGCAGCCATACACCAGGAAGCGCCACTTTAACCGATTTTAAAAACCAAGCGTGAAAGTGCCGATTCCGAGCAGCCGTGTCCACCTCATCCGTCCGCCAGCATCTCCACGGATGAGTCAGGCTCCGCATATACCCGCAAGTCATTATTCGTTATTATTTTTCCAAACGGCCACAGTGCTGCCGTCTCCGACGCAGCGATTCGGACGGCATGATGAGAGAGCGGAGGAGCAGGAGGCGAAAGGAAAAGGCTCGTGAACCGAGGGCTTGATGGAGACGTCTCCGCCATCGATGCCCGTGTTATCATGCACACATAAAAGCAGCGGCTGTAATGGCTAGAGTATGACTGATGCAAAAATCATAATGGCATGAAATTCTGCCCCGTGGAGAGGGCTCACTATTCCAGAAGAGTGACTCACTCAGACTGCCTCAGGCTTTGAGAAACCAGCGCTGGCTAACCTTCAACACCAGCAGAACATGTTTTTCTTTGTGTGGGAGGACAGGTTCTGCTGACTGGCCACTGTACACTGTGGAAGCACTCTGTCCCTGAAGCAAGTTCACAGAACGCTGAGGAATGTTCATATACTCATTCAGCATAAGCTTCGCGCCACATTCGCCAGGCCTTATATGCACCTGTCGCAGGTCTCGCTTTCTGATACGCAAGAATTACAAGAGAAAATCAAGCATATTAGAATTCAAGCCATTCTTACATTCTGAATCTTCAGAATTCAGTAGAGAGTCTCAGTGAAAGAACTCAGAACTCACGCCGTCATAATTCAGCATGAGAATGTGATAGACATGGCTGCAAATCTAAATGGATTTGGCCAAACGATCTCAGTAATTCCTTGCGAAGAAGCAAACATCATCATCGGGCTCAGTTCCGTTTCGTGTCTGTACCGAGCTGGAGTTACCAGATATTGTCTTAAAGCAGCTTTACTGAAATCTAGGTCATCAACAATGAGGCCTGTCCTCACATCCCTGGCTATCGGTCTGCTGGGGCACAGACACAATAAGCAAAACGATGAACCACGAGACAGGCAAAGAAAAGCCTCCAGTCTCCTAGCTGCAAATGTGCATGCTTGAACGCTTTTGCGCGATGACGCGGACGTCTGGATCTGCTGCAGCAGATTGTGGTCGGTTTTAGCATATTACACGCCGTCTGTGTGTAGGTGAAGGCAAGACTGTGTAGGTAAAAACATGACTGTGTAGATAAAGGCAAGAGGAAGACCCAGGCGTGCCCTCATCAGGCTCTCCCAGGCTCCGCCCCCTCATCAGCCTCTCCCAGGCTCCGCCCCCTCATCAGCCTCTCCCAGGCTCCGCCCACTCATCAGCCTCTCCCAGGCTCCGCCCCCTCATCAGCCTCTCCCAGGCTCCGCCCCCTCATCAGCCTCTCCCAGGCTCCGCCCTCTCATAACGCTCTAACCAGGCTCTGCCCTCTCTTTTCGGCATCCTGCTTCCAAACGGTGAACGACACAAAGCCTCCATTATGGCCAAATGAATATCTCATGATTTGAAAAGGACAGTAATCACATGGCTCTCCGTACCAACTTGATTTGCTTTTTCGAGCTAATGATGGTATAAACCAGTGTGGCATTGTGCAGTCAGTCTGCACCTACACAACACAGAGCTCTACCATAGGCATTTCTAAACATCGCACTGCCTGATAACCGCTAATTCTGTTTCAACAGCAACCCGGTCCAACGACATAGAACAGGCAGGAGAAATCTAAAAGTACAGGCAAGAACTTCTTGACCTTTTATAACCCCTGATTTCCTCAACCTGGTTATTCATTCTAATGTCAACACGCGACATTCTTTGCAGTAAATCGACATTTTCTGGCTTTCTGCTGAAGCAGGTTTATCACACTGCAGCATGCAGCATATATGATGTGTGTGTGTGTGTGTGTGTGTGTGTGTGTGTGTGTGTGTGCATATGGCACTGATGCAGAACAACTGCTTTGAACTGAGCAAAACCCAGAATGACGAGCTCCAGCAGCACCTTATAGCACAACATGCGCACACACACACACACACACACACACACCTTCCTCACAAACCTACAGAACACAGTAGAACAAATTCCCTGGGCACGGCAATGAAAAGTACTGCACCTAGAGTTTAGCTGCAGGGAGGGAGGACCAACACCCCCACTGCGAACGCGAGCTGTGGCTGTGCAGCCTGGGCGGGGGAAACACGCACGACGTGTGTGTACGTCGCAGCACTGCAGAGCAAGCGCACGCCCACGACCCTCGCCACGACCCTCTCCCGAAGAACAGATCCGCTGCTGCGGCCATCTGCGCCTTTCGGGGTGGAGGAGGACTGGAGGGTGGAGGAGTGGTGGAGCGAAGGGTGGAGACTGGATTCATCTCTCTCCTTCCTTTTTAACGATGCTGGTTATGGCTATTTGCACACGACTAGTCCCTGGATGGTTGGCTGAAGGAGCGGAAGTGCTGTTAAGCAGGCTGGTCTAGCTGGAGGTTGGGCTTCTGAAGGCATGGAGGAGCTGTGACGGCCCTGCTTCAGGGCTGCAGAGGCTGGGCTGAGGAGGGGAGCCAATGGGGGGGCAGGAGTGGGGGCCCCAGCGCTGCGTTGCCATGTTTAATGCAAAGACTCCCCTTCAGGCGCATCATCACATTTTAATGATGTCAGGAGGGATCAGGGCCTGAGCTTGGGCAACGACCTGCACGTCCATTCAAAACGCAACCACACGCAGATGCATGCACAGAACTCATAAATGCACACACACACACACACACGCGCGCGCATGCACTCTACCTTCGATGGGGCTGACGGCAGGAGGCAAGGTCTCCCAGTGGATGCACCATGATGGACAGGGGTGTGGAGAGAAGACAGCCTCGATGCCATTTTCCTAAGGAATGCACACACACACACAAACACACACACACACAGGTCACCATGCATATTCTTGTGAGGCTGTCCAGTGTAACACACACACAGGGATATGCAGCGACACTGACACTAGCCCTTGCTTGACCCCCCCCCCTGGGGGGAATGTCGTTTTCCACCCACAGACCCGACAGCAAGCCGGCTCCATCGACAGCAGAAAGTCCCGTCTTTCTCGGAGGGTCTCATTGTAGGAAGCTGATGAGATGTCTGGTCGTTACATTTTAAAACATGCTGGAGACACTCGGGGAGAGAAAACCTAATGGTTTTCTGTGCAGTTCGACTGTTTCTCATTGAGTAACCAAAGAGAAAGGCAGGCAACTCTAAAGTGGCTGGGTGGGTAAATGGCAGCTCTCCAGGCCTCTCAATCAATACACTCATTTAGACTCTGAATGCTGAAACTCTAAAGAGGTCGCAGGAGCCTTCCAGTACAGCACAAAGCTCGAGGGGGCGGGCCGGCAGACAGGTTCCACCAACAGACCAATAGGCTTTCCTACTCAGAAGCCAATCAGAGCTAATGCCACTGAACCAGAGGGTGAAAGTGTCCTGCAGGAATCGTGTAGCCTGGAAGCACAACTACATGTCTGCGGTCTATCACACGGGAACATGCCTGGCTGGAACCGAAGCCCTGCGTGTCTGAGAGGTAACAGGGCCAGTGGATGGAGGATCCCCACTAGTCCTGCGCGGTTGGGTGGGGACAGCTGCCGTCAGAAGCTCCGAAAAAGGGGCGGAAGGAAGTGGACAGGGCACATTGCCATTGGGCGACCCCGCTCAGCTGCGCCGTGGGACAGGGTGAGTCCGCCTGGGGTCGAGCCCGCCGTGCGCAGCAGACGCAGTCTGGCCACATGGTGCTCGGAGCGGTTCGCTCCACGGTGGAGTATCCACAGCAGCTGCGGAGCAGCCCAAACTCACACAAGCACACAGCCGGGACATCCCAGAGGAGTGCTGCACATTTAAAACACACACAGCCACCCCCACACACACACATGTGCACACACACACACCTTCTCTTACTCTCTTACTTTATTCCTAGTGGATTTCAATTTGGCATAACAGGAAATAACTGATTTATTCACACTGGGAGTCAGAATCAGCCAAGATGGAAAGACACACATACACATACGCAGGCACACACACACGCGCGTGCGCGCACACACACACGCGAGCACACACACACACACACACACAGACATGCATGCGCACAGACGCGCACACACACACACACAGATGCGCGCACACACACACACACAAGGACACATGCAAACACACACACATGCTCGCATGAAGTCAGATTTTTGAGAAAGGGAATCGGACACTGGAGCTTCCTGCACAGCTGTGAGGGCTTATCTAGCTTTCCAGGCTCCTCCGTGGTCGGCTAGTCCTCCTCCAGACGGAGCGCGTCCACACTGGCAGGCGGAGACGTGAGTCACGCTACAGCCGGCTCTCCGCTCGTTAGCGCCGTGCCCATTTACGATGGCTGTAAAGCATTATTGGATTCAGAGTTGTGTTCAGCGGTTGGTCTGCGCGGTAGCGCGAGCGTGGAAGAAATGACAAGAGCTCAGCAGAAGCACCAACGCTGCTAACAGCATGAGAACGTAGCCGCCCCCGGTCAGCACGCGGGGTGGGTGTGCACCTCCTACGCCACGCCAACGCCCCTCGGTGCCCAACAGCACGCCTTCAGATGGGGGATACGCATAAACCTGCCTCGCTGGTCAACATTCAGCTCCATCGGCACTTAGACAGCACGAGGGACAGGCAGAGAAAGCCAGCAGTGGTTTTGGGAAGTCTGTGCTTCTGCAGAACCTCCGAGGACGTCCACGGACTGCGGGAGGGACGGCCGGCCGTTCACTTCAACATATGCAGTGTATTTAAGGTTTTCAGGTGGTAGTGCTGTGTGCTGCGTAAATTTGAGCTCAAGCAGTGGATTATTACAGTGGTAAATTATTGCAGTGGTGGATTATTACAGTGGTAGATTATTGCAGTGGTGGATTATCACAGTGGTAGATTATCGCAGTGGTAGATTATTGCAGTGGTAGATTATTGCAGTGGTAGATTACATAAACATGAGAGCCAAGAGGGCAGAACCGATTCTCATGCAGGTGCTGATCTGTCGCTGTTAAGGGAAACACACACAAGTGGAGTGTGTTACTGTACCAGCAGCCCTGGCTCAACCTGGCAACACACACTTCGGTCTGCTCGCCGCAGTGCTGCTCAACCTTGCACAGGTCCCAATCCACTTCTCGGCTATTTTTATTTCGCTCTGTTGTGGAATGTGCTGGATTTCAGAAACTGTCCAAACCGGTAATGTTCTCAGGCTGATCTGTCCGATCAGCACACCCACGCGCGGGTACGATACCACTGGGAAACTCACATTCTGCAGCTGCTGTTCCACCAGCACTGAATCAAGCGTGTGGACTAAGATTGCTTCTGCTGTTCCATCAGCACTGAATCAAGCGTGTGGACTAAGATTACGTCTCCGTCTCCCTGCAGGCACAGAGGGAATATATGGCCTAATTCAGTTAAGCATGAGCCACTACATTTTAGTGGGAGGCACAGAGAGTCATATTAGCTGAGATTGTCAGGAGAGTTATGGCGTGCGGGGGGTGGGGCGGAGTCAGGGCCGTGCCCGGGGGCCGCAGGCCGGCTGGCCGTAAAGAGGAGCGGACCGGCGCGCTGAATGCACTCCGTAGGCGGCCGGTTACCGACACACGCGCTCAGCGCTCGACAGGTTTAATGGAGCGGCAAAGGGTAGCGCGTAGCATGCAGGATCGCTTCTGAGTGAGGGTAGAGCCAGAGAGGGACATAGAGAAAGTGAGAGAGGGAGGGAGAGAGGGAGGGAAAGAGAAAGACACACACAGAAGGTAAAGAAAAATGGCGTCTGGGTAAAGTTTGATTACTTGGAGTTTGGTAAGCGTGGGTCTGGGGCCTCCGACGAAGCGCTCCGGCGTAGGCCTGGGGTTTTCCTGCTCTGCCTCCTCAGGGTGTGGAACCCCCGACGACGGGCAGGATGGCGAGGTCCCCCAGGGGCCGAGGAGGGTCATGCCGCAGTCCCGGGCGGCGCGGCGGACGGCGGGGAGCTGCTGTACCTGAGCGTACCAGCGCAGGAGGAGGGGCAGAGCGGCAAGCGTGTGGGGAGCCTGCAGCACCAGGGAGCTCTGAAACACACCAACACGCCCACACGTCAGGAAGAGGTTCCGTCATCCACTCCCGCTGCATTGCTGCACGGAATTCACACAGGGCATAACAAGAACAGGGGAACACGTGTCGTTTAAATGACTGGATAGGCAAGAGGGAACTCAAACGTGATATGAAGAAGAAAAAAAAAAAGAAAAGAAACAGACTGTCGTGTAGTATCAAAGTCAGCGCTCAATCTGTGCTTTTCAGAATTAATGCGACTGTGCGAAACTCAAGGTCTAATAGGAGAAATCCTGAGATGTGATAATTCAGAGAAATCCTGAGGTAGTGTAATTCAGAGTGACGAACCCGTCAGGGTTTTGTCTATTGACAACGGCTTCAGGAGCCTTCTGCGACACCCCCACCTATCACACCCAACACCCCCGCAGATGAAGGGAGGAGTTGGAAAGAGAGAGTCAAGAGAGGAGACATACTAGAGAGGGTGTGAAACTTGAGAGGGAGACAGAGAGAGAGAGAGAGAGAGAGAGAGAGAGAGAGAGAGAGAAAGAGAGAGAGGCAGAGAATGGGGAGGGAGCAAAGAGAGCACACAAAAGAAAGAAGAAAAAGGACACAGACAGATGGAGAGAACTGCAGAGAGACAGAGAGAGAGAGAGAGAGAGAGGGATGCGGAGTGAGTTCAGCGGGTGTGGAGAGGCTCGGAGGGGAACAACGTTGGCCCCAGATCAGCAGTTTGTGAGGCGTTTACTCCAGCTCACTGCCCTGGAGGCTGTAACTTCAATACAACCCTGCTCACATTTACAGGGACCTGACTGTACTCCTGTCCGCCTGCACACGCTCCTGAGGGCCATTCGGCCATGCCGCTTTGTGTTTGCTTTTTTTTATGGATGCACTGATGCCTTTTTATTTTATTGTTTTTATTTCATTTTATTCTATTTCTTACAGCTGACAGGATGTTAAGTGCCAAACCTTGCATACCCACTGACACCCAGCACCGTGACGTCTGTAGTTTACATAAATGGACAAATATAAATAAACCCTGAACATAGATATGTTTATGTTCTGTTTAATTTGTGTACTTTTAAACCAGCAGCTGGGAATGAACCACTTATTAACCATTTTATTTTAGTCCAACAACATTAATAAAATTAGTATGGTATCGATACATTATGCCTTTAATGAAGATTAAGCAGTTTGGAACTATTACTGGCGCCACGCCAGCGCTGCTATGAGTGTTGCTATTAGTGGCCTAATTATAAACATGACCTCAGTGAGCAAACTCAGGCAAAACTTCACAATGCGAAGTCCAGCCTGCAAGCACTCTGCAAAGACCACCTTGCAAATGTTTCCTACAAAGACCACCAAACATACAATCTGCAAACAACCGTACAGACAAAAACTCTGCAAACTACCTGCAAAGAACGTCCTGCGACCTCTACCTGCACTAAATCCTACAGACAGAAGTTCAGCTTAAGGCTTGTGCTCAGGACTGCAGGATCTGTGCGAAGCAGCCTGGCGTGACACGTGCCTGAGAAGCAGGACCACCCAGGAGATGGAGCTCGCTCCAGTTCTCCAGCGTATCTCGTCAAAGTTAACACGATAGCAGCAACCCCTCCCCCCACCCCCACATCCCCGACACGTGGTGGACCACACCTGCCTAGATGGCCTGCTGACGTGCGACATTCTAACGACTCAGACCGGGCCGGACCGGGTAAGACGGTGTCATGCAGTCCGAAGAGCTGGAATTCAAACGAACGCATCACTCCCTTTCTCCCGGCATAACCGGCCAAGCGTGGTGAGCGCCTCGTGGGTGAACGGAGCCGCAGGGGCTATTACCAGGTAGTGATGGATGCAGGGTAGCAGAACCACATCGGTGAGGGTGAAGTAGAGGCCCTCGGCGAACACACGCTCCAGATCCGGCAGCTCGTCCGTTTTCACTCGCCTTATGTCAGAGCTCTCCCTGGTGGTGGCAGCCGGAACTGCATGCACAGAGAGCTTGGCCAGAGCAGCACTCAGCTCAACTCCTGGAGAGGGCTCCAGCAGACGAGGCTCCACGCCCCGGTCCGGTCCCTGGGGCTCGGCTCCTCCTGCCGAGCTGGACGCTGCCCCCTGGATGCTCTCGGCCTGCCTCCTCTGCTGGAGTTTGCGCCGGCGGAGCTTGTCGTCGTTGTGCACCCTGACGGGCTCCCCCAGGCGGCGCTCCAGGTGGAGGACGGCGGCCGGCAGGCGGAGGCGTTCCTCCGCGGGGCCGAGTAAGTGCGCCTCCACGGCGGAGGGGATGTCCAGCTCACACAGCCTGGTCCACTGGCTCACCTATCGCAGAACGAGGACGCATCAGAGGCTGCTGCCGACCCACATGCACGGCGGCCCAACAAAACGTGACAGGACAACTGCCTAAGGAAGAAAGACTTAAAAGGAACTGGATCTCATTTACAAAGGGAGCAATTCAAGACAGTCCTAACAGATGGAAGAGCTGTTTGCAGTACGTGTTGGTTATAAAAAAAGGTTGACAATCAGAGGTGTGTTATGTAAGATAAATGTGGAAACACAGCTCCGAAAAAGGCAGGCAGTTGGTGTAAGAACCACAGGTGCACAGGTCAAATAAATCCCACATTACTGTGTCAGGGGGACAGACTCACAAATCACAACATACGCCAGAGTTCATTTACAGGAACAGAGGGACATTGAGACACGACAAAAAACGAACGTGTTTACATTAGGAGACAGCCAAGGGTCTTCTCTTATTCTAAAAATACCCCTTTGCAACAAATGCAAGCGTGCTTTCATAAGCACGAGGATGACGTGAGACCTTCCGAAGCACGTGATGGACACATGACTCCGCCTCTCGTGCACGTGCCATCACGACGACAGCAGCGCCGTTTCACACTTTACATCCTGGAGCAGCCTTTCCTTAAATAACAGCATCATACTCCATTACATGGAGATCAGCACTTCTAAGTCAGCAAACGTGTTACGTTTGTCAATTATTATGTCCATAATCTGCATGTGCAGACACATGCAACCAAATATGTAGTTTCAATAACCTCATTTCACAAGCAGCAAAGGTCTTGACAATGCAATTAATTTAACCGTCATTTAACTGCATTCTACATCTGCCATTCTACATCTGCCAACAACTGCTCTGGAGACCATCTGGACCCACCACAGCTCCCGGAAGCCTCACCTCAGCACAAGCTTTCAGGCAGGTGTTCTTGAAGCCCAGAAGGGATATTACGTCTGGGCGGCTGGGCCGCTCCTCGCAGCTTCTTTGGATGATGTTTCTGAGCACCACCGCCAGGCCCGCCCTGCAGAAGCAGCCGTCAGCCTCCAGCACGGCGGGGAAGCGGCATGCCTGCACCAGCGTCGGAGCGTCTCCCCTCTTCAGCTCGGACACGGCCAGGCCCTTTGGGACCACGCCTGACAAGGCCCGCACGCTGTCGGGGCGATCTGAGACCAGGTGCACGTTAATGGATGTGCACTCTGTGTACGACAGGAGAAAGAGGCTGATGGTAGAGTGGAGCGGAAGGCTCGGGACGCCACTGACGTCGGATACTTCCAGGAAGAGGCTGGCTTCGCCCGGTTTGGGGACATGATGCTTCATGGTGTTCGGAAGTACCACGAAGGCCTCAGTGGATTTTTTGCAGTTTACATCCTATAACGAAAATAAAGCATGTATTTCTGTGAGGTGTTCAACTTGTGATGCGCATCAATGTGTACAGTAATAGCCGGCTAACTAGCCTTTCTAGCCAAACCGGAGAGTTTAAATAAAGCAGTTTCCTCTATAGTGCGGTTTTTTAACCTCATAACCTTGTAATGATTTTATTCAAAATTACGTCAAATGTAATGCAATACACTCAGTAATTGGGGACGTGTGAACTTGATCCATGACTCGTTAACACTCGTTACAATCTAATAAATTACTCTTTTGTGGGGCGTAACTAACGTTACTTACGACAAGGAAACAATTATAATCCAATTAGAAGAGTTACAATCCTCTCACTATTCCCTCATCAAAAGATAATCTATACTAATCAAATATTTAATAAAGATATCTAAAGTAAGCTAGCTAGCTACTTATTCACGTGTCGCACTCTGTGTGTTACACAAAAAACACGCCGACTTGCAACCCAAAGCACAAAATTGGTTCTAGCTTTTTCTAAGGCTATGCCACCATTCAAATAGTCTACATCTTTTGTGCGGTTTCCATTGGGTCTGGTAAATGCTCGTTTTAGTTGCAGAAACTTAAAAAGAGGAAATGTGTGATGAAATAATCTGTTTTTTTTGTTTATATTAATTGCAAAATGAACACTATATGAGGCTGAAATAACCAGAAAGTTCTCTATCTCTTAATCCAGTTTTTTTAGCTACAAAATAAATGCGGCACAATATACTATCACAGTGTTATATCTTACAGTTATAACACTGTAATGTTTATGTAAAGCTGATTTTACAATAATGTGTAGTTTTACGAATTAAACTCTTAAGCTATGTTTGTATTATTTATAACAGTAGTGAACATTTACAAACTATAATGAAATACAATATGAAACTAATTTTACTATTAAAATGCAAAGCCTAAATCATTTTCTTGTAATCCAGTATTTTTAGTTGGAAAATAAAGGCACTTCAAAAAATGTTGCGTCCACGAAGAACAAACTTATATATAACTATAACTATAACTATAACTATAACTATATATATATATATATATATATATATATATATATATATATATATAATTATAGTTATAAAGAGAAAAATCATTTAATCTTCTAAAGTCGTTTAATCCAACTGAGGTTCGTGTAGCAAGGCAATTTGTTTTTGAAAATATTTTCTGACAGTCTTCTGAGATAATCTGAAAAGCTAACAACTGAACTGAATAAATTAAAACCTGATACGGTGATTCATAACACAAACAGCCTTTCACAGAAGTCATATCGTGTTCCAAGCTGAATGGGCTGTAATGTTCATCTGAAACCAGTTTAACTCTTCCTAGAGTAAGTTTAATTCAATAACCCACATTTCTATTGCGCAGCTCTCGGACAAAAAAACACTGCGGTAGTACAAAGAAAAGATAGCAGCAAAGTGAAAAGTGCAAAGAGCATCTCGGATCCTGCGCTGCCTTGCTTGGATAAACACCCGAGCGTTGATTGAACACGTGTTTTCTGGGGTGGCGCACTCCGCCGAAGACGGCGAGAGCTCCACTTGTATATAGACGGAGTCTGGGCGGCTGTCAAGAAGGTAAGGCACGATGCTAAATGAAACTGAACATAGACTAGCATGTAATACATCGTACTCTATACAAATTATATGTTCTAGTTTAATAACGCTCGCTGTGTGCGGTGTATGCTGTGTTGTCACGAACGCAACTGTTTCCAAATAAATCGCTGGTCATGACGTAGCGTGTGTGCATATTGATGTAACATTAGCCCGCTACAGCATTAACAGTGGAGACGAGCCTCACTGGATATTATTTAAATATTATTCACAGGAACTGTTAGACTATTGTCAAATAAATAACGTAAGAAATGAATAACGGACTATTACGACTACTCTACTGGTTTTAGCACCTGTTGCTATATAATAATGACAAACTATGAATTCTTCCCCAAGCGTCCTCATGAACAGCCGAGTTCATATATCTCTGTAAATCTGGACTGTACCGTTTACTCGAGGAACACCGCTGGTACCCTGTAATAAGTGAGCTGCAGCTATTCACAGAAGAACAAATTACAGCCGCCATCCTCTTCCAAGCCCTTAATGAGGGGCTTAAGCCAGCGGGGCGTTTCACAGTGCCGTGGACAAGAGTGGATGTTCAAAGGGCAACATCTGGCAGTCTCTAAATCATTATGTTAAGACACACACACACACACTGAGATTTGACAGAAGACACGGTGTGTGAAGTCCATAGCAAGGGCTAAGCCCTTCAGCAATTAGTTGAGCAGAAAATTAATCACTCGCTAATGTTGGATTATCTCCAAGAGATAAAGCGGTAAACACATGATTGGCCATGTGTTGTACTTTAGCTGGGAATGTGGTGCATTGATTACACCCCCCACCCCAGACTATTTGATTTTAATCAGATTTTATCATATTTTTGGATAAAAACATTTGGAACCTCCACACATTAGAACCACCATGGTTGAGAGACTATGGTTCTGAGTTCCTGTGTGCATTTACATCGATTACCACGTCCTACCTGCGGACTCTAGAGACACGAGAGATACATTTCATCCATGTTTCAGTCAACCAGGTCCCCAGTTTTCCAGTTTACTTTTGCATCTACAAACAGTGCTCCAGAAAGCCTAAATCTGTCCCACAGGATTCTAAATGCCTCTTTCTGCTCCCTGAAGGGCCAAGCTTGTTCTCCTTTGGTGTGGCCAGGTTTTTTTTTATCCCCCCTTTGATCCAGTATTTAAGGCAGAAAAAAGCGGCCCAGCACCGTGTGCTACCGTGTCATTACCAGCATGCACTAATATGTAGCTGTGGAGCCAGACACGGCTACACCCCACCAGTGAAACCCAGCCCAGAGGTGGAGGCGGAAGGGTGGCTGTTCGGAAATAGCAGGCGGCTAGGGAGCGCGTGGCAAGTGGAGCAAACCAAGTCATCCATTACAGTGTCTGGGACCATGTGTAAGACATCACGAACCCCCACCCAGGGCCCGTTTACCACCACATACGTGCCCCCCCACCTCAGGGGTGGAGGATGGGAAAACAGGCTGATCTGAGTTTTGGTTCAGCAGACGTGAGGATGAGGGGTGAACGAGAGTCCTGAGGAAGAGCACAGGTCCCACACGGACACACACACTGCTGCTGCTGGTCCTCCTGAAGGGACTGTCAACACTCCCAGTGCAGACCTGTGGTATTTGGAATACTAACATCCTCAGTGCAGACCTGTGGTATTTGGAATACTAACATCCTCAGTGCAGACCTGTGGTATTTGGAATACTAACATCCTCGGTGTGGATGTCTTTACTCTTGCTCTTCATATGGTGCAGTGATCCCTGGTGTCACCTTTGGCTGATCGCATGATTGCAATTTAGGCAAGTATGATTTTTGTTTTGGAGTTTAGCCTTAAAGTCATTACAGCTCATGGTTCTGGCCCTGAAAAGCTTCTCCGCACCATGAAAAACTGCAAAAACAGAATCATTTCAGCCCAGATCGACTTTGAAGAATTTAGTGCTTAAAGCCATAAGTGCTTTATGGGGGTTGTCTAGTATTACCTCTGGCATTCCATGCTGTGGGCTTTTGTAATGGTAGTTCTTCCATTTCTGTTCTGTATGAGTTGTGTAATGATTGTTTAGCGTCTGTATTATGTATCTGTGTAATGGTGTTTCTTGAGTGTCTGTTGGGTGTATTGTGTGTCTTTGTATAGGTGGTTGTTCAGTGTCTGTGTTGTGTGCCTTTTGTGTGTGTGTGTGTGTAATGCTATATATTGAGGCGCATTTGTGAGAAGAGATCTGCTAATGGGGCTTTTAAGTGAAGCTCTTTGGGACAAGGCCATTCCAGATACGTTCTGTGTTTGCAGCTGAGGAGTCTCTGTAATTAGATCAGAGCCACACAAATCTGCGCTGAACATGCCATCCTTCATCTTGCCCCTCTGAGGGTTTATGATCAGGCAAATTTTATGGCCTGTAAATGGCTGCCACTTAATGTGAACCTGGTCGGTCTTCTAACTGAACACTGACGCTGTGACACTGTTCCGTTTTTCCACTTCTTGTAAGCGACTACGCCCATACAGCAGATACGCATGTGCAGTAGAAAGTGTGTTGCAGAGTGCGTAGAGTGTGTAGGGCTGGTAGTGCTGGTCAGATCTGGTCAGACCCGTAGCCAGACGTCCAAGACACGCACTACCCAGCTGAGAGCCTAATGCCTCGATAACATGAGCAGACTTGGCACGGTGGGTGTAGATAGGACTGTTGAAGGAGGATAGGAATGTTGACACAGCCTGAGGTTAGGGAGAAGCCATCAGGAGGGCAGCTCCCTTGCCCGCGGTCTGTCACCTCTGCCCCCGTACGGCTGTTTTCTTCGGGCCTCCAAGCAGACAATCTTAACCGGGCTCATATTGCTCATGTGCTGCAAAAAAACATCCTATCAGTAAACCTACAAGGAGATGTTCTTTCAGTAGCTGCTCCAGAACGATAAGGCACATCTCCGGGCTCTGGGGTGTGAGGTGGAATTTCTTACCATGCACCTTTCACCTTGTGAGAGTGTTTGAGGAGTGCGGGCAGGTCCAGAAAGCGTCTCAGCGAGCTGTGAGCCGCGCTCACCCACCTTGGCTGTGTGTGAGAAGGCGCCTCTCGGATGGGAAGGGTCTCGCGTGGGGAGACTTGTGGCTTTTCCCAGGCAGCGTAAGCTATACCGTATGCTTACCTGTACATAATCGGGTCCTCTGTTTTCTGTTTGGAATATACACAGAAAAGTTATTTAATACTTATAGCTGTTTATTCTATAGATTTTCACAATACATATATTCAAGGATAAAAATTTTATAAAATAAGTAAGTTAGATTTCTTTATTCTCCAAAACTATTTTAAACATTGCAAAAACCTTGAACTGTGGTGTTATTGAAGAGGAGAATCAGAGCGGGGTGATTGGGTGGAGGGGGTTGGGGTGCAGGGCATAACCTCAGACCCAGGTCGTTTGATACTAGTGTTGGGTTCCTGAAGCCAGCATGCTGCCTGAATCAAAAAGCTACAGTGGCTTTCTGGCAAGCTTCCAGGAAATGGCAGAAGGAAGATGCATGCCAGGGAGACGCTGGCCTATGTTGAGGGGCGTAGCTGGCGAGGGAGGCAGGCGGAGAAGTTGCTTAAAGCTGCAACCACGGTTAACGCCCTGGAATCTCAGCGTGTCCTTTTATTCTCCACATCTCGTCTAGGTTTAATGCACCCAGGGCTTGTGTCAACAAAGCATATTAGAGCAGGAATGCTGATCCCAGGTCAGGCTTCCCGACGTCTTTTGCAGACCTCCGTGAGTGCATGGTAACGGAAGGACCGTTGCAGAAATGTGCATTGTGGCTTCTGTGGCCCCAGAAAATGGCATTTACCCATCACTGTGTTAATAGCAGCCTGTCTTACTGAAGTTAGACGAAGATGTCTCTCCACGCACTTCTCCAGCAGTTATGTATGTTCATGAATTCTGGTGGTGGATGTTAGGTTGCGTAGTTTTATGAAGTGTGCAGATGTGACTCATGGCTTTATCCAAAGCACACGCTGGTATGATAGAAAGCCTCGTTCTTGTAGAAGGCTTGGACAACACAGGTCTGCAGGTCTGCTGTTGTTTTACTCTCAGTGAAGACAAGCATTTCTAATAATAGTAAAGTACTGTGATGTTTTCCTGTCAGTATAAGAGCATTGTTTATTTGTGGTTACAAAGAGCTTGTATTGATTATTATTATTCATTTAAAATGACTGAATTCTTTCAGTGTTGTATGAGATCAGCTTCCCTCTTTCTTTCTGTGTTTCTTTCATTAGGGATTCCAGTCACACCCAAACCCCAGGGATCCAGAACCTTTCATTTTCAGCGGAGACGTGGAAACAGCCCCAGCCTATTTCGGAGTGCATGTGGTTTTGTGTGTGAGCAACTCTGTAGCGATTAGTGTGTGGGGTAGCGTGTGGGGAAACGCGTGGGGGCCATCATGGCGTCCTCCTCGGGGCACCAGTGCGAGCGGCACCCAGCTGATGCGCACGACAGCGCCCGGCCGGGGGTCCCCGGTGGTCCGGCCTGTCCCGTGCACGACCCGGCGGCAGCCCAGGACGTGACGAGAAACGGCCTGCGCAAAGGTCTGACGCGGCACCGGGACTACGTGAAGATCTCGGTGCCGGAGAGCAAGGGCACCCGGCTGCCGTCGGAATGGTGGAAGACGATCATCGCGTTCGCCTACGCCGCCTTCAACCTGGTGCTCACCACCATCATGATCACGGTGGTGCACGAGAGGGTCCCGGCTAAGGAGAGCACCCCGCCCCTGCCGGACAAGTTCTTCGACTACATCGACCGCGTGAACTGGGCCTTCACGGTGACCGAGGTCAACGGAATGCTGCTGGTGGGAATTTGGGCCGTGCAGTGGCTCTTCCACAGATACCGGTAAGCGGCAACGCAGCACCGTGTGCACGTGCTACTGAGCGTGCTCACAAACTGGCCAGCTTCGGCTCGGCTGGACGCCAGGTCACGCTGACAGCATGGCGCCATCTTGATAACTCGATAACATTACCTGCCTAACCCTGTCTGCAGGCTGGAGGCAGAAACCATGAGGTAGTATTTTAGGAAGTCGTTTTGACATGATTGTTTCAACATTTCATTATTACATTTCACTGATTAGTTAGACCATATTCCGAGTTTTCTTTTACGGTTTTAGATTAAAGAATAAATAAATATGCAAAATAGGCACAAATCCTGAAGTGTTTTCAGTATATAGTTACTCGTGGTAGCAGAATGCCTTCCCATTCACACTATTATTTTTTATAATATGATTAAGATTTATATTATAATATTATAAATAATCATTTTAATATACAGAATATTCTTGAAATCCCAGTGGAAGATGTTTAAATGTATATGTCGAGGTCTTCTGCCTGTAATGCCACACTTTAAAGTGAGATACAAGTTTGCAGCATCATATAACCTCATTCATGAAGTGCTGGAGAAAAACATACCTGCTTTACTTGCACATGTGACATAACACAATATTTACTCTCCATAAAACACATTGTATTAATCAAACACCCACCGGTAAGATCCTTACGGAGAAAGCCTCACACTGTCCATGTCCTGTGCTGCATTTCTAGGGCGATTGTGGGCAGAAGGTTTTTCTTCCTAATAGGCACTCTGTACCTGTATCGCTGCGTCACCATGTACATCACCACCTTACCCGTGCCTGGTGTCCACATGACCTGTGCCCCAAAGGTAAATGAAATGTCAGTCTACAGTGCTGGTTTGCCCCATGCCTTCCTCTGCAGCACATGTAGCCTTCCTCATTCCATAAGCCTGGCATGTCCTAGATGTGCCATGCCATAGAAAAGCCCAGTGTCCTGGTAATATCCCTTGTGAACAAACACCAAGCTCGTGTTTAAATAAGAGAACAGTTAAAGATCATAAATCACTTTCTCTATCTCTCTCTCTCGCTCCCTCCCTCTCTTTCTCTCTCTCCCATCTCGTACCTCCCTCTCTTTCCCTCTCTTCCTCCCTCCCTCTTCTTACAGCTCTATGGTGATTCTCAGGCCAAGTTGCAGAGAGTTCTGCAGCTGATCTCTGGGGCCGGGCTGTCCATCAACGGCTCCCACATCATGTGCGGGGACTTCCTGTACAGCGGCCACACGGTTATGCTTACCCTCACCTACCTTTTCATCAAAGAGTGTGAGTGTCTGAGACGTGCACTCCTCATCCTTCTCAAACAGCACCGCCTCCCTTTACACACTCGCACACCTGTCTGTGAGGCCTGAGACTGGTTAACAGCCAAAGAGGGGCAGTACAAAAGAATAAACAGTCTTCTATTAAGGGAGACTCTCCAAAAGTTTCCAAAATCACAACAGACCATGGCTGACATATTACAAGTTTAGTTTGTGGGCAGCGTGGTAGCAGAACAATTTATAGATTGAATAAGTTACACAAAAGCCATTCAAATCATCTGAGGCGTTAACTCAACTTCAACCTAAAAAAAGTATATGATAAGAATGCATCGAGTGATGTCATATCATAAGAACATTTAAATAACATTCATAGCAAGTCATTTGACCGTTAACTGTAGTTGTAACTCTGGTAGTTGACGTCCTTTGATCCACTCACAGCACAGTACACAGCACAGAGTGGAATACTGTAGTAACCGGTTCCCCTCCCCCCACTTCCTGCAGACTCGCCCCGGTCATTCTGGTGGTACCACCTGCTCTGTTGGCTCTTGGCTGCTGTGGGCTCTGTGTGCATACTGGTTGCTCACGAGCACTACAGCGTGGATGTGGTGGTCGCCTACTTCATTACCACCCGCCTCTTCTACTGGTATCACACCATGACAAACGTACAGGTATGCTGCTTACATCGCAATTAAAATCAATTTAATTTGGTATCAGTTCAGTTAAGTGTTCAGAAAGCTCTACATTCTACTGTCATCAACAGAAATCTTTGTCTTATATAAATACAATGTGAAATCCATGCGAAAGTAGACACATGCCGAACACTGGAAAACCCATTAGGCACTGTGCTGGAACACAGATGCTTGTGGTGAACTGTCCATATTTGTTCCGTTCTACACCCTTTCAAAGTCCTCAAAAGGATCACAGGCCTGGGCTCAGACTGTGTTTGAAACGGAACATGCGCTCACCGCCCCTACGTTGTGAGCGTCGCTCTGTGTGAGTTCAAGGCAGAGGGAGAGTGATGAAACCCAGAGCAGCAAAGCTCCTGCTCAGCATGTTTACAAGCTCAGGAGGATGCTGTCAGCCATTAGAGAGGGCTGGAGTTGCAACTTGATCGTTGTCTCTGAACACAGTCTCAGCCTTCAACAGAATGAGAGAAGGATAAACACCATGAAACTATGTGAAGAGATTGTGACTGCGATCCTGTTGCAGGCAGAGAAAAATATGGAGTCGAGTTTATCTTGGAAGATCTTTATGCCCCCTCTTGGTAACAGATGTCTATGACGTGCCTTCATTTATTTGTATGCATGCAGTATTACTGTAGGGTTTTTGAGCTTGTTATGTATTTGTATTTTGGTGTAATAAGGTATGATGTTTATAGTTTAATAGTTAGATTATTTAATATCATTAAACAACCGAGATATAATTTGTGATAAAAAAAATACTGGTACAAATTACCTCAGTGTATCAATTGCTCTCTAAAATTTCCCTGGGGGTTTTGAATGCATCACCAGAAGAGGAAAGAATTTGCTTTTCTTGGCTCTAGATGCTGCTCTCTTGACTGACCAAAGGTTTGGATGCAGCTGAAGGTCACTGGGCTAAATTCTCTGCCCTTTATCAACAGGCCCTGAAGTGTTCACCTGGCAGCTACCTCACACACACCTGGTGGAACCCCATCTTTAATTTTCTGGAGCGCAATGTCCAGACCCAGGTGCCTTGCTCTTACTGCTGGCCAGTCACGTGGCCCCCGGCTTGCCTGAAGAACCCCTGCAAGAAGTACACCATGGTGCAGAGTGCAAGGGAGGAGTGACTCCTCCCCCTCATCAATGATTCACCCACTTTCATTGTCACCATGGTGCAGAGTGTGCAGGAGGAGTGACTCCTCCCCCTCTCCAGAGAACCGCCCACTGCCGTTGCTTTTCTTGTCATTATCACCATATTATGTGGTTTGTTTGTTTTATTTATGGCTGTGTAAAATGTTAAAGCATACCAAAGACTGAGCCAAGAGCTCATGGGGCTCAGGTTAAAACATGAGGAGAGGCAAATACATTGAGCCCTTTTTATAATGACTGAAATATGCAAAATTTATTCTAACTTAATTTACTGTTTGCATTTATTTTTTAATATATATATATATATATATATATATATATATATATATAAGAAATAAGAATTCATGAACTTTTCAAATGCTCTATTTTATTGGCACTTTTGCATCCACTGCTGGGTTTGGAGTGGCCACACACCATTTAGGCTTTTTAACATCAAAAGGTAGCAGCAAACAACAAACGGTGTTCACGCTTTCTTCACTCATTAAAATGCCTCATTTGATCTCGTTTTCTTTTCTTGCTGCAACAAAACCGAACCAGTCTAGCTTTTGTACTGTCACAATTGTGCCTTTCTATTGCATGCAAAGTTGTATAGCTATCGACTGCTGAGGTTTCTGTTCGTTTGATTTTGTTTTCTAGATTACTTTTTTACGAAAGATAACATTAAACATTTGTAAAATCAGAGTGTACGTTATTTGTCATTACATATAAATACGTGTGAAATCATAAATATCCAAAATAAATTCGAATCTCACAGATATGGTCGTGCATTGTCAAACGAACAAAAAATGCGTAATTAGAAAGTGACTTTTGCGCACGCCGACACCGAACACCGAACAGCGTCGACGTGGCACCGGATTGGCCCGTGCTCCCCTGCGCAACCGCCCAGCTCTTCTCGTCCGGCATTGCCGGTGTTACACCGAATTCTGTGACCGTCGAGTTTTGTGACCACAGAGGGCGCTATTTCGCAGTTTCTGTTCACAGGCACGAGCGCTTTACGAACGCTACGTAAACTACGCTGATGCCTGGGTTTTGCACATACATCCTTGCACACGAGTCATCATTTAACACAGCTGCCATCTGAAAATGTGACCGCACTGAATCTTCAGGTTTGTTACTGTTAAAAAATATTTCCTGGAGACTTACTATCACTTCACTTTTTCAAAATAAAATAAATAAATAAAAATCATGAAAGAGACAGACAGGTGAGCCTGTAAACTGAATCTGCAGATACTATTGTTAAAACAGGTCAGCCTTTAAACTGGGGTCACATATTCTGATGGCGGCCGTCAGAATTTGTAACCCCAGTTTAAAGGCTGACCTGTCCATCTCTTTCGTGATTTTTTTTGTTGTCTGCAATGGTGAGGGGATGGTAAGTCTCTTGGAAATTTGTCTCTTTCATGATTTTTATTTATTTATTTTATTTTGAAAAAGTGAAGTGATAGTAAGTCTCCAGGAAATATTTTTTAACAGTAACAAACCTGAAGATTCAGTGCGGTCACATTTTCAGATGGCAGCTGTGTTAAATGATGACTCGTGTGCAAGGATGTATGTGCAAAACCCAGGCATCAGCGTAGTTTACGTAGCGTTCGTAAAGCGCTCGTGCCTGTGAACAGAAACTGCGAAATAGCGCCCTCTGTGGTCACAAAACTCGACGGTCACAGAATTCGGTGTAACAGCAGTAATGTCTAAATATCTAGTTAGGACAAAAGTAGAGTGCTCAAGGAACTAAGTTATAATCACTGTAACTCACAGGATTGAAATGGCTGGTTAATTCTTTTTTAATTTGTGTGATTTATCTGGATGTGTAGGCTATTCCATATGAAGCACATGTCTCTACATTCAGCAAGGATTATTTTAATAAGGGGAGTATAATTTTGGCGAGGCCAACACAATGCCTGCCGAAATTATACTCCCGAATATCATCTGTAGCGTCTTTACACGTGTGCAAACGAGGGGAGTCGGATTCTGCCGGGGAGTCGGAATTCGGCACAACACCTGTCCAATACATTTCTGCTAACCAATGAAACGCTAAAGGAGAGCTCCACCTCCTTCAGTTCCACAACAACTGCGACGCGTGACTGACACTAAGTGTGATAAGCGGAAATCGTAGTGCAATGAAGCCTTAGCCGAAACTGCTTAACTTGTCATTTGTGCTCACCGACCTTGGCTTTGGTTTGGAATTGTAGCATGGAAGGTAGTTTGCGTGAGATCTGGCAGGGAGTCCAGCTGACGGCATCTTCTTCCGTGAACATCGTCGTCTTGACGGTTTTCATTGTTGTTTTTTATTTGCTGCGGCAGTACCGACGAAATACGGCGTTTCTGAACATCCCCCCAGGACCAAGACCTCTACCCGTTGTGGGTAACTTTGGAAGGTTATTTTTACCGCCTTTTATTTTAAAACGTTTTGTACGTCAGGATAAAGAGTATGACAAAAGTAAAGGCAATCCGATTTCGCCACAAGTTGGCCTGATGGAACTGTCAAAACTGTATGGTAACTTGTATAGCATCTTTGTGGGGAGTCAGCTAATAGTAGTGTTAACTGGATATGAGATTATCAAAGACGCACTATCTAATAACGCGGAGGTATTCTCCGACAGACCAGACATACCTCTCGTCACAATTCTGACGAAACGTAAAGGTAAGACGATGTCAGCCATGCAATTTTAATTTTCTCGCAGGCCCTCCTTGACAGGTGTGACCGCGTGGAGCAATGGTTTCCTAATGTTTAACTGAAGTGTACAATGAGAGAGCAGAACACGGAAAATTGCTGTCGATGTAATAAACAAGGAAAGTATAGCGAAAAATGACACTGGTTTCTATATTGGTTTGTGTGTAGGCATCGTATTCGCCCCGTATGGCCCGGTCTGGCGAAAGCAGCGCAAGTTCTGTCACGCGACTCTGCGCAGTTTCGGTCTTGGCAAGCTGAGTCTGGAGCCCTGCATCCAGGATGGCTTTGACGCGGTGAAGGCTGAGCTGCTGAGGAGAAGCCAGGAGCCCGGGGGGTCGGGCGTGAATCTGGCGCCCCTGATCAGCAACGCCGTGTCCAACGTCATCTCCTCCATCACTCTGGGGCAACGCTTCGACCCCCAGGACAAGGAGTTCCACATGCAGATGGACCTCATGGCGCACGGTTTGGAGCTCACTATGAACAGTGCCGCCGTGCTCATCAATATCTTCCCCTGGCTCTACCGCCTGCCGTTTGGGGTCTTTGCCCAGCTCCGCCGGGTGGAGAAGAACATGACTGCATTCCTTAAGAAGATCATAGCCCGACACAGAGCCACGCTGGACCCCCAGAACCCCAGGGATTTCATCGATATGTACCTGGTGGAGATGCTGGCCCAGGGAGATGCGTCAGGGTCAGAGGAGAGCGGCTTTTCAGAAGACTACCTCTTTTTCATCATAGGCGACCTGTTCGTCGCAGGCACCGACACTACCACTAACAGCATATTGTGGATGGTGTTGTACATGTGTTTACACCCTGATGTCCAAGGTACTCGGCCACCTCCATGCAGTTATAAATGACAATCAAGGTACATGCGCGATTGTGCATTAACTGCATTGTGTCAAATTATTAAAGGTTCGGATTGTTTTTTTACAGGGGGAATTTGTGTTTGTTTAAACTCCTTCAGTGCTTACCTAGCTTTTGTGCATATTGCTGATAAAGTCCTGTGTTACCATGCAAGAAATAGTACAGAAAACAATGCTTGATAAGTGCTCCATAGGAGGTCACATGTCATGTGATTATTGCTTTGGCCTTACAGAGAAAGTCCAGCAGGAGATCGATACGGTGGTGGGATCTGGGAGGCTTCCATCTCTGACCGATAAGGGCACCCTACCTTACACAGAAGCCACCATCATGGAGGTCCAGAGAATGACTGTGGTGGTTCCGCTCTCCATACCTCACATGGCCTCCAAAACCACAGGTTAAAAAGGGGAACCAGGCAGTGGGTTTCTGTAGCTGGGGACAAAAGTGCTAGCTCTGCACATACACACGTGGACAAAATTGTTGGTACCCCTCGATTAATGAAAGAAAAACCCACAATGGTAACAAAAAGAACTTTAATTTGACAAAAGTAATAATAAATAAAAATTCTATGAAAATGAACAAATGAAAGTCAGTTATTGCTTTTCAACCATGCTTCAACAGGTTTTTCTTTCATTAATCGAGGGGTACCAACAATTTTGTCCATGTGTGTAACTCTTACGACTGTAACATAAACTCTTACGATTGTAACACTTATTTGTCTTCCATTAATGACAGTAAAAATTACATTTTTGACTGTATTAGACTTGCAGAGAGAAACATGCAAATAAAACGTGAATGCCATTTTCAACCAAAAATCTTCTCTGTGCAGAATTTCGAGGGTTTACTATTCCCAAGGGCACAGTAATCATCCCAAACCTCTGGTCGGTCCATAGAGATCCCAGTGTGTGGGAGAACCCCGATGACTTCAGTCCTTCACGCTTTCTAGATGAGCAGGGACAGCTGCTTAGGAAGGAATTCTTCATTCCGTTTGGAATAGGTACAGTTTATAAATGCTATTTGGGAATATTTTATGGAATGCTTAATGCAACCGACTCCCTGCTGACATTTAAAGACACATGCCTGGATTTCATAACAGCTGGGCGTCATATTTTCACAGGGTATAACTCGCAGAGCTCTGAATGCCTAAAACAATAGCAGTGGCAAAGATGTAAAAAATGACAAATAAGCAATGTTAAAATAATTGAAAAGACAAATATTAAATAGTCGTGGTAATATAACACTACATGGAGGCTAATACCATCATGGTTAACACCTATTCCTTGATTCCAGGGAGTTTAACTTTATATGTGGGCCACATTGAAAGGGTTTGGTGGTTTAAATAAACACGAAAGAAAATGTTCTTTGATGGCGGCACTGACACTTGAAGCGATGCTTTTTAAAGCTGACGTGGTGTTTCATTGTCTACGTCCAGGTCGGAGGGTGTGCATGGGAGAGCAGCTGGCGAAGATGGAGCTCTTCCTGATGTTCAGCAGCCTGATGCAGGCCTTCACCTTCCGCCTGCCAGAGGGCCAGCCGGCCCCTTCCCTCCAGGGACGCTTCGGCCTCACTCTGGCCCCCAGCGAGTACGCCGTCTGCGTGACAGCCCGCTGACACCTCCACCAGCTCCACCGCCAGAACCGTCCTGTCACTATGGGGGAGGCCGCCGTGCTGTTCTGGAACGTCTCTTTGCTGCTTAACGGGATCTCAATGAGACAGTGTGTTGTGAATACGGGGCCAGTGGTTAAAGTCTGGCTTGCACGCCCAACTGAAGGCCGATCAGATTTGGACTGGGCTGGACTGTGCTGGGTTCAAGCGTTGACTGACGGCTTTATTTCAGAATCAGGTTCTTGTCATGAAAGTGCTGGACATAGTGTGGACAATTACATTAAATCATCCACAATGACAAATCACAAATTCTCACAAGGAGTTAATTGTACAACTCCTTTTTTTTAAATAAGCTTTTTAAGGTTTTAGCACTTTCCTGTAGCTCATAAACTCCCCCAGTGCTCTGGACTCCATTAATTAGATGCACTTTTTCAGTTGTGGTTTACTTCCTTTATTACCTTCAATGTCATTTTTTTCTATTCTACTAAATGGTACTTAAATTATGTATAAGAGGAAAGGGAAATAAATACAATCAGGTTGCATTAAAAATGGAAGTTAAAAAAGTATACACTCATCTACAGTGTGGGAAACAATTTCTTAATTGGTCAGTCACTATTCTTTGATGTTCTACTGGTAGAGCACTGAAGCATCACGGCTGTTGATCGTGTTGTACTCTGTATAAACTGTATTTAACATTGTATAGCCTTAACGGCTTTTGTATGATCAACTGGCATGCATTGCTCTTAAAAATATTTTGAGCTTTTGCTCAGTTTTCGTTGTTTTATGCTTGATGTCTTGTAAACCTGTAAAAGAATTTTTTTTAAAAGCGTTGGCTTAAAATAAATAAAAACACAGCTGAGACCTGAAGTTATAAACCTGAAACATCGGAACATGAAACTTCACCTGCTAGACAAAATAAGTATATGAAATGTCATAGACGAAAAGTAACCACGTGATCACTGACCTTTCACCTACTTCCACCGACCTCAGTGTAGACGTTGATCATGGCTTTCTTTACGCATCAAATTGTCAGAACTCTGTCATTATCTTCTGTCCGAAATGCAGCGATTAATCATGTTACTGTAATCGGGGGTGGTTTAATGGGTTCAGGCATTGCGCAGGTAATCATACGTTTCGCTGGTTATATTTATTATTTACATTAGGCAGCTAATAGCTACGTAGCTAACAACTAGCTAATTTAGCTAGCTAGCTTTGCTGCAAAAGTGACTAGGTTGTTTGCTTATTTAACTGCCCCTGCACACACGTTGTATTCTCAGTAGATTTTTAATATGCATAAAGTCGAGTATTTTGCAATGTGAAAATTGATTTTATAGGGTTTGGTTTAGTTTGTTTTTAATGTCATGTTAATGCGAGCTACAGAAAGGGTGCCCTTGGTGTTTCTAAACTTGCGTATGAATCTACCTAACCAAGTTCGGCACACGATTGCTAGGTGAGTTGGGACATAGGCACATTAGCTAGTTGGCTAATCTACTAACGTGATCTGATGGACTGACTTGCTGTGGTTTTACAGCCATTACTGACTTGTTCCAAGTCATGTGTAAAGTCCTCCCTTAAAATCAGCAGTTGAATGGCAGGTGGTTTAACTCATTTAATTTTACCAAGGGTATCCTGCTTTGTCAGGTCGCTGCAGCTACGGGGCATTCCGTGGTGTTGGTGGACACGTCCGAGGACATCCTGAAGAAATCCTCTAAGGGCATCGAGGGCAGCCTGAAGAGAGTGGTGAAGAAGAAGTATGCAGACAAACCTGAGGTTGGCTGTCAAATGAGTGTCACTGATGGTGCCGTTACAACGCCAAAAATGCAGAGAGAAAATGTGCGTGGAAGGCTCTTAGTCAACCAGCCCTCTCCCTCTCTCTCTCCCAATGTCCTCTCAGGCCGGGGAGGAGTTTGTTCACAAAGTGCTGAAGAACATTTCTACGAGTACAGATGCTGCCTCTGTGGTGAAGAACACGGACCTGGTGGTGGAGGCCATTGTGGAGAACCTCAAAGTTAAACGAGATCTCTTCTCCACACTGGATAAAGTGGCTCCAGAGTAAGTGAAGCCTGGGCCCTTAGACCAGACCTTTGGAGTCACTCTTGGGCTTCTGCATGTTAGAGCTCAGTGGTTTCACTGCTGCATGCCTGAGTCACCACCAGTACCAGGAACCAGTACCAGGCACCGTGAGAACACTCAACTGTGCAGTGTTGATGATGGTGGACTAACAGCTGATCACCACTGTCCCAGCCATGCAGAGTCTGATAACAGTGGGATATGGGATATGTATGCTATGGTATCAGACTGGTTTGGTGCAGTGTGCTCTGTCCCTGCCAGGAACACCATCTTTGCAAGCAACACGTCCTCGTTGCCCATTGCGGACATCGCCAGCTCCACAGCCAGGGTGGACCGCTTCGGAGGACTCCATTTCTTCAACCCCGTCCCCATGATGAAGCTGGTGGAGGTGCGGATGCACACAATCTTCCTGCACTCTGAACATTCTCAGTTTATTTAGTAAAAAATTTAAATTTCTTTGTTAACGTCCTTATAAGGCGTCCCTTATAACCAATATTTAAATATTTACTAGGCTGTATAAAATGTGCAAAATAGATTGCACAACTGTTATATAATTAATATAAAATTAATTCATACACAGTTACAGTCATTGACTATACGTCTGCCTTGATCATATTAGTCACCATTCACGTCATAAACTGCACCTGTCTCTTAAACACATTGCTCTTCACATAGTGCTGATTGGTGGGACTCCACAAGCAGGAGAGAGAATTTGCATTGCGCTGCTAACCATTTTGTTTATTTTGTAAGTTCTCTGTATCAGCAGTGTGCAAACCTTAGTTTGAATTATTTGCAGGCAGTTTTGGCAAAGGTCTGGCAGTTATTAAAAAAAATGTACGCCGTCCATTTATGGCATGTTTCAGGTGGTGCAGGCCCCGGCAACGAGCCAGGAGACCTTTGATGCGCTCCTGGATTTCAGCAGAGCTCTAGGAAAGCATCCGGTGTCCTGCAAAGTGAGTGTTTGTTTCCCAAAGTACATTTGATATTGAAGCTAGGTCATAAACACAACGGCTGAACTATTAAAATGGTCGACTCACCTCACACATTGTTTTTCCAAGGACACTCCAGGCTTCATAGTGAACCGGCTGCTTGTGCCGTACCTGATGGAGGCTGTGCGTCTACACGAACGAGGTACACCTTCATCCCTGGATAGATGAAGAATGCACTCCTCCACTAACAGTACACCGGCTTCCGTCAGCAGGCTTGCAGCTCATCTCACTATGTCCTTCCAGGTCACGGTTCAAAAGAGGACATTGACGTAGCCATGAAGCTTGGTACCGGGTACCCCATGGGGCCGTTTGAGCTTCTGGACTATGTTGGATTGGACACGTCAAAATTCATCATTGATGGCAAGTACTTGTGTAGATAAGTCAATGTGAGCTGTTATTTTTTACTTTTACGTGTTCATTTTGCTCATGTGGTTGTAGGTTGGTATGAGATGGACCCTGAGAACCCCCTGTTTGCACCCAGCGCCCTGCTCAACAAGCTAGTGTCAGAAGGCAAGTTGGGCAAGAAAACTGGAGAGGGATTCTATAAGCACAAGTAACCGGAGCCAGGGTCAACCTCCTGACCTTTTCACCCTTTCACTGCTCGGTCAGGTCGCATGCACCTGTAGAAGGAATGTCAGAGAGAGCAAAAAGTGGAAGATGGAGACTGACTGATCATTTGACCTCAGTTGTGCAACAGTAATAACATTAGTGCCTTGCAGTTGTGACCTGTAGGAAACCGAATGTCGTCTGACCTTAATAGTTCGCCTGTTTCGGAATGTCTGAAGAAATTCAATGCAGGGGAATTTAAGAACAATAAAAAAATACATGTATACATATTTGTTTTTTCAAATGCTTTGTGCTGAGTGGTTTGGAAATAACATTGAGGACATTTTCTCCAGTTGCTCTTTTTCAAGCACACACCAACACCTCAGAGCAGTGTCATACGTGCTAGGTTATTCACACCAACGCCTCTCAGAGCAGTGTCATACGTGCTAGGTTATTCACACCAACGCCTCTCAGAGCAGTGTCATACGTGCTAGGTTATTCACACCAACGCCTCTCAGAGCAGTGTCATACGTGCTAGGTTATTCACACCAACGCCTCTCAGAGCAGTGTCATACGTGCTCTCAGAGCAGTGTCATACGTGCTAGGTTATTCACACCAACGCCTCTCAGAGCAGTGTCATACGTGCTAGGTTATTCACACCAACACCTCAGAGCAGTGTCATACGTGCTAGGTTATTCACACCAACGCCTCTCAGAGCAGTGTCATACGTGCTAGGTTATTCACACCAACGCCTCTCAGAGCAGTGTCATACGTGCTAGGTTATTCACACCAACGCCTCTCAGAGCAGTGTCATACGTGCTAGGTTATTCACACCAACGCCTCTCAGAGCAGTGTCATACGTGCTAGGTTATTCACACCAACGCCTCTCAGAGCAGTGTCATAGGTGCTAGGTTATTCACACCAACGCCTCTCAGAGCAGTGTCATACGTGCTGGGTTATTCACACCAACGCCTCTCAGAGCAGTGACGTGCTGGGTTATTCACACCAACGCCTCTCAGAGCAGTGTCTAGGTTATTCACACCAACGCCTCTCAGAGCAGTGTCATACGTGCTAGGTTATTCACACCAACGCCTCTCAGAGCAGTGTCATACGTGCTAGGTTATTCACACCAACGCCTCAGAGCAGTGTCATACACCAACGCCTCTAGGTTATTCACACCAACGCCTCTCAGAGCAGTGTCATACGTGCTAGGTTATTCACACCAACGCCTCTCAGAGCAGTGTCATACGTGCTAGGTTATTCACACCAACGCCTCTCAGAGCAGTGTCATACGTGCTAGGTTATTCACACCAACGTTATTCACACCAACGCCTCTCAGAGCAGTGTCATACGTGCTAGGTTATTCACACCAACGCCTCTCAGAGCAGTGTCATACGTGCTAGGTTATTCACACCAACGCCTCTCAGAGCAGTGTCATACGTGCTAGGTTATTCACACCAACGCCTCTCAGAGCAGTGTCATACGTGCTAGGTTATTCACACCAACGCCTCTCAGAGCAGTGTCATACGTGCTAGGTTATTCACACCAACGCCTCTCAGAGCAGTGTCATACGTGCTAGGTTATTCACACCAACGCCTCTCAGAGCAGTGTCATACGTGCTAGGTTATTCACACCAACGCCTCTCAGAGCAGTGTCATACGTGCTAGGTTATTCACACCAACGCCTCTCAGAGCAGTGTCATACGTCTAGGTTATTCACACCAACGCCTCTCAGAGCAGTGTCATACGTGCTAGGTTATTCACACCAACGCCTCTCAGAGCAGTGTCATACGTGCTAGGTTATTCACACCAACGCCTCTCAGAGCAGTGTCATACGTGCTAGGTTATTCACACCAACGCCTCTCAGAGCAGTGTCATACGTGCTAGGTTATTCACACCAACGCCTCTCAGAGCAGTGTCATACGTGCTAGGTTATTCACACCAACGCCTCTCAGAGCAGTGTCATACGTGCTAGGTTATTCACACCAACGCCTCTCAGAGCAGTGTCATACGTGCTAGGTTATTCACACCAACGCCTCTCAGAGCAGTGTCATACGTGCTAGGTTATTCACACCAACGCCTCTCAGAGCAGTGTCATACGTGCTAGGTTATTCACACCAACGCCTCTCAGAGCAGTGTCATACGTGCTAGGTTATTCACACCAACGCCTCTCAGAGCAGTGTCATACGTGCTAGGTTATTCACACCAATGCCTCTCAGAGCAGTGTCATACGTGCTAGGTTATGCCAGATTGCCTTCGGATGCAGCAGAACGCCATTTTCCGATTAGCCATGCCAGAATGGAGGGTTGTGCCGTATAGAGCAACAGGAGAAGAGATGGAAAGGAGTGTGTTTAAGCTCAGCTGTTTTGTAAAAGGCTTTGGTTATATTCTCGATTGTGACCAAGATAAGAGCAGCTGGTGATGGTGATAGTCTGACATGCAGTAAATCTCTAGGCAGATGCGGATTACTCCATTTTATATCTTACTATTGAAACACACAAAGCATGTCACCTCGCTCTGGGAAGTGGTGTACATTGTGGCTTTGCTGGGCCACTTTGTCATGGTTACTGTCGGTAGCAATAGATTGAATCCTGAGGTCTTACCTGCTCAAAACTGTTACTTTGTCATGCATCAGGGCAATGACATACATCACATTAGCAAGGCCATACTGAACCAGCCAGAGGTGGTAAGAACCGGGATGTTGAACAAACCATGAAATAATAATAAAAAAAATCTATTTTTACTTTCTTCAAGCTAACGTGAGAACATTCAAAATGCATGTTTATTTTGATCGCCTGATTTTTGTTTACCTTAACACTAACTTAGGTAAACGCAGCGTTGCTAAACTTGAAAGAGTGCTGATCCGTAGCATCCAATAGATGGCAGCAGTTCACAGCAGTTCATTTTCGGTAATTCCGAGTACTAAAATTGCACTATTCAGGAGTCAAGAAACACCACCCCTAGCGGTTAAGTAGGTGAAGCACAACGACATCGGACCAATATTTTTGGGGTTTTATTTTGCTCTTTCGATATCCCATTTATTCGAGCTTGTGAATGCACAGCATGACTCTTAAGAACTACAGTGTCCAGTTTTTTATCATTAGCAAATGTATGTTTTCACTTTTGATGAGGTAAGCTGTTTATTAATAATACGTAGTTGTTAAAAGAGCAAAAGTGAACTGTGGTAAATATCTTGGTGGGAGTGCTGTTATACAGATGCTTCGATAAATGATCATAATCAGAAGAGGGCTACAGTAGCGCCCTTCTCTGGCAAGGAATTTTATTTATTCTGTTTGGCAAATTATGACATTAGATTTCTTTTTATTTCCACAGGGAATTATAATCTGATCATGTTACCTAGTACTCCATAAATACATGGTATAGCAGTGGCGTTTTCCATAGCGGCTATCAAATCCCCATGTCCTGGGGTGTGATAGCGTTATCAGTTTACCCTGATCATGTGTTGCCATATACATAGATTTGAATAAACAGTCTATGGGTGTTTCCCCACTATGAAATGTAGCTACTTGATAGTGAAATTAAACACCGACAAACACTTAGATTTCGTCTCTTTTGCGATTCGCTGCTGCAAAAATAGTCGAATGTTCTGGCTGTCTAGAATTTATTTTTAATGAACTCCCATGGTTATTTTGCTCGAGTTGTTAGCTGCAAGAGAGATTGATGCTGTTGATGGTGCTTTGGAGGTCAGTGTACACACGAAACCAGATTCCGTCTCGGAACGTATCTTTTTAGAACAAACAAATATACACACGTCGACAAGCTTTGGTACCCCGCGATTAATGAAAGAAAAACCCACAATGGTAACAAAACTTTAATTTGACAAAAGTAATAACTAAAATTCTATGAAAATGAACAAATGAAAGTCAGATATTGCTTTTCAAACATGCTTCTACAGAATTATTTAAAAAAATAAACTCATGAAGCAGGCCTGGACAGAAATGATGGTACTGCTGAAAAATGTGACCAAAGGGACATGTTAAATCAAGATGTGTTCACTAATTAGTATCACAGGTGTCTACACTCTTGTAATCAGTCAGTGGGTCTATATATATAGGGCTACAAGTAGTTTGAAGGGTGCCGTTTCCAGACGGCATGTTTCAGCTCCCTCCAAAGATACTTAATAAGAATTTAGGTCAGGACTCATAGAAGGCCAATTCAGAATAGTCCAGTATTTTCCTCTAGTATTAGATGCGTTTTGGGTCATTATCCTGTTGCAAGACCCATGACCTGCGACTGAGACCAAGCTTTGACACTGGGCAGCACATTTCTCTCTAGAATTCCTTGATAGTCTTGAGATTTCATTGTACCCTGCACAGATTCAAGACACCCTGTGCCAGATGCAGCAAAGCAGCCCCAGAACATAACAGAGCCTCCTCCATGTTTCACAGTAGGGACAGTGTTCTTTTCTTGATATGCTTAATTTTTCTGTCTATGAACATAGAGCTGATGTGCCTTGCCAAAAAGTTCCATTTTTGTCTCATCTGACCATAGGACATTCTCCCAGAAGCATTGTGGCTCGTCAACATGTAGTTTGGCAAATTCCAGTCTGGCTTTTTTATGATTTGTCTAACAATGGTGTCCTCCTTGGTCATCTCCCATCAAGTCCACTTTGACTCAAACATCAATGGATGGTACAATCTGACACTGATGTTCCTTGAGCTTGAAGTTCACCTTTAATCTCTTTAGAAGTTGTTCTTGGATCTTTTGTTACCATTCGTATTATCCGTCTCTTTGATTTGTCATCAATTTTCCTCCTGTGTCCACATCCAGGGAGGTTGGCTACAGTCCCATGGATCTTAAATTTCTGAAAAATGTATGCAACTATAGTCACTGGAACATCAAGCTGCTTGGAGATGGTCTTATAACCTTTAACATGCTTGTCTAATTTTCTTCCTAATGTCCTGAGAACTCTTTCTTTCCTCTGGTCCATGTTGAGTGTGGTATATGCCTTGTCACCAAACAGTACAGTGACTACCTGTAGCCCTATATATACACTGACTGATTACAAGATTGTAGACACGTGTGATGCTAATTTGTGAACACACCTTGATTTAACATGTCCCTTTGGTCACATTTTTCAGGAGTACGATCATTTCTGTCCAGGCCTGTTTCAAGAGTTTATTTTTTAAATAATTCTGTTGAAGCATGGTTGAAAAGCAATATCTGATTTTCATTTGTTCATTTTCATAGAATTTTTATTTATTACTTTTGTCAAATTAAAGTTATTTTTGTTACCATTGTGGGTTTTTCTTTCAACCAAGCCATACATCACCAACTGCAATGCAAAGCGTCGGATGCAATGGTGTAAAGCACGCCGCCACTGGACTCTAGAGCAGTGGAGCCACATTCTCTAGAGTGACAAATCGTGCTTCTCCAACTGGCAATCTGATGGATGTGTTTGGTGGTTGCCAGGAGAATGGTACTTCTCTGACTGCATTGTGCCAAGTGTAAAGTTTGGTGGAGGGGGGATTATGGTGTGGGGTTGTTTTTCAGGAGCTGGGCTTGGCCCCTTAGTTCCAGTGAAAGGAACTCTGAATGCTTCAGCATACCAAGACATTTTGGACAATTCCATGCTCCCAACTTTGTGGGAACAGTTTGGAGCTGTTCCACAGATTGCAGGTTTAACTTCATAGTCTAATGGACACTAGAGTTTAGAGCAGAACGGGGTTGTGTTGACAGACCTCTCTCTCTCTTCCGGTGGGCTTAGGCAGGAGTGTCTTGGAACACAGATGAAAACGCTTGTGAACCATACGAGACTCCAGGAGAGGCGGGACCCTGCTCTAGTGTGGCTGATCCAGGATGCTGGAGCTCAGGCGACCAATCAGATGTTTGTACTCTGAGATCAGATGAACCGTCATGGTGCTCCTGAACGCTTGGGAGTCCTACTGACCATTGGAGGGAACTTTGCCTACTTTTGCTTTAGGCAGACTCCTCTTGTCTGAACAAGGGCCGTCAGGCATAAGGAGAATCGGGGTCGGCACTGTAATAGGTCAAAGGTTAGGCTCCGAAGCAGTGCACAAAAGCTCCTTTGCTTTTTCAAAAAGATAAAAATGTTTATTTGAAATGCACAAAATTGTTTAACATACACTCTACTGCATCAGTACTTTCACATGTGGGAACTGAAGCGCTCGATCGTGCGAGAGTCAATAAACAGCGTTCCGTAATTGTGAGCAGATGCACCTTTCAGATGCAGCAGATGTCTTCTCATAAACACTCCTTCCGACCAAACGCTGTTTGCCGCTCCACCTGTGGAACACACCTCTGGGGTCCCTTTGGCTTTAAGTGCTGTTTGCGCGCAGCGTTTTTAGTGAACGCAGGTCTAATTTATTCTCCTTAGTGTGCTGTGGGGGCAGAACATCGCTTAGATTAACATTGTGGACAATCATTTGTAGCATTATTTTGTAAAAACTGGTTTAACTATATTTAGTTAAACGTAAAACACCAAGCTTGGGTCTCTGAGTCACCTTTTGTTGGTACTGCAGCAGGTGCTTGAAGGACGCAGAAGGACGGTTCAGGCTGGTTTCACCAAAGGACATGTGCCTTCTTCCTTTATATATAGACCTGGGAGTCATTGCCAACTCTTTCCTCACCTGGGGAGAAGGTGAAAGGAGGCTTATGTCAGGCCCTGGTGTAGTAAGACCCATTTAACTTTGATCAGAATGGGCAGAGCACACTATAGCTGGAAAAATATCTAGACACATACTATGCCTAATCCTAGCAAACAAATCAGAAAATTAGTGTTTAATAGGCTAATATTATGAAAATGTATTCAGACAAGGGCGTGTCTAATAGGGTTGTCTTGGAGAGTGTAGAAGATAGAGACACTGATCAGAATGTGGATTTAATATATTTTGAGATTCAATTAAATGGCAAAAGAGGCTTTTACAAGATATTCAAAATCACTAGAGGTTCCATTGGTGTTCACAAGTGACCAAGACAACTATTTTTTTTTTTTTTTACCAAAAATATTTTCAATACATAGTGAACATTAAAGATCACATACAAAGCCTACAAATGTACTTCCTAGCCACTTAATTAAAGCACTTCCCTGGTAGGTTTACTACATAGATGTACGGACTAACGCAGTTTATATCGACCATCTTTATTTCCTTTGTCAGAGGTCAGTTTCTGGTAACAGCACTTCTATTGACTGGATAGTTGTGGGCAGTGGACCACACAACCCATCACTGACACTGCTGAGTAAGAATCAGTTCAGTACTGTTGTATCTGTCGCAGTTTCACTAGTATACCATCTAGCTGTACTGTACGTAAGTGTGTGTGCTCGGTAGGATGTGGCGTCGTCTGCTAGTTACAGTGTGCTCTCGATGAGCATGTGAACAAAAACGTATCTTTTGTCGTTGCATCAGTGAAAAGCCAGCACAAACACGGACAGAAGGGGATCGCGAGAACGTATCTGCTCCAAATAAGGTCGCGCGCAGAGACTAGAATGCTTTGTCACGCCACCCAGTTGAAAGCATGTGGAGATGAGTTTTTGGACGCGGCTTCTTTCCGTAGTGTGATCGGCTATTGAGCCTGCGTACAAGATGGGGTCACGACTAATGCAAAATATAGTCCCATGTGGTCATTACAAATGTAGCAGCATGCAATATTTGCGATAAAGCGATTCAGCACAGCAGCGATTTACGTGTATCTTTCCAACATAGACTTCAGAACAACAGAGCACGATACGTTTCTGAGAGGCACAAACTTGTTGATGTTGATTGCTCTACATTTTTTATTCCATGCACATTACTTCTGTTTCATGCAGATCATTCTCATACAATGTTAATGTAATATTTGGTGTGTCATAATTTAATAATTATAATATATGGTTGTTGGAAACCGCTATTGTCTAGAATGAATAGATTAGTACGTTTCAAAATTCCAAAGCAGCTCTAAAAGCCACCAGAAAACATCACTGGGTTTGTTTGTCCAAACCCTCCAGGACGCCAATGAGACATTAAATATGGAATATATCATTGGTCGAGCAGTACAATAATGCAACTGCCTTCAGAATTTGCTGGTGATCTTAAATAGGAAAAAACACTACAGATTTACTAACGGGTCCACAATTACTGGCTCGTTAAAAAAATAAAGCAGAAAATAAAATCCAAACACAGTAGCACGTGCTACCAGATCTGAACACGCCCCTCATTTGCATGAAAATTAATACATGGTTACAAACACAAGATGGCGCTACAACACCTGTTATTAATATAAACATCTGGGCACTTTTTTACTGCTCAAATAAATCCTGAAGTCCGTTTTCAATATTATAACCAAATAAGTAAGGAAATAAGGAAATACTATACTATCAATGATAATGATACTACTACTACTACTACTACTACTACTACTAATAATAATAATAATTAAACGAGTACAAAATTAAGTGCAGATGTTTTAAGATGGGCTACTCACAACTTGCAGCTGAATTAAAAATACGTTTTTTACTGTCACAAAATAAAATGGAATCATCACGTATCCAGTTTTGATAATAATAATTAATGCTCTGGCTACTTTAGTTTGTGAAATACAGGAAAACTTCACCATACTTTTAGATTCCCCTTCGTGCTCTTAACGCCATATGAAGATTGCCTCCGGCATGAAAACTAGCGGCTTTTAATTGCTGGTTCATTTTCCGAAGCCTTTTGAAGTCTCTCCAGAGAGGCGCACGTTATATTCAAGACATCAGTGCTTTTTAATGTTTCGTTTTCAGGTCATTGTCTTGTTAAAACAGTATTTGAAGTTTTGAACCTTTGCCCCTAATGTTAATGTAATATCGACAACTTCAGAATCAAATATACTGAAAAGACAATGGCAGTCAAAAGAGTCCTATTTATTTTCTTTAAAAAAAGTCATGTAGAAACACAGTTCAAATGTGATCACTTGGAAGCAAAATGCTAAACCAAGATGACAGTGATTCAAAATGACAACGAATAAAAAAACATATCTGATAATACTAAAACAGAACATAAAATCAATAAAACATTACAGAAATGTTTGCATGTAATAAACAACATGGCAAAAGACCACACTATTACCTACCAGATAGAGAGGACAGAGGATCATCGCAGTAAGAGAACCGGGGAAGTGCTGGGGTATATATTTATATATATATATAGATATAGATAGATCTGCTTTCATTTGTCAATTTAGAACAATAAAATATAGGCCTCTGAGTACCCACTCTAACCCCTTTGTCCTAATGTTGCCTGCAAAAATACAGAGAAAAGTGACATATCCAGACATTTCTTTAGAAAGTACACATAAATGAGCATTATTTTACATCTGGGCAGGACTGGGAGGTCACTGTTAGTTAACCATCATTATCAAAACGCCTTTCATGTCATTTCTGCTTCAACAAGAAAAAACACTTTCCTGTTTCAAAGCTTATTCACGCATGTAATATATATATATATATATATATATATATATATATATATATATATATATATATATATATATATATATATATATATATATGCCAGTATATATATATATATAAAATAAAGATAAAAATCACTTAAAATATACACCAAGAGATGAAATGAATATTTAAAAATAAAAAAGCATTCGAAATTGAACTTTAACCTACAAAATAAAAGCGCGAACTCAACGTTGATCCTTTTTAGCACCAACTAGTCAAAATACAAAATGGAGTCTTGAGAGAATGTTTCCAAGCCAACATATGATCCCTCCGTGTAGCGAAAAGAAGACTCCTGAAGAGGTGTCTGGCCTCTGATGGGCTGCGTCGTAGAGGCTTGAGGAAAGGTGGATGAGAGTGGGGTGAAGCAGAGCTGGGGACAAACTCACTGGACATACAGGAAACGGGGGGAGCCACATAACTTAAAATAACTTAGGGACAGGTGGGAAGGGGCTGAGAGTGCTGCTTTCCTCTCTGCATGTGTGTGGTGGTTCGGTGCGTTTTACAAAATTGCCAGAAGAAATAATCAGTGCAATAACTTTACTGTTGGAGGTCAAACAAGCCAAAAATGAAAAAAAAAATAAAATAAACCAAACCAAAAAAAAAAAAAAAAAAAAAAGTGTATACGGGTTTACATGGGGCTGTTTTGTATGTAAGCATGTGTTTGTATGGTGGATCTTGGCAAGTAGTGATTGTCTGTTTTCAGTTCAGTGTCTCTACAGCAGAAGAGCACGCTCGAGAGCTGTAGCCCTCCAAAAGGTCGGCAGGGGTCAAGAGGTCGCAGAGGGGTCAAAGGTCATGGAATCTAGCAGGCTTCCATCTCCAAGAGAGGCCCTGTAGCTGCGGCCTTTGCTTCGCACAAGGAGAAAGCAGTTCGTTTTCCTCCTGTCCAAGAGACAGACACACACACACACACACACACACGCATACACACACACGAGTGTACTGTGAATGTAATAACCACAGTTACCAGTGCAACGTTCGAACGTTCGTGTCCTTTCACAGATGTGATTATTTAAAATTTCATTTTACAGGTATACACTTATATAAAATAAATTTTTATTCATAAATAATGTTTAATTAAAATATAAACAATATGTTTTGGACAGAGGTCCATCATCAGTTATTTCATTTATTTCTTTATATACATATAAAGAAATAAAATATATAAAAATAATATATTTATATGTGTGTGTGTGACAGAAGGAAATAAGTTCAGAAAATCAGTCACATAAATGTGAAGTACATTAGAAATTAGTAACAAAATTTTCAGGCAGAAAACACAGTACAGACAAGTCCAACCTCTAGAAAGCTGGTGATGACCATTTAGACCTTTCATCAGTGTTCCCTAAACATTCTAAAAATCCCTAAAAATTCTCCATCACTCTGCAAATCAACCAAACACAACATGCTAACCCAATCACATTCCCACGTGTAGTAAAGAATTCAATGGTACAGCTATTTCAGCTATTGATGAGATTTATGGACACATTTCTGAAGCGCATCAAATGGAATTCCTGATCAAAAGGAGACAGTACAGGAGCGGTGCTCCCTCGAGCTCAGGGCCAGAGAACACCAGCAGAAAATCAGCTTTGTGAAAGTGTGACGTGTGATGCACACATATGCGCGCACATACCAACTGGGGACTTTGGCTTGCTTCTTTTCCAGTGAGAGCTGACCCCAATTGGGGACGAGTAAGAGAGAGACAGAGAGCCAGAGAGACAGTCAGGGAGAGGGCGACAGAGACCAAAGAGCCCTGGTGTCTTTTATTTTACTCCCTCTGTCCCCTCTTTTCATCCCGGCTCCTCAGAGCTCCTGTGTGGCCCGTGCGGGGACCGTGACCCCTTCCTGGAGTGCACTTTCCTTCCTAGCCGCACATGAAAAGGTCTGGCTGCCCTTCCTCCCTGCGGCAGGCCAGGGGAGAGGGAGACGGGTCTGGCCCAGAGGATGGGAGGCCATGGTGGTGGGGTCAGGGGAAACGGGAGGGGTAGGGGGCATCGCCAGGCCTCAACACTGTCCACCTCCACACAAACGCCAGGATTCAAGTGCAGCTCCCCATCAGCGTGGTGGAACGCCCGGCCCACTCCCAGCTCGCAGGAAATGAAACGCTCCTCTGTTTCTGAGGGTCAGCCGCTCTCTCACTCTCTCCCCTTCTCCCTCCTTCTCTTTCTCTCTCTCACTCACTCTTGCTCACTTGTTCTCTTTCTGTTTTTCTTTATCCCTTTCTCTCTCGCTCTCTCTCCTGTCTTGGCAGAAGGCAAGACGAGGCGAGGCAGTCTTTGAAGTGTGGGAGGTTAAGATAACTGGCACGGCCTCACGTCCCTCAATCGGCCCGTTCACCTCCCGGGGCAAATCAAAGAGCCCGCAGCTGGGGCCGACACACCTCCCTCCAACCTCCCTTCCCACCCCTCTCCCACCTCCCTTCCCTCCCCTCTCCCACCCCAGCGGTTTGGATTTCTCTCCGGTGCAGCTCAGAAAGGAAGAAAAACGACTCTGAAAATAAGCTAACCGAAAAAGTCCCACATGCAGACTTTTGGGAACAGGGAAGAGAGAAAAAGAAAGAGAAAGAAAGACAGAGAGAGACAGAGAAAGACAGAGAGAAACAGCAGATCTGCTGATCTTTTCTGCCCCATCTCTTCTAAGTGAGGCAAGGCCTCAAGAGCCAGCGGGGTACCTGCCTGAGCCACCCTCACACTCAGCCTTACCCTCACACTCACCCTCACACTCAGCCTTACCCTCACACTCACCCTCACACTCAGCCTTACCCTCACACTCAGCCTTACCCTCAGCCTTACCCTCACACTCAGCCTTACCCTCACACTCAGCCTTACCCTCACCCTCAGCCTTACCCTCATCCTCAGCCTTACTATCACACTCACCCTCACACTCAGCCTTACCCTAACACTCAGCCTTACCCTCACACTCACCCTCACACTTACCCTCACCCTCAGCCTTAACCTCACACTCACCCTCACACTTACCCTCACACAGCCTTACCATCACACTCATCCTTACACTCACACTCTCCCTCACACTCACACTCAGCCTTACCCTCACCCTCAGCCTTACACTCACACTCTCCGTCACTCTCACACTCTCCGTCACTCTCACACTCTCCCTCACACTCAGCCTTACCCTCACACTCACACTTACCCTCACACTCACACTCAGCCTTACACTCACACTCAGCCTTACCCTCACACTCAGCCTTACCCTCACACTCACACTTACCCTCACACTCAGCCTTACACTCACCCTCAGCCTTACCCTCACACTCACCCTCAGCCTTACCCTCACACTCAGCCTTACACTCACACTCACACTTACCCTCACACTCACACTCAGCCTTACACTCACACTCAGCCTTACACTCACACTCAGCCTTACCCTCACACTCAGCCTTACCCTCACACTCAGCCTTACACTCACACTCAGCCTTACACTCACGCTACAGGGCCGAGGTTAGCGCAGCAAAGGGGGAGAATGAGAAGAGCAGATCAAAGTGTGTATGACATCACGATGGAACTCTGGCAGGCAGGAGCACTGAATAAAACACCAAAAATTGAGCGCAAGAGTGTGTGTGTGTGTGTGAGCATAATCTGGGTTGTGTTAACTCCAGCCTGATGGAAAGCCCCTCTTTCTCTTCCCTCTTCCTGACACACACACACACTCTTTCTTTCTTCCTTGCCGTCTCTTTCTCTCCCTCTTCCCAACCCACACACACTCTCTCTCTCTCCCTCCCTCCCTCCCCCTCCCTCCCTCCCTCCCTCTCTCTCTCTCTCTCTCTCTCTCTCTCTCCCTCCCTCTCTCTCTGTTGGTGCAGCACCAGTGGTCCAGCCCTGCCGCGTGTGTCTGGGCGTTTGATTGGACAGCGCCCTACCAGGCTCTGAGTCCATAAAGTCTCGCAGCTGCTCCGAACGCATGCAGTAGTGCTCAAGGGAAGCCGCGAGAAAACTGGGGCCCAGCGATAAAACGGCACCTGGAAGAACATGATGTTGAGAACAAAGTGCTTCGTTCTGTCAGCAGTTCCTCTGGCCCAGAGACAGAGATGTTTAAGGGAAAAGCTCCAACACAATTACACCTCTCCAAATCAACCATTCTACAGCAAAGGGAGGGGGGGGTGGAGTGTGTCCCCTCTGACGTTCTGTGCGCGTCTGTGTCTCTGTCAGGGATCTGAATCCTGTTTATGCAGGGGAGGGAATTAAAACACCCCAAAAGAGAATCAGAAGGAAATGGAGCTCAGAGCGGAGACAGGCATGCGGGTGGAGGAGCTTGTGTTGGAGCGGGCGAAGGGAGGGAGGGAGGGAGGGAAGGAAACCTCAGGCATGTGCTGGAGAGCCCGGGGCTGGAGGTGGTGATGGTGGTGGTGTGTTGGGAAGGGGGAAGGGGCAGTGGGCGGGGGGCTGCCCACATCAGAGGAGCGGCGGCTGGGAGCCTGGGGGCCCCGGGGCCCAGCGTAGCGGCTGCAGTGGAGGCTCAGGGCCAGCGGCCCCCGCACACCCTGAGCTGCGGGCCGGGGCGGCACTATCAAAGGGCGGCACAATGACTGCTGGCCTCCACCGGCGGCCGGCTTCAAAGAGCCCCGCTGCCTCTCCCAGGCAGCTGCAGGGGGTGCGTGTGTGTGGGGTGGGGAGGTGAGAGGGGGTCCTGCCTGCATTTACAATAGGAGCCAGATTTACTCCCAAGGAGAGGAAGGAACTCTACGGCCGGAGTGTGTGTGCTTGTGTGTGAGTGCATGGGTGCGGGAGGAGGAAACAGACAAGACACCACAACACGCAGGGCTGTCTTGACCTCCGTACGACTCCACCAGTCAGCTGTGCGTCTGCACAATAGACCCGTGACTCAACAGCGCCGGCAGCGGCCGCAGCTCCACCCTAAGCACCAGGCGCAGGTGGAGGCCATGCACCCGCACCGCACCATAACGCTGGCGGCAAAAGGGAAAAAAAAATAATAAGCGACTGCACCTGAGGGATGTGGCCAGCTGCCATTCAAGCACTCGACCCCAAATCGCACACGCGTGACCATCCCTCCTCCTCCACCCACACACCCAGGGCGGAGAAGGACCTGTTCCGAATGGGATGCTGCTGCTGGTTCCAGTAGCAAAGGTCCCCCCCCCCCCCATCAGCTGTGACTGGGAAGGAGTCTAAACGACCAAGACCCGCCTCCCTCCACACGCACATCTCACTTCCATCATGAGCTAAAGCTTTCCCGTGCAATCATTCTGAAGACGTGAAGCGGTGCTGACGGAGGTGACGGACGGAGGTGGCGGGCGGAGGCGGCGGGGGTGAAAGCTGAGCTTGTGGCAGTGCCAGACGGAAGCGTGCTTCTTCCCAGGGAGCAGGGCAGGAAGCTCCCCCCCTCTCCAGCACACGAGGGAGTTTTATTTTTGGCTTCTCTCTCTCTCTCTCTTTCTCTCTCTCTCTCATCAAAGGCTGCCTCCTGCCCTCCTGCTGTGCAGGCCAGGCCAGGGCGGAGAGGGAGGACTGCGGCTCTGACTGGAACAGCTCTTCCTTTCATTCCTCTGAGCTCAGCCTGTCCTTCCCCAACTCTTTCACCTCTGCTGCATTCCCTCACAGCCCTTACACTGCCTCTCCCTTTCACACACACACGCACACACACACACACACACCACGGCAGGAGGACCTGCAGGCCATGTGTGTGTCCCCATACTGATAATTATCTCCCAGCCTGCAAATCAGAGGGCTTAGGTCCATACAAAGGCTTTATAGGAGTCGGGAGAAACATCCCGACCAAAATCACAGTGGGAGGGTGAGATGGCAAACTTGATGAAGCATTATTATTATTATTACTATTATTATTATTATTTATTATTATTCGATGTATACCTGAAGCGATTATACACATGTGCGTTTTCAGTATAGTCAGATAAAAAAAAATACACGAGAAAGACACAAAATCAATATGACTTGTGCTCCGTTTCAAAGATCACCCTCTAACCTTTGTACCGCTAACCTTTGCATCAAAACAATAAGAGCAATTCAGTGTATCTACGAATTCATCTACAACAAAACAAAAAGTCAAACCAAAAACAGAGTTTACATTAAATGCAAACCGATGCACATCATTATAAAGACTCACGCTACGTTCCTCGGAGAGTTCAAGGATGGAAAAACAGAAATAGACAAATAATTTCATTTAAAAAGATGCATTCTGAGAGCCCACGCTAAGCTAACCTCAATCCAGCTCTTGGGATCTGCATACATTTGGGGCTTTCAGGACAGCGGCAGTATTCTTGGTATTATGCATATTAGTTTAAGGCTGTCACAGTGAATCAGTAAGGGTGTCCATCCCCCGTCTGCTCTGCGCTGCTAATTACTGGATCAGAGACGGGCGGCTTTCTCGCTGGCGGCCCCGAGCGCGCTCAGCCCGCGGAGAAGAAAAGACAAGGAGCAAAGATCTCCCGTTCAGGCTCGGGGGAGAGCCGCGGGGTCGCGAATCGATCGAGCGTAAAACCTTTGTCTGGCCGCTCTGGGCTGGGCCCCGGCGAGCGGATTGGTCGCATCTGCGTGGCTTTCGCTGCGGGGAAAGGGGCAGCGGAATAACAGGATGTGACGACTCTTTGAACAGAAGGGAAGCTGGAAGCCCTGCTCCTCAGCTCCGGCGGCTGCATGCACTGTCTCCGGGCACCGTTACCTAAAGGAGAACGTCTCCTCCTCGTTTAGATCGTTCTGTCCATCGGGTCTTTTTTGTTTTGTTTTTTGGTTGAGCCGAAAGGCGGCTGGTGTCACCGCCGCACGGATGTGAAAAGGACGCCGCGGGTCGGAAAAAGCCCCGGCATGGCCGTTCTTGCGTCCCCCAGTCCCGTTCCTAACACCCCCGTCCTCGCGGGGGCCGTGTGGGTGGATGGCGCGAGAGGACGCTCTCATCTGAGCATGCTCAGAATCGCGCCATTGTATTCCAGGCAGCATGGGCTGCAGGTGTGTGCCAAGGCTTCTTTTAAAAAGATACACACAAGAACGGCGGCACCGGTGTCCGCACTGGGTTGCCCGATCTCGCATAAGTCCTCCGCTGAGCTCGCTGGACAGAGCGTCAGCCCTCAGTGCAGCGATGCAGCTCATGTGCGACTATGCGGAGGCCACTACAGCGCCCCCCCCCCCCCCCCCTCGACAGGTTTGGTGCTGCTCGAACACGAGTTTCAGAAGAAACAGTTAGAAAAAAATTTTATACAACAACTGAAAATCCATAAGTCATTACATGAGAGAATATATTTTGTAGGGTTGCAAAAACATGATTGTGTGTACACACACACACACACACACGCTCAGGATGACACCTTTAGGATTAGTCTGTATTGAGTGTGGTGTTGTCTAGGGGGAGCACATGGGAACACAGTTGTGGTCTGTGGTGTATGAGGAGCATGGCGAGCCTCTTACCGTTGTTCAGATGTACGCCGTCTTCATCCTCTGGCCTGTACCTGCAGAAAATGGCAGCTTTAAACAAGAGGGAGGGCTCTCCTAACATGCTTTAACTTCACCATGTGTTCTTAAAAACAATACAGGACAATACAGTACAGTATCTAAAGTACTGCGCAGTACTCACGCTAACATCGACAGATGGTTGATAAACACATAGTATTGCAAACAGAGTAATTATATAATAATAACAGTAGTGTGGTTCTGACAAGGAAAGTTAAAGCCTGAGGGAGTTCTACCAAACAGTGGATTGACTAATCCCAACGAGTGGACTGACAAATCCCAAAGAGTGGACAGACTAATCCCAAGAATTGGACAGACTAATCCCAAAGAGTAGACAGACTAATCCCAAAGAGTGGGCAGACTAATCCCAAAGAGTGGGCAGACTAATTCCAAAGAGTGGACAGACTAATCCCAAAGAGTGGGCAGACTAATCCCAAAGAGTGGGCAGACTAATCCCAAAGAGTGAAGTGTGTGAGGGATGGATGCATGAATAACAAGCAGGAGTGATCGAGTATGCTGTTGCAGTACTAGTAAGGCCCCTTCAGGTGCTTTGTGAAGCTATAATCATCTGCTTGTATACACTCCAAATAGGCTATTTGAAATGGCAGGGATTTGAAATGTGGAGCACTCCCTGAAAATCCACTCCAGACACAAAGGGCTCGTCTAGCATCTGTTTATGGGTGCCGGAAACTGCCAGTCTGGATCTGGGCAATAGAGCTGGCACTGCAGTGCTGCCCCTTATAAGGGCGGGCATAGGGCAGGTTTAGGGCGGGTGTAGGGCGGCTGAGGGCTCTTACCTGTCGCAGACTCCTGGAGCTTCTCCCTCTTCCTCTTCTTCTTCTTTCCCTGGAAAATATCCAGGAGAACGCTTAAAGTGCGGCCCCAGCACTCACGGCCACTAGACCACTCTTAACCGTCTGCCTTTTGCCATGTTCACTCATCCCCTGTTGGGCGTGGCCAACCAGGGCCCTGCCAATCACTGCTTCAGCCAATCACAGCACTGAACATGCCTCCTGCTCCTGTCCACACAACCTCACTGTCGGGGCCCTTGTCTCTCTTAGCCTTTCCTGACCCAATTCTTCTCTTCGTGACAACACTACAATTCAAACACTCCTCGCTAATCTTTCTCCATGACATTAGGGACTAATGATCGATCAAAAAAAATTACACATCCAAAATAAAATATCTGTCCTACTCTAATTTGCATGAAGAACACTGCTCTCGAGCCAGAAGTCTGGATTGCTTGAGGATTTGTAGCTTACCCTAAATCCCTTAGCAGGGTAACTATAGGTATAGATAGCTCCATGCCATCATTCTGCGGTCCAATATAAGACGCGTTTTGGTTGCCTGCTGTAAAAGTCTGATAATCCACTTATTCAGTCACTAATCTGTGTACTCTAGCCATGGCTGACAGCCTAGGAGACAGAGTAGGGATGGAGCGTGCGCGTGACACGCAGGGACGGCTCCCGCCGCTTAGCGCCGTTAAATACACCCGCGTGCCCGCCGTTAATGGAGGCAGCCGCGCGGAAACTTGGTTCTGCTTTGAAGTGTTTCTGAGCTGTTTTTGTCCCCATTGGCTTTCCACTCTTGTCACTGGGTTTGTCTTCAAAAGCTCACTTCCATCATCAGGTTCCCGAATTGAAACATTATGATTCTCATATAAACTTTATTTAACTGAAGACTGCCGGCCGCTGCCAAACGTGGCCATTCGCACATTTGCTGTGCCAAGTGCTCGTCTGCGCAGTAGCTGTGTGGGGAGACTGCAATGAGCATGTGCAGTGGCTGCGTGGGGAGACCGCACTGAGCATGTGCAGTAGCTGCGTGGCTAAAGCAGGGAGAGGACTATGGCGGCCATGTCCCAGGGGAGACAGATAAACAGTGCAAAGCACCTCAGTGGTGGAGTGAACGTGAGTGCTGGAGCCACACTTTTTACACAGGCAGACTGGTTTCACTCACACACACACACACACACACACACACACACACACACACACAAGAGCGAGACCCAAAAGACACCTGCTCTCTCCTTCATGCTTCTAGTAATATGTGAACATCTACATCTACATCTGCTATTAAACTGACAGAGCAAAGGCATGGGGGTCAGCGGATTGAAAACCACACACACACACATACACACACACCTCGTTTGCCACCAGGTCCGTATAGATACTTACATAATTGTCTCTGGCAGACCAGCCCGGGTATAACTGCATGTGGAGCTGGCGTTCCTTGCGGGCTAGCTCATAATACTTAGCTTGCTCTTCCCGCGATAGCGCGTGCCACTGCTCAGCAGAGAGGGGGGGTGAGAGAGAGAGAACACGCACTCAGTCAGGGATCCCGCTGCACAGACCCCTTCCCAGCTAAGGGACGCGTGGTAGCGCCTTTTGCTGCAAAATCCTTTTTAAACTTCCAAGCGGTTTGTACTGGGGCGGTGGAGGGTAGAGGCGGAGAGAAGGAAGCACGATGAAGAGATTAACCGGAGCAGCCGGGGAAGAAAAAAAAGAGAGACGACAACTTTGATTCCGTATCAAAACGCTGGTTCCAATTTAGCGGCACGTTGCCGTGGACGCCGTGGACGTGCCCTCCCCCTAGGGGGCGGAGTTTCCTGGCACCCCGGCTAGCGGGAGGGTTGGAGGGCGGCCGGCGCTGTACTCACCCTCCTGCCCAGGATCTGGTTGATGGCCGCGCTCTCCTTCAGCGTGCACTCCGCCACCACGTTGGCACGCATCTCCTTCATGTAGAGCATGAAGGCGTTGAGGGGCTTCTTGATGTGCGGCCGCTTGGGCTCCTGCTCCTTCCTCTGCTCGTGCTGCGGCTTCCTGTGGGAACGAAGGCGATCGAGCGGCCCGTTAGACATACCAGGGGTGTTGGGGTGGGGGTGGGGTGGTGGGGGGGTGTGGGTCAGGTAACACGACGAGGGGCCAGGTGGGGGGGAGGTGGGATCAGTGAGGATCGGGGCTGCATCCACACCAACAGCAGCGACAAGAGTAAGCAAGTGCCTTCCACACGGCTGCTAATCATGTCCAGTTGTGCGCTTTCATCCAGCGACAGAGAGAGGGATTACTTCACTAGTAATGGCAACCACACGCTCTGGCTGACGGGCCCCCAGAGGCGGGGAGGGGGGGCGAGGGCCCTCTGGCTCTGGGGCCCGGCGATGTCTCAGTCCAGCACTCCTGCCTGATGCCTCAATCAGCTACCTGGAGCCAGCTGAGGAGATATCGTCTTATCTGCTCACTCCTCCAGGTCCCTGCCCCATGCCTGGGTCACTACGCCTTCCACGGGTCATGTCGGGCTGAGCGGAAGCCCACATTCAACAAACCTTTCACTCATCTCAGACCTCACTCTGTTCAGAGCGATTCAGGCCTCTAGAGGAGTCAGCACACGCACGCTCACATGAGCATGCATGGTTGGACACACACACACACACACCCACACACAGCTCCAAGAACCCAAAACCATGAGTGAACAAATGTGTGTACGCAGAAGGGAGTATCAGTGCGGTGATGACATATGAAAGTTAAGGGACAGAGTGTACCAGCCTGTGGAGTCCACGAACTCCCTGTGAGTCAGCATACTGGGAACGGGCAGAGCAGGAGGAGGAAGACCACGAGGAGGAAGAGGAGGAGACTCACATGTGCATGAGGTCGGTCTCATGGGGGGGCTCGTGCTTGACCTGGGGGTTGACGATGGCGGGGTGTGGGATGCCTGTGGCATGAGGGCCTGGTGGCCCTGGGACCATGTGATGGGAAAACCTTAAAACAGAGAACCACAGATAAGTGTGTGTGAGTGTGTGAGACAGAGAGGGACAAAGTGGTGTAGCCTGTAGTGTAAACACATGGCAGCAGAGAGTCGTCGTTCCATCTCCTATAACCTCACTGTAAAACCCAACGTGGTTCAAGATGTTCTTTAGCATGTGTGCTTGAGCAGAGGAGCCAGACGAAGCAAGCTGTTACAAATTAACCAGCCATTGTTATGGATATTATTAACCACATTAATGGTTACAATGGTTACCATATTATTATTATTATTATTATTATTGTCATTATTATTAATTATTTTCTTACTGTTATTACTGTTAACTAACTGGGCTGTAATTTATTTTCCATACTGTCATTGCATGCTGTTATGGATTTTGAGCACTGATCTGGGTGTCCTGCAGTGGGAGAACGGTAGTGCCCTGTCCGGTAGTGTCCTGTCTGGTACTGTCCTGACGCCCAGTCTCACACGACCCACCACACTGTCGTCCCGTGTGGGGACATGCTGGAATGCTGCTGGAACATTACTGCCAGCTCGCTCACGGAGAGCATCACCTCCGCCCTGCCCCACCCGTCACGCCCACGTCCACACTGGTTCCAGCCGCTTAGCTGCGTTTGTTTCACTCTTAGCTAAAGTTGCATCAGCTTTGCAACACCCTCCCCAGTACGTAGGGGATGACAGAAAACCTCCGCTGTCAGTGTTTCTAATTTCAGGGGTCAAAGAACTGTACGCTGGTCCGGACTGATCTCCTCCAGAACGCCGGCTCCAACCGTCTCCAACCGTCTCCAACCATCTCCGCTGATCCACTGGGGCTGCGTGTGTAACAAACGTGTTTTGTTTTAGGGCTGATGTGTCCTGCGCTCGGTGACAGCGGTTGGGTTCTGCCTGTGCATCAGCGCAGCTTCCCAGAGGAATGAAGACCATGTGATGAAGACCATGTGATGTGCTGCTGTCTGTTTGGTCTTCATCCACACGCTTCAGCTTCACTTAGCCTCCGTCTTGATCTCGGAAGGCCGCTTGGCCCCAGCCCCTGCCTGCGGTCTGCTCCGGCTTCAGCGTGTTTACACGCAGGGCCCGTCTCGCTCGCCGGCGCGAGCGGCGCCGACCTCTTTTCTCCCCTTGTCTCCTCCATGTCTGGCATTCGGCTCACGTGCGTTTCTGTGGCGAGCTGAGGAACTGGGTGAGATCAGCTCTGGCAGTGACATGCAGCCCAGATGAACGCAGACGTTAGATAACACTCGACCTGCGCTCTCACACACACACACACACACACATGCACACACACACACATGCAGTGCTCTGGGACTCAGCCCACTGTCTGATGATGAGTGCAGTGTGTTCACTCTGACGGAGGGAGCTCCGTCCTGATGTTGTTTGCTGCTTGATGAGATTAGAAATATGTGTGTGTGTGTGTGTGTGTGTGTGTGTCTTGTGTGTGTGTGTGTGTGTGTGTGGGTGTGCATGTGTGTATGCCCAGTATGTACACTCACCAGCCAAGAGGTGGGGTTATCTGACCAACTCCTCCAGGAGAGAGTGAGTAGAAGTTGGCAATATCTGGTCCAGAGTGATGTCTGGGCATACCTAGAGAGAGAGAGGGAGAGAGAGAGAGGGGGAGAGAGAGAGGGAGAAATAGAGAGGGAGAGAGAGAGTTACACTGCAGTGTACAGACAGAACATGTGTATGCACACATGCGCACACCTGTATGGATGTGTATGAGAGACACCCTGGATGGCAACAGACAGACAGACAGACAGACAGAAAGCAGTGTATTAAGAGCTATGAAGGAGGATCAGGGCTAATTACGGATGCTTCTGCACACCTCTACAGCTCCCTACTGATATGATTCATCGTGTCCGTGACTTTCAGTTTGCCTCTGGCGCTTAAGCTCCTCATCCTCACACACACACACACACACACACACATGCCAAGGTCAAGAGTGTATTTAGCCCAAGATGGAAAAGCACAAGGCCTAAAAAGGATGAATGAATCTGTCAGTGTCACAAACACACACACACACATACACACGCACACACACATACACACGCACACACACGCGCACACACACACAAGCTAGCAAACGCACACATGCATGCTGCACACAAATGCACACACGAACTACCAGAGAGAGTCAGAGAGAGAGACAGGGAAAGAGAGACAGACAGTAGCCTCCACAGGAGCCCTCTCAGTGTTAAGTGCCTCAGGGTTACGTGCCTCAGGGTTATGTGCCTAAGGGTTATGTGCCTAAGGGTTACGTGCTTCAGTGTTAAGTGCCTCAGGGTTAAGTGAGTCAGTGTTAAGTGCTTCAGGGTTTAGTGTCTCTGTATTAAGTGTTTCAGTGTTAAGTGTCTCAATGTCAAGTGTCTCTGTGTTAAGTGTCTCATTATTGATACTGCATATCACTCACATAATGCTACTTCCTATTTAGAAGTAATTCAAGAGTAAGAGAGAGAGAGTGTGTGTGTTTACTTGTGATATGCGAGACCATGGAGCCCTACACACCGTATCCACACACTCTCTCCATTCTCTTTCTCTTTCTCCATTCAACCCTTTTTCTCTTTCTTTCTCTCTCACCCTCCCTACTACTCTCAATCTTTTAAGTTGCCATAGAGACAAATGTTAGCCACAGGAGGACATATGGGGTTTTGCTCATGTCTTGGCCTCTAGCTCCAGCTCCTCTTCAGGCCCCACCCCCAGCTCCGCCCCCTTCCCACCCTTCAGTCTTGGGGATCTGACCACAACCCTGCCCCCTGCCCCGCCCCCACACCCACTAACACAGAGGGGAAGTGGGCGCTGGGCATGACTGCACTGGGCTCTTCCTGGACTGGGCTCTGTTCTATTCTCCTAATTAAACCTGTTTGTTTAACCTTCAACCCAGATGATCAGGACTGAGACTCAGGCGGGCGGCCGGATGATGTACAGTGTGTGTGTGTGTGTGTGTGCGTGGGTACCTTGTTTGGAGTTAACATCCTGTGGGTGGTGTCCGGAGTGGGGCCCGGGGGCAAAGTGCTCATCGCTGTAGGTGATCAGAGGTGTGAGGGGGTGGACCGCATGAGATGGCTGCACCACAGGAACCTTGTTTGACTGCAGGACACACACACACACACACACACACACACACAGACATGTACACATGCGTGCACATACACGCACACACACAGAAGAAGTGACATTAGAATGTGACTCTATACAATACCACCTTTCTCACTACAATACACAGCTACAGGAAGGATGATTGCTGAGAGGCTGTGGTTAGAAGACTAAGATGTAATGATATCATATGTAGTAGATTATCCAGCAGAGACAGAAACACACACTCACTCGGGTGCACTCAGATGAATACACACAAACACACGTATGCATGGTGGAACACGAACACGCACACACACTCGCACACACACACACACTCACACACACACATACATATGCGCATACACACATGCATACACACAGCAGAAATTCCTCTGCAGTAATTTTAGGGGCAGAGGGACAAAGAAAGGGAGGAAAGTGGAGGAGATATAGAGAAAGAGATGGAGGGAGGAGAGAGAGGGAGGGAGGGAGGGAGAGGGAGGGAGGGAGAGAGGGAGGGAGAGATGGAGGGAGAGAGGGAGGGGGCAGCACCACAGGGCACAGGCAGAGCAGAGGTCTCAGGGATGGAGATCAAAGGGAATCATTAGTTGGTGAATAAGGGAGTTCATTACAGAGCCCCGGCCGTCTGCAGTGGAACTAAGCAGGGTTAATCACGTCAGCAACGGCCTCAACACACACACACACACAGTTCTGGGCTGACTCACAAAGCAACAGTGTTGATACTAAACAGCACACTCATACACACCCACATATACACACAGGAACTCAGGCATCATTATAGCCCTAGCTGGCTGTATATATTACCATTATAATTATCTACTTCGACTAACCCAAATGGCACAGAACGCAACTTCACCATAATAACTTTAAGGACCATATAAAATAAAAATAAAACATACAGAACCGTCATGGTCTAAACCCTCATGGTCTAAATCTAATACACACTGTCAAGGGCAGATGAAATCTTGGGCGTTTTGGCTTGGATGCAGCGTTTGCCTACAGTGTGCTGCTCCGATGGTGGGGCATGAACCTCATGAGCCAGGTGACCTCAGAGAGGTCATGGGGTCAGGGCAGCAGGGGACTGTGGAGTCACGTCAGGAGTTCACCCTCATTTAAAAGCAGCTCGTCGTTCCCAGGCCATTAACTGGCCATAGAGGGAGGCAGAAGGTTTTAGGTGCAATGTGGGGCTGTGTGTGTGTGTGTGTGTGTGTGTGTGTGTGTGTCCTGGCATCACGCAGCCCGTAAAGCGGGATGCTATTGTCCCAGCACAGCAGAAAAACACAGAGGTGCGGAGAGGAGAGAAGAGAAGAGAGGTGAGGTTTACAGCACCTTCATAAACCCCAAAACGTGGACCCAGCTAATGACACTTGAAGACCAGCAGGAAGTGAGTCAGCAGCAGCTTGCAAATGACATCATCACGTCTGACCTCCCACCAGGTCTCCCTGAATGCTGGCAGTCTGCCCGTCGCCTGTGTTACGGGGACAGGTCGCGCTCCTCCGAGCGTCCGCCTGCCCCGGCGACTCACACTGGGAGGTAATCACTCAAGGAGGTGCATAGCATGAACCAGCGGTGATGGCTGAAACCGAGCCATAAAACTCGATGTCTGTTTCCCAGAACCTGCATGCCTGAATGTGTGTGTGTGTGTGTGTGGTTAAATCGTCTCCAATAAAGGTCAGAGGTCAGGGGTAATCTAGCTGCAGGAGTAGCTTTAATGGGCCATGTCCTCGGTGAGGAGCCCTAATCGCTGCATCGCCTCCCCTAATAAGGCAGGAGGTGAGGTGGCGGCAGCGAAGCAGAGGCCCCGCCAGCCCGGAGCTCACGCTCGCTCCACGCAGTTTGTGCCTTTCAGCCCCTATTGGCTTTTTCCTGCGGGAGGCAGATAAGGCACAGACGGCTTTTCCTTAAAGGACCCGGTGTCTGTCTGAGAGAGGAGGAGGAGGAGGAGGGGAGAACCAGGAGGCAGCCATCACCAGATGAAGACGAAATTTGTCTCTTCGTTGTGAGAGACAGACACACATGCATACAGTCCTTCCTAAACGATACCCAATATTACAGTGCAGGGCTGTGGTGTTTCACTCATCGCCATGTTGGCTCTGGAGCTTCTTTGTGCATTTCCAGTTGCAGCTGTTAAAGAGCATTTCATTCAGCTTCTTAATAACACTTCAAGAACAGTGCTACACCTCAACCTAAACCTCCCTCAAGGAATCTCAAGCTAACATCTCTCTCTCTCTTTCTCACAAACACACACACACAGACAGTCCTGAGAGACAAGGACTCACAAAATCTTCACTTCAGCTCTCAACCAGTTGAATCAAATAAAAGCTCCCAAGGTAAAGTATTTGTGTACAGTCTGATGTGCAAAGCCAAGAGTCTGGTAGTTCAGCGCTGCCCATGGAAAGACAGGGGTGTGCGGGCTACTGCAGCCCTGCTGAGGACTGCTCTCTTCGGGGGCTTTCAGGAGTACAAATCCTGGGCCCCCACCATCTCCTCCAGCCCAATCGCATTCAGACCCAGAGTAACACTTCTACTGGTCCACCCCAGGAATCAGCGACCCACACTGGACCGAGCAGAGGAACCAGGGCGGCCGGCATGGTGGCGACGCGGCCCCAGGCTCTCCGGGGTCCGGACTTCCACGGGGTGGGTGGCACGGCGCAGGTTCGCCCCCCCCGTCACTCAGAGGACGGACGATTGGGCACAGGCCCTTACGCTGCAAGGTGGGCGGGGGTGGGGTGGCTCAGAAAGACGATCTTCCTTTTGTACTGTTAGTACCAGGGCTGCCTCGCTACACCCTCTGATGTGGTTTTTACGAGAAAACTCATAGTGCGGAACTTGAGCTGGCCAAGAGCCTGCAGAAACTTAGAGAGAGAGAGAGAGGGAGAGAGAGAGAGAGAGACATGGGGGAGGGCAAACATAGAGCCATAGACAGGCTTTAGGGGGTTCCACTAATTTGGCAGCAAGTGTAAAAACGTGCGTGCGCATACACACACACACACACATGGAATGCAAAGGTAGAATAAACGGTTGCTTCTTTTCCTTGCCAGCAGCGAGCAGGCCGACCTCCGTGTGACCCTTGCTCCACTCCCCTCGTGCTACCTGACCTTCAGCGCTCCGCACGCTTACCCGGGAGCAGCCGCACGCCGAGCAGAAGAGGAAGCGCCACGCGTGCTACGGTCCCTTCACGCTCCTCTCATCTATATGCAACGAGGGCTCCTCCCGCCCGCGGCTACAGCCTGCCGCTGAGCACTCTGGGAGATGGAGTCTTGAGCCCTCTGCTGCTGAACGTGCGTGTGCAAGGCTCCCGGAGAACCGCATGCAGGGGCAAGCAGCGAGACAGGCAGACAGGTCCAGGGACCCATGTCGGCTCATGGGCATCAGACCATGTACAGGGCCACGCAATAGTATCAAGACCAAAACACGCCGACCTCTCTTGCAGTGCTGATTGTTGATGAGTTCATGGTTTTAGCTTTTGATTTCAGACTTTTTGAAGTTTAGCAGGCTGAACACGGCCAGTACTGACTGAACACAGCAGGCCTACATCAGGTTCTGCAGTTCAGCATGAACACGTGACCTGTCTGTAACAAAAGGTGAACACACATACACTCAAACACACACACATACACACACACATGCACAGACACATGTGCAAACACAATTACAGTGCAATAGTACTTTCCAAAACTGCACCAACAAGCTACCGAGGGGCTGCTCCACTCGTCCAGGACAAGATCGAAAAGTGAGGAGCTTAAATAAATAACCAATTAACATGCTGGAAGGCCCCCGGTCTTCACTGGAGTGTTGAAAATGGAATGTGTTATTGGCAGGACGGCCTTTCGGCCGAGGAGCTTAATGTAACCAAACCCAATTAATTGAGAAGAAAGAAAGACTTGCAGCAGACACCACGTGCCCTGAGTAATGAGACAGACAGAGAGAGAGAGAGAGAGAGAGAGAGAGATGAGGTGGGGGAAGGGAAAGAAAGAGCGTTACAGAGAAACAAAAAAAGAAGTGAAGGAGGGATGAATAAACGCTGGAAAGCCTGCCCTGAGGGGAGAAGAAATATTCATATCAATGACGGCTCTGTCATGTCTGCCTCTCAGTTCAGAGAAGTTCATCCACACTAGACAAACATCCTCAGACAACCATGAAGCTATGGTTGGGACCCCTTCCTTACAGAGGCACTACAAATTTACCAAAGTTTCATATGGTGTCATTTCATCTTCTGGAACATTGCCTATCACTGGTGTAAAGACCCTCCAGATATTGTCACCAGCAGTTTCTTGTTTGCATGCTCTTATCTAGCACGTTTCCTGTTGAAAGAGTATGTGGTGATAGGTGTGTGTGGTGATAGGGAGCTTTGACAGAATGGTGTTAACAGGGCCGTCTCCAGAGGATTGTCCTGCGTGGGACACATAACAGGACATAATGGAAGGAAAAACGGGGCAGGAGGTGTGCGGGACGCTTTAAGGGTGGACAGATTTCTTGCACTAAGAACATTATCTAACTTAAGACGACAATGTGTTAACATGCACATTCTACTTCAGTGGCTGGGGTTGTCTGTTTTGGCACACAAGCATGGTCACAACAAGTTAATAAAAAGTTTATTTATGTCAAATCTAAAACACTGTTAGACATATAAGTAAATGTTGTGGGGAGAGGAGTTTTGATTGGCTGTGAGAGGTTGTATTAGAGTAGTTGATGGGTGTCGCTGGTTTTGTGGAGGTACAGTGGACTTTCAGGGGGGGGTGGGGTTGGGTGAGTGAAGTTAGCATGGATGTTTATTGGGAGTTTGCATGGGCTGGATCGGCTATGTGGAGTTAGTGTGGATATTTACTGAGGGAAGGGGGTTTTGATGGGGGGCTCTGATTGGCTGGGTGGACATTGCGAGAGGCTTGGCTGAGTTGTCGGCCCTCCTGTGGCACGGCCGGCTTTCACCTAGTGCACAGGCTCATTAGCACAGCAGGGCCTGGTCACATCAAAGCACCGACGAAAGGTCAAACATTCCACCGGAGTGGGCCAGTCAGCAGTGCAGGCTGCCCCTACTCACCACACACACACACACACACGCAAAGCTTGCACTATTTGGTAATATTAAAAAGTCAGCACAGCTAACCAGTCACATGAGCAGACCTAAGGAACAAGTGACTGTCTTTACTAACTTCCATCCAACTGGCCACCGCCACAGCCACCTGCCCGAAGCCCAAAAATGAGTGTCTGTTTACGTTCTTCGCTCGGCTAGCTACGGCTTCCTCTCCGAGCTATTTATAGCGGTGCCACTCGGCAGCTGAGGCACGATGCCTGGCTCCTGTTAGCCGGGACGATGGGGAGGACGGGGGTGCTAAACGCGTGTGTTAGCAGATACCTGCTTCCCCATTAAATCCACCTCCTGCTGAAAAGTCACCCTAACTCACAAAGAGGAAGGAAGAAAGAAAAGGGGGCTGAGAGAGACAGTGAAACTGAGAAAAACAGAGAGAGAGAGAGAGAGAGTTGGAGAAAAAGAGGGGGAAGTGCAAAGGACTTTGTGAAGTGTGTGAAGGGGGAGTAAGAGAGGAGAGGAGGGGGATGTGCCTGCTGTGTGTAGATAGCGTTGCGGTGGTGTTCACACAGGTACTCTGCAGTCTGCCCGTGAATGCCTGTCAGTCTGGATTTAAGGAGGCTGGCGGTGAGGGAGAATAGAACCTGCTGAGGGCATTGTGACTCCACCTGAGCGGCAGTCGCAATGGCAGTCAGTCTCTCTCTCTCTCTCTCTCTCTCTCTCTCTCTCCACCCCTCTCTCCATCTCTCTCTCTCGCTGCCTCTCTCTCTCCCTTTTTCTCCACCTCTCTCTCTCTCTCCATCTCTCTCACCACCTCTCTCTCCCTCTACCTCTCTCTCTCTGCATCTCTATCATTCTCTTTTCCATCCTTATCACGTCTCTCTCCTTCTCTCTCTCTCCTCATACCTTTGCCCCACCACCACCACCATTCTCCCAGGGCTTATCTCAGGTTAATGTTTGAGCTGTCTCAGTAACAATGTTGTGTAAGTCGTGTGTGTGTCTGTGTTTGTGTGTGTAAATGGATAAATAGCCTGTTAAAGAGAGAGAGACATTTTCAGAGCATAATGACCCAGTTTTTACACAAACCGGCACCAAAGCAAATCAGGCGACTTAATGAAGTGAAGCAGTGAACACACACACGCCTCAGAATGGTGGTACTGCCACGGCCCAGATGCTGGCAGAGTGACTCAGTTCTCCATCAAGGGTTCGTAGGTAGCCTCATGAGCTGTGTGCGTAAGGGCAGAAGGCCAGCTCAGAAGCTGCCATTCGTCCATCTGAACGCAACTCTGAGCCATAACCTGCCCCCTGCACCAACCTGCCCCCCACACCAACCTGCCCCCGCACCAACCAGCCCCCACACCAACCTGACCTCCGCACCAACCTGCCACCACAAAGCTCTTTTTGTCTTCTGGGACATTGCATGGAACTTCCATGCGACATCAAATGGCTACTCTGTTCTGCCAGCACAGAAACACGAGTGAAGGTCTCTGTAGGACTCCGACACACCCACCATCTCCGCCCTCTCCAATGCCCCCCCCCATCCCAAACCCCACCACACACCCCCACCCTGCACCGTGGGCGGCTTTAAAATGAAGCACAATGCTGCAGTGCTAACAGGCCGCATTGTGGGGATTAGTCCGTTAGCCCCAACACAACTGCTTTGCAGAGTGGTATTAGCTAGTGAAAACCTTTGCTAAGAACACACACACACACACACACACACACACACGGTCATTCACTCTGTTTGAACAAACGGCTTTTCCACGCCCAAGTACGAGCGGGGAGTGCTTCACGGTGCCTCACTAGTGGCACTTGCTGGAGTTTGAAGGAGTGCCTGTATGCCTCCATGGGGGCCAAAACAAACAAAACATGGGCCTGAACGCAGTGCGGTCTGAAGGAGGTGGGTCCTGCACGAGACAGTGCGTGAACTAGGCACCACATGAACGAGGTTGAGCTTGTACCAAACGGAGCTTGAGCAAGGCGGAGAACGAGTGAGGTGGATCCTGAACGAGGCGGATCCTGAACGAGGCGGATCCTGAACGAGGCCAATCCTGAACGAGGCGGAGCCTGAACGAGGCCAATCCTGAACGAGGCGGATCCTGAACGAGGCCAATCCTGAACGAGGCGGAGCCTGAACGAGGTGGATCCTGAACGAGGCGGAGCCTGAACGAGGTGGATCCTGAACGAGGCAGATCCTGAACGAGACAGATCCTGAACGAGGTGGATCCTGAATGAGGTGGAGCCTGAACACCAGCAGGGCATTAACAAAGCAGGGCCAGTGGCTGGCTTCCATGGACTTGCATGCCAGGCCTTTGTTTTCCTGCACCAGACTGGTATTTTAAAAGGAGACAAAATGAAAGGGTTGGGTGGGAATGACCTTGGTCTGGTAATAAGAGCGGTGATCTTTCCCATTGAGCAAGTCAAAATGTAGATCACCTTTGTGACCAATGAACAGAAGCAGGTGGTGCACTACTGCTGGTGTATAACAGGTGGCTGCAGACTTTGGGGGTGGGGTATGGGATACTGCAAGACGAGTGCAACACATAAATTAGCGTTCTGTGGCATTTCTGTAAGCAGCTTTACAGAAACCTGTTTTGGTTATTTCCCGTTCATCTTTCTCCTGTCGTTGAGCCATCGGCTGCAGATGGTGGGACAGTGCGTGTGGTTAGCATCAGAAGTACACACACACACACACACCCCAGCCTTTGTGAGACAGGCCGCTCATGCTGGACTGCTTAAGAGGCACTAGAGAAGGGCGTGAGAAGACTCCCTCGCGGGGCACAGAGGCGATGCTGGATCGATGTTGTTTGAAAGGTGTGTGAATGTGTGTGTGCAAGCGTCATGGCAGGTGGCTCAAAGTGCCACTCTACTCTCTGATGTCCAGGCTTTGAGTGAACATGAAAAGCCTCACCTGGTCGAGTGTGTGTGTGTGTGTGTACAGGCATATGGAGTACCCACAATGTAAACCTACATAACCTTCTATCACACCAATTACTTCCATCTGCTGCTCATCTTCATGGCTCAGGAGCAGAATCAGTCTGTATCGACACCGCCTGCTGGATCAGTCTGTATCTACACTGCCTGTTGGATCAGCCTGTATCGTCACCGCCTGTTGGATCAGTCTGTATCTACACTGCCTGTTGAATCAGTCTGTATCATCACCGCCTGTTGAATCAGTCTGTATCGACACTGCATGTTGAATCAGTCTGTGCTGATGCCGCCTGTTGACTAGACATAGCAGACAACGTCATTGCCAGCACCTTCCACGCCGTCCTTATCAAAGCAGCCAATCTAATTTCCTTATTACATCTGCACATCCTCTGGGAGGCAGAGATGCCTTTCACAGCTGCTGTAACAGCAGATCAAAGAGACGGCCAGTACAGAAGCAGTCTGATCACAAGAAGTATCGCAGTCACACACGCACACACACACATATATATACGCACACATACACACATGCACACACGCATATGTACATGCATTATTGCGGAATATTTTCATCAGTTTCATCATCCAGCATCAAGTCAGCGAAGGGGGTAAACAAAGAGATGTACTCTTCAACTCCGCAGCGCTGACACCAGAGAGAGAGCGAGTCAGAGAGAACGAATGAAACGGCCTAACAGAAATCAACGTTGGAAATCGAGTCACAGTGAGACACAAAGCAGGAAAAAGGAGGGAGGGACAAGAAAATAGAGTGAAAAAAGGTAAATACAAGGTGGTGAATAAAAGAAAGGAAAGAGAAGTGAGAGGAGAACCCGCCCCATTTGTAACCAGAGACCAATCAGCCGGAAGCTGGACCCTTCCCAAGGCCCACTAGAGTCCATCTGTGGCCCGGCCTGTGGTCTAATGGTTGGAGTAGCTCTAGGCCTGTCTGAAGGGCCCTCCAGTAGTGGAGGAACCCATGGCCACAGCTTCAGCACCTTATTGGCCCTGCACGATTAATGCATGTCCAAATCAATTAGCCAATGGGGAAAGCTCGCCATGTTGAGCTCAATAATGCTGAACAGAAGTTAATCAGAGATTCAGAGATCAAAGATCACATCAAAGGGGGAGAAGCCTTCCATTTGCTGAATATGATGAATGTTATCACCGATTGGTCTGCATGAAGAGGGCCTGGTAATTATCGAAGTTTGTACAGCAACAGTGTGAGGACACGGTAGGACTCGGGGGAAGGGGGGTGAGGTGGCGCCCGGGCTCAGCCCAGCGTGTCCCCAGCCAGGCCTTCACGCCTTTCAGTTTTTATTGTGGCTTTGCAAATTGGGCGCCTAGGGGGCAGTGGAGTGGGGGTGGATTTCAGGCCACGAGGGGCAGGGCCTGCAGGGCATTGGAAGGGGGCAGGAAGATTTGGGGTGGGCAGCAGCGGGCACACGCCCCGCTTCAATAAGGCCGCCTCGTTAGCGCGACGACAATCCGTCCGCTCACGCCTCCAAAACAACACCGGCGGTAAATACGGAGACATCTGCAAGTGTAATCACCCCATTGTGCCCCTATTTTCTGCTCTGCTGGACATCAGCAGGGCGGAGTGCTTTTCAACACCCCCCTCCACCCACACAGTCTTCTTCCTCCGCTCCACTGGTGAGCTTCCCCATCGGGGGCTGGAGGGGGGGTTGGTCTGAGAGTCGCAGGCACTCAGGTAACAAACACACTAATCTGAGGCCACACTGAATTACGTATAATTACTCCTGGCTCTGATTGATTTCAGCCTGAAACGGAAAAGACACCACCAGCCCCTCCCTCATTTCTTTCTCTCCCTCTCTCTCTCTCTCTCTGTCTCTCTTGCTTTCCTCATCTTCCCCATCCTCATCCTCTTTCCAACACACACACAGCTCTCCTCCCTTCCCCCGTTTCTAATCCTCCCCTCTCCCTCAACCCTTCCCCCCCACCCCCACCCTCTCCCTCTCGCACGCTCATGAACAGCAGCCAAGACTCTCCATCCAGTCGGAGGCAGGCAGGAGGCTTTGAAGAGATCAAAGGCAAGGCCGCGAGCTGTGCCGTGCTCTGGGAATACGGCGAGCCTCTCTCCACAGCCCCATTTTCCAGCGCCATGGCGGATTGCAGCTGGATTGCATTTCACCAGTTTTCTTAATGCTCTTGGTTTTGACTTTGACATCAGTGATCCCCCCCCCCTTCAAAACAAGAGTGTCTGGGGGGGGGGGGAGTGCAGAATGAAAGTATAAAGAAAGCACGAGTGTGTGAGAGAGTAAAGGCGAGGAGCATGCAGGAGGTGGGGAGGTGGGAGGGAGAAGGAGAGAGATCGACAGAGTGATTTTTATTTTCACAACTCCATAATTGGGCAGTTCAAAGGGAAGGAAAAAAGGGGCATTTGTTTTCAATTCTGTGGCCGATATGAAAGGAACGACAAACTTTTACGAGTTACCCAAAAATTGAAGACAGGCTCTTTTCACATTTAAAAACAGGGTGTTTTATGGTGGAGACCACACAAAATGAACTGATAGCAAACCGACAGAGAGAATAGGGCGAGGGAGAGAGAGAGAGAGAGAGAGAGAGAGAGAGAAAGTATGTGATTTTGCTGCTGGAGTGGTCAGAAAGAAGAAAAACAGTGAGAGGGAGATGGAGAAGAAAAGAGTGTGAGATCCAGGGGAGAAGTCGCGGGGTGTCCCTTTGTGAAGGAGAGCAGTCGAGGCTACGTCACTGCTGCCAGATACACCACACAGATTACAGGCATGTATACACCCACCCACCCACACACACACACACGCAAAATAATGAGCTTCTGAAAAACTGAGAAGCAAAAAAGGCAAAGCCTCAGCCTTCTGCAACACAGTCGCTATTGATCATCTGCACCACTAAGGGGACCAGTCCCCTTGTTCTGGCTTATTCTTGCCTCTGAAGTTCAGAGGAGAACTGGGATTGGGATCACACACACACACACGCACACACACACACACACTCCACAGAGCTGAATATCTGAATATGTGTCACTGTTCAAGTCCGTAGCTCAAACGTCTCTCTTAGTGCTGCAGTATCCGACAGTGTGCATCAACAGTTTTCTCTTGTTTCTACAGTGCTCTACTAGAGATGTACCAATCATCATTTGTAAGCAGCTGATAAAAGGCGCGTTAATGACATATAGAACGGATGTAGCTTTACCAGACATTGTGTTCAACGGCAAATACATGAACAGAGAACTGGATTTTAGGTCATCTGAGGAAACAGCTGTCAAAATGTAATAGGGGCGCTAGATAAGAGTGTAGAGGGGAAAACAACGAAGGAAAAATAGAAATCGAATGACAAATTTGTGAGTCGTGGCAGCAGACGCTGGTTACCGAGGTTACCGGGGACACGCGCAGCCTCGAGCAGCCACGAGCAGCAGCCGAGTCACAACAATGAGCCGCGCGATGACAACTGTGGCGCACAGACAAAACAGCGCACTGACTCGCGCCCGCCGGTCTCCAGCTCACTTACGCTGATCTCACGAGCAGAGGACAAGAGAGCTGAGAGGTGAGGAGAGAGACACCGTCGGCAGGTGCTGCAGCTGCTAACGCTAGCGTCCTGGCCTTCTTCTAGCAGCCAAACAGCCAAGCTATGAAGTGAACGGTCACGTGTCTTACACAGGAAATAATCATTTGTGGTAAAAAAAAAAATAAGGAAAACCAACCTCTTAAATTAAACGAATGATAAATACTGTATATCCACAGGACGTACAGATCGGATGCAGTTTAAATGTACTTAAATGTGGTTGTAACCTATGTTACAAACAAGCCAGTCCATTCTGCATAGGTGAATGGTTTTGTTGACAAACCACTTTAAGAAATGTTTTAAAGAGAGAGAGAGAGAGAGACAGAGAGAGAGACAGAGAGAAGTAAATATTGTAGTTTATTTCTTCCCTCCCCTTGGCCACCCCAAAGTCAAGCACATGGATTCAATGGGCCAGTGGTTAGTGCTGGATGTAGCTGGGGTATCAATGACTCTGTTTATGAAGTCTGACTGTGCATCAGCATCTCAGAGGACTGCACACTGTGTGCACTCTGGCTGGGGTCACAGCTATGGTGACGCTCAGGCCTGCTCCACATGACAGGCCCCTCTGCCACGGCTGGCTGTGTGCTGTGTGTGTGTGTGTGTGTGTGTGTGTGTATGCGCAGACTGTAACACCACTGCAGTGCTTAAAACAGCACATTAGCACTATAAAATGTTAAAGAATGTTTACATATTGCATGAATGGTATACTGTATGCTTGATCTAGGGTTAATGTATATATATATATATATAATGTATAACTGATGACTTGCTTAAACATCAGCTGCTATGACTGCTATGACATCAGCTCACCATGTGGTCAACATACCATTAGCTATAAAAAAATCTGAAAAAGTGAAAAAAGCCCCACCTGTATTCAGGAAATAAGAGCAGACACTGGTATGCTGGGAAATGTTGTTTGCTGACCCTAACAGTGGAGGGCCTGGGCAGTGAGGAGGACTCACAGTAGCGTTAAATCTTGTAAGGTAAGCTGAGGTTTGGGGGGTTGTGATTCCACGGCACGTCTACGCAGAGGAAGAGATCCGTCACGTCCCACATCAAAGGAGAGAGAGCAAGAGAGAGAGAGTGTGTGTGTGTGTGTGTGTGTGTGTGTACGTGTGTGCATGTTCTACTGCTAGCAGCCAGTAACAGTGGGGGAGGTGGGAGGACCTACGATGTCCTCTGCATGTCAACCAGCAACGTTGTCCATGGCGGACAGTCTCACACTCTGACAACTCACAGTAATCCTAAAGGAGCCAAGCACGCCTTGGTTTGGCAGAGTGAGCGTTGCCCCCCCACCTTCCCAAGGCTGGCCACAGTGTGTTGTTTTGGAAAGTGTGCCAACAAGGAGGTGTACAGCCTACTGGAAAAGTTATAAAGTAGGTACTGGTAGGAATCTGCTGCTGACTTTTCTGAGTCTTTGTGATGTCCCCAACGGTTGAGAACACATCGCTCTTCCCACTTTTCATCATGGAATATCCACATGTTGTTTTCATCATAAAAATGTCTTTCTACACGCATCTTTAATGGTGTTTAATATTTCAGTTAATTTTTGTGTTTTTGTCCTGTTGAGTTTTCAATTTCCTCTCAGTGCTTTTTAAAGTTTCGAAGCTGTTGTCAGCCTCTAAAGCGCAGCAAACCCCAACATCAACCTGGCACGTCTGCAGGGGAGAGAGGACAGTAGTTCTGCAGGACGCCTGGCACAGCTCTCAGGAGAAGGTGTTTGCTAATTGACGGATTACGAGCAGAACTTGTAACTTCTCATTTAGAGAAGACACTGTAAGGCATGAGAAAGACACATGCACCTCACAGACTCATCGCCAGCAGACCACGTTATGCTCTGCAAGTGCTGTTGGAAGCATTTCTGTCCAAACTGTATTTTTTCTAATGGGGTTTTATCTCAGTTTTTTTCAGATCAAAATTTCTCACCCAGACAACAGAGCTGGTTTTATTCTAGAATTAAACAGTTTAACCCGTATTGTTTATTTTTCTAGATGTTAATCTAATAGCACAGAAAGCTCTACTGTCTGTCTCACAGAGGGATGTCAGTGCAGGGCTGAAGTTTCCTGATCTTCCTAATGAGCTCATTTCAAACCCCGGGCAAGCAGAACTGGTGCTAAAACTGGGTTTTGTCCTCTATAGGTAAAGTGAGACCAATTTTCCTGAGATTTGGATCTCTTCTGGAAAATCACGATTCTTGTTTTGTTCAAATGAACTTGAAGGGCTGAGCTCTGGTAGTACTGCTCTAGGAGTGACCAGCTTTGCTAAAAACCTTGTGACGTGTGACACTAGCACAAGGTCATCAGCACAGAGCATGTAATGTCAGAATGGTCCAGCAGTGCTACTAGGTAATTTATGCAGATGTTAAATGGAGAAGGACGGGAGCAAGTTGTGTCACTCCACAGCACTGCTGGAGGGATTCAGTTCTGTGTCTGACAATTCTTACTGCGCATTTGCTGTTTGAATATACTCGTTCTCTCTCCCTCCTACTTTCATTCTCCCACTCTGTCTCGCTCATATTCTCTCATTCCTTCTGTGGTTCTACTGATGACACAGAGCTGTTGAAAATGAAATGATAAATGCAACCCTCCCTTTTAAGGGGGGTAATTCTAATTCATTGGGGAAATGCGAGGATTCCTTCATTCAAGTCCACTCCACTCTTCCACGGGCATAAAAAGGGCAACACAAAAGTAACTTCAAAGCCCCGGTATGAATAATACAATGACGTACATGTGGAAACGTTCTCCTATGGCCTGTTGGTAGATCAGGATCTCAAGAGAAGGCCAGATTGCATTTCCAGAAGGCTTCCCCGAGACATCAGACAAGCCCTCCATCAGAGCAGCAAGCAGCACTTGCATGGATCACGGCTGCTGGGACGACGAGAACCACCCGGCACTGGCGCAACCTCTCCATGCTCGGGTGGCCGGATCACAGACGCGTGGCCTCACGCTGCCCTGGTAGCAGACGCATGCTCGCAGACTTACGCTGCCAGCGAAGCCACGGCCCAAGCCCGCTGACTGGCATAAACGTAGCCGGCCAATGGCTGGGCGGGCATCAGGCACTGGAATGTCCCGGCCAATGGAAATCAATCCAAACTTCAGGGAATGAAAAGGGGGATAGATAGAGAAAGAGAGAGAGAGAGAGTAAGACAGAGAGAGTGTGTGTGTGTGTGTTGGAGGGGGGGTGCCTTTGATCTAGGTGAAAACTGATCCTGGGCCTTGGAGATACTGTGTCCACATATTTGATCCCCACCACAGAAAGAATGAGGAGAGTGAGAGAGAAAGTAAGAGAGAGAGAGAGAGAACACCCACAAAAGGCCATTTGCATTGCTCAGGTCCACCAGCGTGCTGATATGTGTGTGACGTGGGGGCAAATGGGCTGTTACGTCTGGAGCTGGGGTGAAAAGGCCAGAGTCAGGTAGGCAATAGAAGAAAAATACATGTGCATGTACCCCCATATTGTGCACTCCTGCATGAACGCAGATGTCCTTACCGATTCAGAGACGACATGGTAAGTGATCTGGCTATACTGGTGATAACACAGCAATGTAAACAGATGCCAAAACCAAAGAACTCTACATATCCAAAGACACACTGGCTGTATGATGGAAGCAGAGATCTTTTATTGTCATCCTTTCTTTCCACGCCACATCTTAAAAACAATTCTTGCGCACAAAGAACAACAATGCTACCAAGACCAAACATACAGGACACTGTGCTGCGCATGCTCACAGCGCTGAGGGTAGCTAAATGCTAAATGCTTAAGTTCGTGGTGCATCCCAGCATCTCATCAAAAAGAGAGCAACACTTTACTCTTCAGTATCAACACACAGACACACACACACACACACAGACCCATATGCTAAAACACTCTGAACAATAGCAGAGATGGGCTGGCAGTGGGCTCCTGTGTATCCTACAGTGGCTGAATGTCCCCATTACAGGGCCGCTGGCAGACGGGGGGCCATCACCACACAAAACCCTCCAAACAGGATTAGAGTGGACAGCTGCTAGCGTGTCCTGCCTCACGCTTCTTCCTGCTCCCCTTTTTCTGTCTCTCACTGGTTCTCTTTCTCTCTCTTTCATTCTCTCTCTTTCTCTCTCTCTCTCATATTTTCTGATCTGCTTTTTCTGATCTGCATTCGCCATGTGATGGTCTGTTGTATGACAGAGCATTATGGGAATCCATAATTAAAGACATTGCTGCTTCCTGAACTGTAAGGCTGTTTTGATATAAAGGCAATTTCACCATTTTTGACATTCGAAACAGCAGTAACCGATTTCAGGCCCGCAAAAATATCAGGCAATGGCATACACACCGCGCTGGAAGCTTACGTGGTATGACAAGAATTCACCCCCCACACCCACACCTATCACTGCATGGTTACCAAGATACAGGTCACAACATGAGACATACACACATTACATTGAAGCAACTACAAACCTCAACCCCAAAGCAGTCTTGGAACATCTCAAGGAATATTCGATGCGAAATACACAGAACACCAAACAAATCAGATATAAGAGGGGTAATTAGTGTGTGTGTGTGTGTGTGCGTGTGCGTGTTGCATGGTGCACCAGTACCACGGCACAGGGGGAGAAAGCAGTGAAGAGTTCCAAGCAGCACTCACCGTTCTGGGCATGGGAGGCGAGAGTGAGCCGTTGTTCATGTAGGGCTCGTTGTTCATGTTGCTCATCATGATATAACTGGGATAGCCCGAGTAAGGGTGGCCTTTACTGTACAGCTCCTGAAGTTTGGCTGCAGGGAGAAACAGGAAGAGAGTTCTTGAACTCGTTCGGCGGAGGAAGAAGGTCCTTCTGCCAGACTGAGAGAACAGGACACAGGTGCTTGTCGCACGTTTGGACGGTGATGACACAGCGAGGCGAGACATAACACTCCCAACATTTCAGACACATATTCCAGACCTGAGGGAATACATGGAGGAACTGAGGCCCACATCTGATCTGGTTACTCCACGTTGTAATGATTTATTATCACTAGGGATCACTAGTCTGTGCCATCGAATGTCCTTACGCTGTCCTCCACGCCTCCGGGGCCCTGCCCTGTTTATCAGGAGGACAATGGAGCCCCTCTGTGCTAATTAGCAACAATTAACACACTCTCTCCCACACCCACACAGTATCAAAACACAGGAGACCCCCAACTGTTAACCGAGCTCCTCAAAGTGAGTGCGTTGGTGTCAGTGAATGAGAGAAAGTGTGTTTGTCGGGGGGGGGGGGGGTAGGGAGATTGTTTCTAGTAGACAGAAAGATACACACACACACATTTCCCTCAGTAGGGGAGATGGGGGGGGAGTGACCGTAACTGACCGAGGGAGTGTGTGTGTGTGAGTGACTGTGGGTCTGCTATTCACAACAACCAGAGAACAAAAAAGACCACAAGTTCTTCCACTGAAAGGCACACCACACCGCCGTCAGACACTGAAGATCAGACTAACTCTGCCGCAACACTCGTCCCTGACACTAGCGCTGGTGTGTGTGTGTGTTTGAGGTCAGCATGGGAGCGGGATTGAGAGCAGGAGGTGGAGAGACCTCCCAACAGCCGCCCGCCTGCCCGCTGCTCCCATGACTGGGTAAGACAGCAGAGCTGGGCTTGTAAAATATGTACATTTACAATTGGTAATTATATAATATTTTAATATATGTTTATTCAATGCACAATTTCGTACTAAATAAGTATACAGTCACTCAATTTGATGCCATATTCTCAGTTTCTAAATATAAGATTAAATTAGTTAAATAGGGCATTCCTGACACACCCTCCCTTATGAATATTTATTTTAGGGTTACCAATGGTTCTTAAGGCCTACAGTGGCACATTTCATCTCCCAGACCTCTGCAGAGCATTAAAACTAAAAACAGATTTATTAAGAGTAACCGCTAAATTGTGTGACATGTGAAGACTCTGAGGAGACATCACTCACCATCGTCCGAATGATCTCTGTGTTTTTCATGGTAGGAGTCCGGGGGTATTTGGGACTGTCTAGCTGCCTGTTAAAAAAGGTTGAAAATACAGGAGGCACAATCATTCGAGTTCATGCAGAAGATATTAGAGAAACCATGGAAAGAGGAACAGAGAGAAGGGGGGAGGAGGAGAGGGAGGAAGAGAGGTAGAGAGAGGAAGGAGGAGAGGGAGGTTTCAGGGTTGTCTTCAAACCTCCCTCCCCTTTCAAAAGCACTTCTATGTTTTTTTCATTTGGAAAGATGTGTATTATTATCATATTCCTAATTTATGTACAGTGCCTCTGGATCTTTGATCCAAAACAGTTCAAATCTGTCCATCGTACCTCATATTTGTTCAAATAAAACAGATGACCAGAAACAAATTAAAAAGTGTATGGCCAGATACACATTTTATGAATGACAAAATCCATAAATAAATGTGAGTATAAGCACAAGTGTAAGTATATCCAAGCACTCTCCATAAGCATGGTAAGACTGATGGAGGAAAGTAAACTGGATGTGAAGTTCAGCTCCCTTAGGGAGCTTCCAGCAGAGTCTGGGATCTGCAGTGGATTCTCAGTTAACATTTCCCAATCATTTGATTCTTCTCTGTGTCACTGCATAACCCAAAATGCCGTTGATGCCGGAAGGTATGGCATTTCATTAACATCGGCTAATAACGCACGGCTCCAAACATTGGCCGCACCATCTACATTCTGCATTTAAATTCATGCGAAAGGATTTTGAGTGTGTGTTAGAATTGAGAGCATCTGTGTAATTTAGCCACACAAATAATCATATTGACATTTGTGCTTTTAATGTTGCCGTGTAGTCTTAATCAAAGGGATAGTCTTCTGAAAGTATCTCACACACACTTTGGATGATGGAAAGCATTAAATCTATTTGCAGAAATGCATCATTTTAATAATGTCCAGAATAAAAAGGAAGGAAAATCAGTAAATGATGAGGGGAATAAGAAAATGACACTGTGTTTGTGGAACATATTTGAAGGTTAATGAGAGAAATTAATTATTAAAGAGGGGTCATTTAAACCAACAAACAATAAAGGCATGGCTATGATCAAAAACCTAGTTGTGGCTGTGCAAGTAATAATTATAATATTTTCAAGAAAGATGGATACTCTGCTGTTTTGGAAATTACAGGTATTATTGCTTTTTCATTGTAATCATAGGATTTATGGATTATGCATTGCTATAATTATTAATTATAGCACATTTTTATACAGCATAGTGTATTCGTTTCATCGTGATTTGATTTATAACAATCAAGGTGTTTTAAGCAGATGAGCCAATACATTGAAGAAGAGAATAATAATCTGTTTTATTCAGAACTTTTATTTTTGAATTGTGTAAAAATGTGGAAAACTGTAAAAAGGAAAACTGTAAAAATGTTCTTGATTTTTTTTCAGATTTCTCTAAAACCAAACAAAAAGCAAAATGACTAATTGTGTTACTAGTAGCCAATTTTAAAGACATCACTGAAATGTTATAGTTGTTAAACAATGTAGTTATAATAACTATTATTATTGTTGATGTTATTATTGTTGTTATAATAATAATGTCGTTTTAATTAGAATACTCGTGGCTATATATAGTGGTATAGAGTGATTATATAAACAATTTCAGAAATCTGGCTCATGTCTCAAGTCAAGCATGTAGTGATAAAACTACTCACGTCGTGGCTATGGCTGTTGCCGTTTGGACTAATTTCTGTCTCGTTGACCAAAGACGACTTGATTTCCGCTAAGTCTCCTTCCTCCTCCGAGTGACTAATTTCTGCGAATATTTGCTCCTTTTGCGGGTCTCCCTCGTCTTTGAATGGGATCATCTCATCTGTAGCACAAAGCTCTGGATCTCCGCCGCCACCTCCACCCGCTAACTGTGGCATTTTGTTCGAAGTTCCCTTGCCACTCAAATGGAGCAAGAGTTCAAATCCCAAAAATGAGACTGCGAAGAACTTCCCGGAACCGGCGAGCTATGACTAAAACGTAACGTGAACGAGCAGCGTGTAAACGCAGTGATTTGTTTTGGCTTGAGCAACAGCAGAACCTACTTGGCGTTACTTCAGATTAACCTATACAATAATGACCTCGAATCCAATGTGAAATATTAAGACGCAGACGTTTAAATGCAGATGTTCAAGCACGTTTCTAGCGCCGTAGTCTTCAGCTTGGCTCTTTAAAAAGAGTTAAGTAAAACTTCAGATGCGCGCTCTGAATGAACAGTCGAAAGCTCACTCCCCTGGCAAATCCGATGTACGGTTAACGAAGTGAGGATAAAAAATCTGGTGACTTTCGTGTATTTCCTTTTGTGTGTTTGTGTAAAATTGTCCTCTTGGCCAAAACGGCTTTTAAACACTTCAGAGAAATCGGCAAAAATAAAATGAAGCGCGTTTGACACAGATGGCAGCCCAAAATGGTCAGTGTCCGTTCACGCAAAACAACAGTAAAGTTCTTACTTCTGGTTAACTTTTAGAACATATCCGTGAAACGTCAGGTGAGCTTTTTGATTTCAAGCAATATAGACCATCAAAAAAGATAGATACCGTCGTCGAAGCACCGTGAACAGAGTTCCAAGCCGGAGCACCGCTCCGCGAGATATGTAGCGGTTGTGTGTGTGTGTTTGTAATGTAGCGCTGCTCTCCACCCCTCCCCTCCCGTTCCCGCATTGACTGTGAGGATAGAGATGAAAGGGAAGCCGCCGCTGTGATTGACACCACACCGATTGACACTCCTTGGAGGGAGGAGGTGTGTGTGTGTGTGTGTGGGGGTAATACATCTTTCGCAGCAAATGGGAAGACAGGAGAAAGAGTGAGAGGCGGTGGGGTATCGGTGTTGAAGTCTATACACCGATATGCTAGTTTACCCCTGATGGAAAGAGGAAAGTTGAAGTTTAGAATCTCAGAACAACTCTGCCAAGTGGATGCTGCAATAAAATGTCTACGCTCTGTCATGAGACATAGAGGCATTTTGGAGTTCAGCTTTTAAAATACTAACAATTCCTAACAATAAACAGTAAACCGCTTAAAAAAGGAATTCTTCACAAAAGCAGTAAATAATTAATCATATTCAGGTATAGTTATATAGATATCAATAACTTTCTCAGTCTAAAGGAATATTTACGAAGCAATTCCTTGTTTGGACTACCTCGAGTTTCAGAATCAAGATTATATGGTCTTATTTCTCTGGACTTTCTCTGGATATGGTCTTATTTCTCTGAACAGTTATCCTATTGATGGCAAGGAAGTACACGGCGACAGGGGAATTAGAGATGCGGTTGTAATGTTGCTCTATACGACACTAAAAATATGCTCATTATTTCTCGGCGCAGTAAGGCACTGGCAAAAGAAACGGAATGCTTGCTTGAGTTGTTCGACTGATCACGCCGCACAAATAAGTGGTTCCATAGGTGGAGCTTACGCGCGTGCATAACAAGCAGAACATAGTCGGTCTAGGTTAACTGAGTCTTTTGTCTTACCCACCAAAATAGTGTAGCTGTAATGAGCTGTTCGTAGAAACCTTCTAACATTAAGCCATTTTAAACATATAGGCAGATGTCATCGGTATATAAATATGGAAACCTTTATTGAACCTAAATTAACCGAGTCGTTTGTTGTTGTTGTTGTTGTTATTAATATTTTGTACGAGGAAATCTAAAATAATTTTATTTCAGATAATAAAATTTAGAAGAGGCCATATCGGTATCGGTATCTTATTTGCGTTTATTGCGAGCATAATAACTGGTGCGAACTGAAACTAAGGCCTGTATTGGTTGGTTTGTTTTAAACAGTGAGTTCATAACTTTGTGAAAGAATGTTGGTAAAACGCAGGTAATCTCCGTTATGCAAATCATTAGATTTGTTCGTTTACCCTGAAACATCGATGGAGGTTATGCCACATGGTGTAGGAAATCGGGAAAAGGATGTTTAGGTTAAAACCACCCAGCCAAAAATACTTGCCACGCATTTAATTAATGTCCAAGAGCCTGAAACAAAAGCAAATAAATTCTCGGTCTAGATCAAATCGGAAACGTATCGAGCAAGCAAAATAAGTAGGGAAGAAAAACATGAGGGAGTGTTTCAGTGGCTAGCTGCGGAGAGATTGCGTGAGAATAACTTTGGGCTATGAGGCAGATCTTTATAAAGCACGGAGGTGGGGTTAGCGGGCGGAGTCGCGGCTCCCTTTGATCTTCTGGCGGCTGGCTCTTTCATCCCCGGTTTCCCCCCTCGCGCTCCTTCGCCTTTGTATGACTAAATTTGGTATGAGGATGGAGACGGGCCAACATTTCCACGTGTGCGTTCATCCCAGCTGAGAGGGAAAGCAAGGGTTCTCTTCCGGGTAAGGAGACAGAGAAAAAGATCAAAGGCTTAGGATTTGGATCCGAATGTGGATTCAAAAGAGCCGGGACTGGACGCATTCCAGAGTGTAGCGGAAAACCGATCCCCCCCCAAACACACACACACACACACACACACACACACACACACACACACACACACACACACACACACACACCTTGGAAAACAATCAAACATTGTAGTTAAAAGTTAAGTTCATGCATAGCACATTATGTACTCTCTAAGATTTCTTTCGGACTATTACACATTTTTATAGCCTACGGATACTAGTAATACAAACGGTACAAATAAAAATATGTAAAGGTCGTTACTATTATTCGCTATTCGTTACTATTTATTTTCAATAAATAAAAATCAAAGGTATCAATTTGGAAGAATATGAAATATCAAGAAAATTCTGCCATTTCTCTGCTGTAGAAAAACGGTGCAACAAATGCAAAAATTATTTTAAATCTTCGAAGTACCGGTCAGACGTTTACTGAGGCGTTTCTGTTCTTTAGAGAACAGTTTTCCCAAAACATGGAAAGTTTTTTATTACGGATTCAGATACAGAGCGTTTGGAAGGTAAAATTGAGAAGAATTTTTAGGTTTACAAACCTAATTACAAGTAGTTACAAAAAATTAATTTCTGAGATGATGCTCATATGTTCGTATCTAAATGACATACTGAAGTGAATTAAAAATATTATACAAAATTATATATTCATATATAATTATATATATATTTTATATTATATTTTTTGTAAGACAGCATTTGCACTTCATCTTAATCAATTTGCAAGAATGACCCTCTGAAACATGAAAGCGAAGCCTTCTTGCTGTGCACTGACCTGAATTTAGTAATTTAGTTGTCTCTCACATTCTGCTACTGCATACTGAATGTTATCTAACCTTGGAGAAGCATGAATATATCCATAACACATAGCATAATTCATCGCAGCAGATTTAAACGCTGATCTGTCTCCTACAGTGACGGGCAGGGCTGCCCTCTCACTTTGCCTGACAAATAACGCTCCTGCTCTGGGGCTTATTGGGTTATTGATTAAAATGGGAATTAAATCCTGCCGCAGTCTAACCTGATTTAAATAATAATAATAATAATAATAATAATAATAATAATAATAAGAAGAAGAAGAAGAAGAAGAAGAGGCATTTTCAGGGATGCCTTGCTTAAACTTCAGAACAAAATATTTTAATACGATAATGCAGAGACTAAAGGCTAATGAGTTTGTGAGCTTGTTAACGACCTCTATAATGCAACGAATTTCATGTAAAATCCAATAAAATCAACGCAAAACTTGAGGGGTGTTGATACCTGCTTATGGGTTTATCGGTATGTTAAATGCTCAGTGATGCAGAGACAGGATTCCCAGTGTTAAACGGCGGTGGGGTCTCTCCTGCTCGTCTCTCCGGCTCACAGCTGTAGTGAGGGCGAACGGCCCTTCCACCTGCTGCTGCCTCCACACCTCCCCTGGATCTAAAAATTACAGCCCTACCGCGCACAGACACCGCCGCCGAATAAACGGCAGGAAACGAACGAAACATTACGATGAAAAGAGCGTGCAATTAAAGTTTCGGGGAGGGGGGGGGCAAAGGAGTCATTTATCAGCAGTCAAAATAAAAAAAAAACTGAGGAAGAAGGAGGGAGGGAGGGGAGGAGCATGTTGAGTGAAGGGCTTTGCTCCTTTTTGACTGGTGGGAACCCAGGTGAGGTTGTGAGGAGAGGAAAGTGTCTTGGGGGGATGGTTAAGAGTGGTGCACAGCTCTGCGCCTGCCCTGTGATCTGGTGATTTACTGCGTTGCCGGCAGCAGGAGCAGACACACTGTTATTAAAATAAAATCATATGCTGAATGGGGGTTAGAGGGGGGCTGGCCCATCAGGGGAAATTTGTTAGGCTAGGGATCAAGATTTAGGGGGAAGATGATTTTTGAACAAAGACTACATGTATATATTTTACCACTGATAGACTGATAGACAGACACAACCACATGCACACACACACACACACACATAAAAAAATAGTAAAAACCCAATAACCTCTGTTCTCGTCTGTTCTCCCTTTTCCCATGGACAGTGCTCTGACGTATGAACGGTGGTAGGAATAAGGCATTGACCTATGAACTCCAGCCAGACTTTATTGCTTTCACCTTACAGTGTATGTCAAACATTCACTAGTTGTGAATCCATCCACCTTAAACATTCTGTAAAGGTATCTGGATGTGGTGCTGGTTTGAAGGAACGAGATGCCACATCACATGTTATGGATATTTGGCAAAACCAGACTGGTGGAGATGTCCCATGGTCTCTGGGCTGAACTCCCATACAGTCCCCTCTTGGTTTACAGACCCCAGGAAAGCTTCTCACACAAGCCCCCATGTCACTATATGCTGTCTTCAAAAGATGCTGCGCTGTGTTAAGAGAGAGAAACATCTGTTAAGGCCACGAATCAAGGCCAGTCCAATTAAAATGTTATGAAACATTAATACCAAGCTGGGTTCATTAGTAAATAAACAATGTTAGTGCAAACTATGCGTTATTTACTTTGGTTATTTATTCGGTCTGCCATTCGTCAGAGGGCAATAGAAATTAAGTAATGTTCCTTATGCTTTGGGTCCCAGCATACATGTTAGTAATAAAATGTGTTAATAAAAGAGCATTCAGAAATACTGAACTAAGTGCAGTGCATTCTGCAAAATGGCATCTTAAGTAAAATAGACCCTTATAAAGGTTTTAACCATGTTTCCATGAATGAAGTGTATTTCTTTTACCTGGTACGCAGACTATAAAGCTAAAACACATTTAGTCATTTCATTTCAGTGGGAGTGAAGCCAGTGCTGTGTTTTTGTTTTGCTTCTGTTCAGGACCCGAGTGGCTGGTTTTCCCCCTACAAATAATTAAAATTAAAATAATTAATTAAATAATTAATAATTAAAAACCTAAAATGTACAAAGTAAATGAGGGCAATATACAGCAGCTTTACCTTAAAGTTCTTAATTTTGAAGTGAGCTGTTACTATAAATGATGAAGACCTTAGGAGGGTTTCTCTTCCATAAACCTATGCACTCGTTTCTGCATAATACAACCCTAACCTACACAGTGTGTGTCCCGCCCCAGACACACCTCTGGCATTATCAAATGCAAAAGGTTTGCCAGTCCCCTTCACCGGCGTCTAACAATACAAGACACATCAACCATAACCCACGGACATACAAAAGGCCAGACGTGAAAGGTAGCAGGAGATTTTGTTGACATTTCCCCATACACTGTGTGCTCTGACTTCATAACAGAGCCGGCGTCTTTGCTGTGCTCGGTACACACTTGTATTTGCGGGCGGAGGGAGGTCGAGATGCACAGCACTGCGGGACAGCGTCATGTGCACACGCGGAGAGGAAATGCTCAACCTGCCCTCACTGGTGCTCTGCTCCTTTCATCCCGCCGTCATATTGGGGAATGCACTGGGTTTGCGTCACAGCCTGCTGGGAAGGTGTCAAAGGTCATCCCTGACCTGCTGGAGGGGGGGGGGGGGTCACCCGGCTCTGTCTAGTCTGTAATAAAACACACACATAGACATACACACAAAGAAATGCATGCGCATTCAAGCAAACATACACACACACACACGCACACACATGCGCGCGCATGTACATACAAGCATCAAACAAACTTAGTTCCCTAAGCTGAGTGACTTAGTGTCCAAATTGCATCACAACCACTATTGAGGTCAAACAGTAAACACACATAGTTTACAGCGTGTGTGTGTGTTTGGTTGATTGCATGTGTAGACAATATGTTGCATGTAAACATGTACTGTATTACCACAATGTTTCTTGGATGTTTTTGCGAATGTGTCTGTCAGCTGCAGTTACACACACCTCATCAGAATGTGAGAGTGTGTGTGTGTGTGTGTGTGTTTGTGGCATAGATGCACTCCCCTGGCCTTGGTGCAGAGCAGCGAGGGTGATGGATCAGCCTATGCTGAACAACTCCTAAGCTCTGGACTGTGAAGCTGAAAAGCTCTGAAGGACTTCCCCGCATCACACTGGCTGCTGCTCCAATCCCACGAGTGTGGCCTCCACACAGGGCTTCCCCGGACACGCAGCGACAAACAGCCATGGATTAGCTGGGCCCCCACTTCACTTCAGCATAGCGACGGTTTGAAAGACTTCATTCAAACAACTTTGAAATGTCAATAGAAAACTTTGGAAATTCCCTGCTGGCAAGTGACATGATTAAACATAAAAACAAGCACTTAGGAAAAAAAACCCCACTACACTCTGTAAGGAAACAACGCCGGGAACTTATCACCCTCATTAACACGTGTCTATGTCTTCACTGTTTCACAAAAAGGGAAAAGTGGCCAAATTGTAGTGAAGTATACAGAGTTTCCAGAGAAACAGGACGTTTCAGACAGAGGTCCTTCATCAGCTGTGCAAGCAAAGTGCCTCTGAATTAATAGGAGGAGGAACCAGTTTGTATATGAAAAAATAGATGTTTAAATCAGAAAGTTCCACAACTGTACATCAGTATTTTTTTTATTTAATTGCTGCAAAAGTAACAACCGGCTATCCAAATTTAATATTTTTGCACGTTTTTTTGTGCCCTGCTCCTTATTACTCCATTTGATACATTTTGCTCTAAAATATTTGCTGTTGTACTTCCAAATTTCTTTGAATGGATATAAAGTGACTAAACAATCTTTATGTACAATAATAACATTTGCCGTAACATGCTGTAGTCCTGTTCAGCCAGACTGAAGGCATACTGGTCTCTTATCCAGCGTTCTGATTGGTTCAGCACTGGACTCATGAAGCGTTGCTCACATCAGACTTTTTATCAGACTTAAATGCCACCAAGCAAGCAGAACTGTATTCATTTTGACGAAACCGATATGTAACATGAAAATCAATCATAGCTACAAACTGTAAAACAGAAGCGATGTGAATCCTGTACAAAATGTTGACGGTGATTAAAAAGTCGACTCTGGGTTGTGTTTCCCTGCTACTTCTTGAGCTGCCTTTTGTTTACACTTGTTTATGACTAAAAGACTTTAAAGGACTTCGTCTTCAAGCACGGACAGACGGTGCAGTCAGAGGGGTTGGACGCTACACCCAGTGCGGCGTTAGCTGAGCATGGCAGTGTAAATATTTGCTGCGGTCCATGTTGTGACGCCTCTCGTCCTGGGCTTCGCTGCGTAAACAGTTCAAGCTTTTTCCGCGGGGAAACGACATGACGCCCCACCAGTTTGTTTACAGCGTTTACACGCGCGCACCCCCCCCCCCCCCCACACACACACACACAAGCTGCATGAGTTTTAAGGTAGAGGTGCATCAAAGAACGTGTCAAAAATAGTGGTCCTAAATATGCAGCTGATGTGAATGAGGATATTTGCTCTCTGTGACCTTCACTACTGCAGTCCCTGCACATTCCAGCCACTTCCATTTCCTTTATTGATCTTCTGCATCTTAGCTCGACATCACACCCATTCTTAATTCTGAACACCAGCCAAACTTCCCTGTACAGCACTAAAACAAGCCTAACAGGTTTGCCAGAACGAGCCTGTAACTTCTAGACAGAAAATGGTTGTCAATGGGGAATATTCCACTCCTGGTGTAATACTAAAAGATGAAGCCTAATTTGTGTGGAAGCATATTCCTGCTAAGTTTATGAAACACCAGTTCCCCCCATTACGCTCCAGTAAAGTGAGAAATCGTGCCAACACGGTTTAAGGGCCATATGTGCGATCACTCTGGACTTGTCACGATTCAAACAGTTTAAGCTAATCAGAACCAATGGCGGCGGAGGAATGCCTGATCAAACACAGGGAGGAGAGGATGTCGTCACTGAATGGATATTTATTGGATCTGATTCCTCACTGGTGGTGGCTGGGGTTGTGATGTGTCCTCCCAGGGGTACGCTAACCACGGAGCGGAGAGGAGCCATCGCCCGCGAAGCCCCTTTTCCAGAGATGAAAGGAGTGAAAATGGGGGAGAGGAGAGAGGAGGATGGGAGAAGTCAGGGGAGGAGAGGAGAGGGGAGGAGAGGAGAATAGAGGAGAGGGGAGGAGGGATGAGATGACAGGGGAGAGGAGCAGAGGAGAGCGGAGGGAATGGGAGGAGAGGGGAGGAGAAGAGAGGGGAGGGGAGGAGTGGAGCATGTGGTTCAGATGTTGGCGTTAAAGATCAGCGGAGATCCTCTTCAGAATGTGTGATTCCAGTTAGGCATTTTGCCATTAAATGACATGTCTTGGTGGTATTAGCGTTTCACCAATAGATGTTGTCTCACTTTGTCTACATGTAGGCCAAGGAACAAGTAATGGGGAACAAGTACCCAGCAGACCACAGCTCACTGATGACAGACACCTCTCCCTCATCACACTCGCTCACGCAGCGGCGGACGACCTGAGCTGACCCTCTCCGCCGGAGCGGTGCCCAACGCAGCCTGGCAGGCTTCTCCCACTTCCCATCATCCTCCTCGAACACGAGGCGCGTGCGACCATGGCGCTGGCGGAGAGGGCCTCGCATGCTCTCTCCAGACAGCATCCATTCATGCGCCGGGCTCTCGAGGGGAGCGCAGAGAGGTGCTGGATTGGATCCCAGAGGTGGACAAAATTAATCCCCAGCACAACCGCATGCACACACATTCACGCTGCTTTGGCAATGTCTGCAGAGATTAACCGTTGCTCACTGTGTTCTGTGCAGAGATTTGTCAGAAGTGAACAGCAAAGAGACGAGCATTGTCTTTACATTTATTTATTAATTTTTTTGCCTTCGTTCAATTCATTTCAGATAAAATACGATTATTTCATAGACAAAAGGATACTTTCAAAGAGCCTATTATTATGGCAAAAAGGATATATTCTTTAGACAATGTAATCAACATTTAAATTTTATGTTAAAGACAATGTTTAATTTATATAACAATGGCCTTCCATTTGTGAATAACAGTTATAATTTAGGTTCTTGTAGTTGATTGTGTATAAATTTAAATTAAGAAAAGTTCAGAGCAAAAGTTTGGATTAAATAAACTCTGAATTGCAAAGAATTGCTGAAGGACACTTCTAAGAACAGAAAACTGATTCAAATATTTCTCCTTAAACACAATTTGATATAAAGTAAATCTCTTAAAGTATTTGAGGGTTTTATTTTAGTGCAAAGTTTTGACTTTGATTCTATGGTACTAAAATGAATTTTATTGCATAGATTCAAATGATAATGCGCCATGGTTCAATCCTGTGCTACCATTTGTGTTCACACCCTATTTAAAGAAAACTGGTATTTGCTCTGCTTCATTTACACTGCTCTGCATTTCCTTGCTTTGCTTTGAAGGACATGGGTAGATCAATCAGACAAAGGGTTTATGGAACCTATACAGTATTCCAGAGAACTCCATTACCCAGGTCACCCCCACCAGCACATGTTAAAGCACAGGTCATTTTTTTTTTGGTTTGTTTACGGGGAGCCAACTCGGCATCGGCGATGATGGCGTCGCAAATCAGATTACTGCCATCTTGCTTTAATCTGAATATTCCTCTGAATGTTCCTCAGCCCCACCCTTCCCCCAGCCTGGGACCCGCGAGCGTACAGTGCGTGTTCTTGAAGGATGAGAGGGTGGCCGATGGCGGCGTGCAGGAGGAGGGCTCCTTTGTGCCGTGGTAATGACGTCCCTTTTGTGGTAGAGGGGGAGAGGACGTCTGCCGAGAGGGAGCGGGAGGCTGAGGGTCTTAGCGTGACTGGCAGCTGCAGTAATCCGTCCTTTGTGCCCTCTGAGGGGCCCAGCCAGGCGAACCAGATGGAACCAGGGAGAGAGAGAGAGAGTCAGAGAGGGGAAGAGAGAGAGAGCGACAGAGTAAGAAAGAGAGGGTGTAAGAGAGACACAGTGTCAGAAATAGAGAGAGAGTGAGAGGGGACACTAAAAGCCACACTAATGCACTAGGTCTGGGCCACACAACGTATACACAGAGTAGAGTTGGGTTCCTCGAGCTGCTCACTGCTCTAGCGCTGGTTCTCTTCTCTAGGAGTTTGTGCAGGCAGCTCCAAGGGTGCCAGGGAACCATTTGACTGGAGTGAGACTCTGTGAGTCAAGCATGAAGATGCAGTCTTCTGAAAAACTGCACCATACCACAAACCCATTTAACAGGCTGCATTTATTTAAACTGGAACCCCCAGAATGACATACAGGACTGCTGAGAGATTTCCTCAGTGCAGTTTTGGTGGACAAGTATCCTCTCCGCTCTTCGCTAGACCGTGTCATGGGGCTGCTTTCCCCCCGTGTTTACACACGGAGGATGTGAACAGCAACAAGAAATCCTGATGCAGCAAAAGCGTTGCATGCTGTTGATACAAGGGACACCCTGATGCCAGTTGATGAGAGTTTAATTACATCAACGGTACATTTGATGCCGGCAGCATTTGTGTGAGGCAAATAGTCAAAGAAAAATTATGTTCATATGTTCATATCTGGATAATTACTGTTAGTCTTAAACTATATGATCTCGAGAAACTAAAACATAAATGACAGCTCTTTGATTTTCTGCGAATGAGCCCCCCCTCCTTTCAGACTTCAAATGAAACATAAAGCAAAGGGATTTGAGAGGGAAACAAACTCCATTGATCTGCCAGCTTTCTTCTTAATTTTTACTAAACCATTGGCTTAACACCAAAAAGATTTTTTGAAGCCTTCAAAATAGTCATTAATTCCAGCCTGGTAAACCAAAATCTGTACGGCTGAATCCCATCCATTCAAACCTCATCCAGCAAAACATTTAGCAACCACGAGCCTGCAGCATACACACACAAGCAACCAAACAGATGTCCTGCAATGATAGAAGGAAATATTATACTTTAAGTTCCTAATTTAAAACAGCAAAGTTGGAAAGTGCTCCATAGCGCTTGGTGGCTGCGTTTCTCGAGGACACGGGCAAAGCGGCCCAGGCAGTGGGACATTGCGATGGCACGCGGCCTTTCTGTGGGCTTCGGCGAGAGTTCACCGTCAATCACAGCATCCGTGCACCCTGTCAACATGTTGGGCACGGTGCTCCACACTGGAGTGGTGCTAGCAGAGCAGCTACGGGAAACAGGCTGCTCCTAATGGCGGGCTGGGTACGACTAGATTGCCTGTTGGACAAATTGGTTCAAAGGAGAACAAAAAGAGAGAGAAATGTTTTGCTTGAATGTACAAATCCCGGTTTGAACTCGGGGTACAAGCTCAGAGATGACTGATGCCTCATTCTTTGTGAGTGACTGCGAGCAAGTGTGTGTGCATCTGTGTGTGTGCTTTTTGTACGCACAATGAAGAGAGGTGAGTGAGTGGACCGTGTCCTTTGCCCTGAGTGGTCGGCTGTGGCTCTTCTAATTTACGAGGGGATTAGGCTGCAGGAAGAACAGTACATGCTTCCACTCTAATTGGAGATTGGTAATAGCCGGACTCTTTCTGCAATTGAGGTTTTTCATCTTGCCTGAATGAGATGGACTTTAAACTGCGTACGAATTGTAGTGTATCTATCTAATCACAACTGCTCCTACTGCATCTCGTCGTCCTGGCGATTTCTAGTCATGGCGGATAAACACACGCTAACAATGCGCTTCTGTTCTTTGACATGATCAGCTCCTTTAATGCAACATTCTCTTTCAAAACGACCAACAGTAATGAACGACAATCAGTTCATGTGTGCTTCCACTAATGTGACGATGCACAGGACTTTTAATACATGACGCAGTGAGGTTCAATATGCAATAAAATCTGCAATAGGCTTCCAAAAATAATTCTGCACCAGAACTCCATTAATGCTATGTGCTGTGTATGGAATCATCATTTTTTTTGTTTGTTTAGTATTGTCCATTCAATTTGTTCAAGCCTTCTCTCAGTCAATTAATACATGGGTTTAACAAGCAAATAAATAAAAACAACAACAAAAGCAAAAACAAAGCAGGAGTTGACCTTGACCTTTGGTGCCCTGGTCAGAGGTTAGTCACAAGCAGCGAGCCAAACATGAGAAATAAACCAGGTGAGATGAGCAAAAAGTTTCTTCAAAACGTTCCTTCCAAAAAACCTGCTCACTACCTATTCTGGTCCATTCCGAAGCAAGTCCAAATAGTTCATACTGTTTGAACCATGAGCCTTCAAATCTGGTGCAGTGTTTAACTGAGCAGAAGATCACCCAGAACTGTTCTGCTCTTGGGTGGATCTTCCTTCTGACACTGAAACGGCTGCATTACTCACTGAAACGGCTGCAGCTGAACTTTATTCTGGGGGTGGGAAAGTTCTAGAAGTTTATGTGAGCTGCACAGCATCAATGATGAGAGCACAGCGCTGGTCTTTTAAGAGATCTCCAAGGGGTGAACACTTCAAACTGCTCTCAGAAGCCTCGTGAGCAGACTGGCACCAGCCTGTGAGTGAAGAGTGCAGCGAGAGAGAGAGAGAGAGAGAGAGAGAGAGAGAGGGGTGGAGGGGCAGGACTGGAAGAGCTGAATGAGAGCAAAAAATATCTCACCAAGAAACTATAAATAAAAGAAATGTCCAAAAACACGAGTTTTTAAAGAAGCATCTGATTGAGGGAAATAAGACTGGACCAGCACCTCTCTCTCTCTCTCTCTCTCTCTCTCTTTCTCTCTCTCCTCTTTCCGTGGCTTACTGAAATAAGGCATTTCTTTTTCCGTCTGATTGAATGTAAGACTAAAAGAGGGCCGGCGTGAATGTGCCCACCAGCTTTTAGTCAGCAGCCTAATGAGATCCTGAGGGAAAGGCCACTGTCAATCATCCAGTCTTCCCTTTTTTCTCTTCTCCCGCCAACACTACCATGTCGTCCTGTACCGCAGAACCAAGGGGCATGAAATAATTAGAGATCACCAAGTTACCACTACTTTATAGAGACAGAGCACATTTAGGCCACGCCCACGCTGAGGGGAAAACAGCTCTGCACTTTCCATTGATTTGCACTGCGCACTTCGCTTTACTGGTTTAAACTAAAATCGCGAATGTGCCAAAAAGCTGTGGACTGCCTGGCAAATAAGATTGAAAACTGACTGAAGGTTTTACATGATTCCAAAAAGCAAAATGGATCCAAAAAGACGTCGTTGGCTTACGGCTATCAAATGACAGGAGGGTTTCCTAGCCACAGGGGCTTTAAGGGCTTGTGACTGTATCCGCGTGTGTGCAGCAGACATTTTGGGTCAGAAGGCTTGAAATCTTTGTTAATTCTCTATCTGAGAACAGGTGTTAAAAATTTAGTATCTAGTTCCCCAGATACATTAGTTAGCTAATTAAGATATCTAGATTATAGCTAGGTTAGCTTTCTCTAGGTTAGCTCCCTAGCTAGCTATATAGCTACGTATTTGATGTTGATGTTTGCAGAGACTAGCTTAATGGCTTATGACTAAATACATTGACTGACAGTTTATCCTCACTCATTAGTCACTTTAATTAAATTAAAACAAGTCTTCTGGAAAGAGCTATGGAGAATAACATTGTAATCTGGGCATCAGGTTTGGATAGATACTATCAAAGATAGTACTGATACTGGGATAGAAAATGTTCACTAGGGGAGTCCATTCATAGTTCCTCTATATATCTGGCTGTTTCTTATGGGCAGAAGGGTATTAAAATATACCAGTGTTGACATTTACGGAGTACCGCAGTTTACCATTCACTCCCTTTTTAAACTTTATGGAACATTGGGTCATGATTTCCCCACCGATGACACCATGTGCTCTGTCTCTACACCTTGTTTGTTTGTTTGTTTACTACATATGGTCATGCGGAGATTATTTGCATGTGGCAACTGAGTAGGGGCTCGCAGAGCCTTTTTGAACTCCTGATTCTACAGTAATGGACCCCTTAAGGATCTTTCTGCTTGCTTTCTTTCATTGTTTTCCCAGCATGCTCTTCTGCGAGTATTTTTTTTTAAATGTACTTGGTTTAATGCACATGCCCAAAATAAGGGCTTGAAATGCATCAGAGTTACATTGCCACAGCGACGCAGGACTATGATGAAAGCGAGCGCTACCTCTATGGTGGCAGGGGATGGGCACTCCTCTTCCAGAGAGGGAAGAAAGGGCAAAGAAAGGGGTGGTTGTGGGGGGAGGGGGGGGCAACAAAGCAACAGCGGGGAGAGAGGAACAAGTCATGTTTACTGTTAAACAGAGAGTGGAGAACAAACCAAATGCACAGCAGAGCACTAAAACTGAGGGATTGTGTGAGATACCAGGTTATGAGAGAAAGATGAAGAGAGAGAGGGAGAGAGAGAGAGAGGGAGAGGGAGAAGGGACTGCTCAAGCATCTGACAGTTCAGCAGGAGCGAGCGCCCCGTCTCTGAAACAAAACGAGCGACCTCTTCATCCGCATGTGAGCCGCAGCCCGTGACTGCGGTGGTGGAACAGTATGAGGCAAAGGCTGCTGGGAAGAGAGAGGTGGGCACGAGAAGGCGATGTGTCAGGTGAGGCGATGTGTCAGGTGGAGGTGAGGCGCAAGGCACACGGGCGTACGCACGTTTCACACTGCAGCACACAGCACCCTCCACGCGAGCTGCCCACCTGCTCTCTCCAGGCGCGTGAAGAGGAAAACCTGAGGGGGAAATTCCGCTCAAACGAGCCAAAAGATGAAGCCGCCACAGGAAGATCTTCTAGGGAGAGCAGTGCAGAATGGAGCAGGAACCAGAGCAGCAGAATGCTATGATGTCCCATCAGGACGTCACAGAGCCACGTGGCAGCGGGACGCCAGCCCGTGCAGCTCTGGTGCTGGGATGCGGAGGCGCTCGTCCCGACCTGCCGCAGGGAAAGATCCTGACTGTTCTGGGTTAATTAGCCCAGTGCCTTGCAACAGTGCAGAGGCTGAGTTTACCAGCCCCTCCCCCTGGGCCAGCTGGGTGCCTCTCTGGAGCGGCAAGACAGTGCCAGCCGAACATGGTGTGCCAACCTGAGGAGGGTTGAGTCAGGCTGACCCCCCATGGGTCATTCCTGGTCTGGCAGCAGATGAAAGGCATGGTGGGGTGATGGTGTGTGTGTGTGTGGGGTGAGAGAGGGAGAGCGGGGGCTTCTGTAAGACCAGGCCAACTCTGATCTGTTTCCCTAGATACTGGGATGATTGAGAGAGAAAGAGAAAGAGAGACAGAGTGAGAATGAACAAGACAGAGATGGAAACAGCAAGGACTCCGAAACAATGAGAAAGGAGCATGAAGGTCAGTATTTGTTCCCCCTGTATCTGCCCTGTTACTGCTGCTGTTTCTCCAGAAGGAAGGTGTCATGGACACAGAGGCCATCGCAGAGTGCGTGATCCGTTTCTGTCCATTCAACATCAGTATCTCGAGCTCCAGGAGCGTCTGGTCTTCATTCTTCATCGCTTCACGACCTTCATGTACCTTCATCTACATGTTTCATATACACCTAGTCAATTTTACTCGAGTCATTTCTTGTGTTCATTTCTCATTTCTCTATCTCCATTTCTCTCTCTCATTCCATCTCCCCCTCTCCTAGTTTTTGTCTGTCGTGAACTCCACAGAGTACGTCGTGTCCCTGCTGTGCTGTTCTCTGATGACGGGTGGATTAGCCCTGTGTATCTCCTGGGCTACCACACGTGTGCACGCCCCCAAACACCTGTGCATGCGCTCTAATAAGACTGATCTGTGTCACTGCTTCCCACACACACTGACAGTGGCTCCTAAAACAGCCTCAGCATGGACCTCACTGTCCTCAGCTCCTAGGCAAAAAAAAACATCCTCCATCCAGCAGAGGTGAACAGATTATAAAAGTCTCTTCTGTTGACTTTCTGTTGCCTGCAGACTTTTTTATGGTTATAAAAAAATCATCCAACCTCCTTAACGGATACAAGGCTTGAAAGGAAACACCCACCTAATAGTCAGCTCATTAACATTTGTTCGAGGGGGACAGATTTCAACAGCCACGGTCCTCAGGTTTGCTCCACCTCTGCGTTTCAAAGCAGGCCCTGAGGCCCTGGACCACAGCCTTGAGCAGCCGCCACACATTGACAGACGTTGAGGTAGCGGCTGGAAACCAGCCCAAGGCCCGGAGCCTGGAGCCCGAGGGCCTACCTGAACCTCAGTGCCAGAGCCGGGCGGCAGGCTGGGCCCAGGACCGCCCCTTGCTGGGTGGAGATGGAAGAGGCTTGCTGGGGCAGATGAGACTTCAGGCAGAGACCCTGGTTTTCACCATGAGAGAGGTGGAGAGAGGGAGAGGAAGAGAGAGAGAGAGAGAGAGAGAGAGAGAGAGAGAGAGACAAAGTAAGGGAAGAGGGGAGAGATAGAGAGAGGAAAAGGGGAGAGTGACACAGAGATAGAGAGATAGACAGTGGGGGAAAGATGGAATGGGAGAGAGACAGAGGGAGGGACAGCAGCAGAGAGATAGACAGAAGAGAGTAAGAGATAATGACAAAGAGGGAAAGGGAGAGAGAAGGAGAGTGGGAGAGAGATGGAGAGAGGGAACAAGATGGAGGGAGAGGGTGGAAGTGAGGAAAATAAGATTAGAGAAGGAAGGATAGAGTGAAGAGAAGAAAGTAGATGATAGAAAGGGAAAAGAGAATAGGGGATAATTGGACAGGGAGGAAGAGAGATGGGAGGGACGGAGGACAATAAAGAAAGCAAGAAAGTAAAAACGGCAAAGAGGAATGTGCGAGTCAGAGAGGGTGTGAGGAATGGGAGCCGGAGTGGGGAAGTCCCTTCGGTTAGGTGGGGGGTCCAAAGGCCCGGCCTGAGAGCCATGTGATCAGCCCCACACGGGTTATGGATTAGCTCTAGCCTATGCAGACGCCGCACACAGACAGCAGCGAAGCCGAAAAGAAAACAAATAAAAAAATCCCAAAACAATTAAAAGACTATTTGCTTAAAACAAACTAATGGCCATCCTCGATCCTCCTCTGTCCTCGAAGCTTTATGAAAATTTTCCAAAGAAAAATCCCCCGGGGCTGTAAATACAAACCGGGTCGGAGTCTCCTCCTCAGGTCAGCAGAGTGAGCTCCATTAGTGCAGCTGGTTCACCTCGTAGTGCTGGAGAACGTCAAGTCATTTCTCTCATGACCTAAATGGAACTGTAGTCCTACAGAAGATTAAACAGACAGGGGATGAGGAATGAATCTGTTCTCCGAGGCTGAGAGATGCACTGTATTTCATACGCACGGGACAGTTTCATTGGTTGTTCTTTTCCAGGGCCAAATCTTCATCACTGCTGCAGGCGGTATGAACTGCCATTTGAATGTTTTTAAGACACACGTACACACACACACACACACACACATGTACACACACACACACGCACACATTCTGAGAGACAGTTAATGGAAAGATTATAGCCTGATAATGAGCCAAGTCTCTGAGTAAAGTTTTTAAGGGGGGTCGGCCGTTACGAGAGTCTGGCAAGCTTATGTATTTATGCAAGTGTGAAGAAAAGTTATAATGTTCCAAGCTTAGGGGCAGAGAGATCGCCCTGGTGACACGTCGGTGTGTCACTGCGTGTGCTTTTGCGTGGGTGTATATTCGGTTCATCTGTATTTCTACACAGAAAGTAGTTCCAGTGTGCTCACAGAGACATACTGCGAACACCGTAACACGCACCATTGATGTCACACACAAAAATGTAAAACAGATTCGGTTCTGGTTTGCGTAACTACAACATTTATAACTAGGATCCCCTAAAGCCACATCTCTCCTTGTTGTCTTTGTCATGCATTGTTGACAATCAGTCTCTACACTTAAAACAGTCTGGTGATCACAGTCCCCATAACAACCCAGACTGAGCCACTACTGAAAGAAGATGTTATTCTTATCTGCTTTTCAAGGTAGAAAGACACTGAAAAAGCCCCCACAAACAGGTGAGGTGCTCAGAGGTTTCTGTGTTCTGTGTTCCGCTGTCAGATTTGACACGCACCTGTTTCTCCATTTCCACTGATTTCATTTGTATTTTTAGCCTAGAAATGAATATTTCAGTGTTCTTTATAACATGTCAGCAAGGGTCTTTGAAACAGCACATCACTCTTCCATTGCACTCTTCCATTGCACTCTTCCACTGCACTCTTCCATTGCACTCTTCCACTGCACTCTTCCACTGCACTCTTCCACTGCACTCTTCCATTGCACTCTTCCACTGCACTCTTCCACTGCACTCTTCCACTGCACGACGATGACTGGAGCTGGAGCTACAGAGAGACGAAGCTCCTCCAAGAAGAAACATGAACAACTGAATGCAGAGGGGGTCAGGTGACCTGCATGGGGTCAGGTGACCTGCATGGGGTCAGGTGACCTGCTCAGGGCCAGATATCCTGCATGGATGGCTTTCAGTAATTTAGCTAGAAAAGCTTGGAGGCTAATGATACACGTAGATCTGTCAATCTTTTCTTTGAATGGGTCCTTTTTTTCTATAAGACTGTGTTCTAAGTTAAAATGGCATCTGTCGATCCTGTTGGTGTCAGTGAGAAGAGCCATCTCTCATTTTCTCTGACACAAACTCACAAATGTGCGCAAGCACCAACACACACATAGGCTCAGGAATACACACACAAACAAACATACATACAAACACACACTTACTGACCTTGTTCAGTGACTACAAACATCCTCATAATTACTAGTGCAGGGTACCTTTAGCCCAAGTGGTGGGTAATGGAAAATTACAAGGTGCAAACATGTATTTGTGCAAGAATTATTCATGTGGTCAGCAGCAAAGTGAGATTGTATGTTTTCACTGGTGCACTGGTGTGTGTGATATTACCACTGAAACTAAGCAGTAATAATGTGCGTGTGTGTGTGTGTGTATGTATGTGTGTGTGTGTGCGTTAGGTTTGTGCTGTGGAGGAAGCCAGTACAGCCTTAAGCTTCAAAATTCCCCTCTCAAAGATCACATACACTCTCCAATTAACTCTTACTGTTGACACCTGTGATCAGGGCGGAGATAGAGAGAGACAGAGAAAGTGGGACATATCACTCCTTTCTCTTGGTGAAGTACAATTTATTAATGACTTTACTGATTGATAAAAAAAATGAGGTGAAAATAAAATTTAAAAAGACACCTCTCCATTCCACAGGAATGTGCAAACTATATTTATTCATGATTCAGTATAAACAATAGCCAAAGCTAGTAAATTAAACCCCATTATAAAGCACTGCCATGTAATGCACAAAAATAAGATCAAATTGAACTTTCTACATAATACTAATTGAGTCATTTTCTTACCAATTCCATGATACCACTTAAAACCTTTCCAGGCCCCTCTCAGTGAGGCAACAACACAGCATCACTGCCTGGCTTTTGTGTACCATGAAGCACTGATGTGCTTTCAGTTTCCATGCCAACAGACTTTCATCTTTCATCTTTCTTACCAGCTCATCCTACGCTCCAGATGAATTAGGTTTGTTACAAATTCTTTTGAAGTGCAGAGGCAAACCCCCCCAACCCCAACCCCACTTCAGCCAAAACAAAACCAAACCAAAAAAAAAAAAGAAGAAAGAAAAAAGACAAAACACAAGAGTGGTTGTGTCTAAGCCAATAATCTACGGTGGTTTCGCCCTTCTTGGCCAACCAATAGCATTATGGACAGGAAATCTCCACTTCATTTCAATTTGGGATGTTCTTCAGCCACTCCCTGGCTCTTCCTCCGCAGACGGCACGCGCTGAAGTGCGGCCCGCTATTCAGCTCCATTATAGAGCCCGGGCCGCGTCAAGACGCATTGTGGCTGCGTAATGATATCCAATTACGCTGATGCAGGAGCCGCAGGGAGATGGGCCCTGTGGGGGGGGGGTTAGTGCAGGAGGGGGCAGAAGACTCTCCGGAACAAAGCCCGGTCCACACAAGAACACCCAGCGTCCAGGCCTTTCTGGAGACGCTGCGGAGAAATGCGCCTCTGGAAGGAGAGGAGTCACTTTCCGAGGCCCCGTGTAAGTCTGGAGGAGACCTGGATGGATCAACTCAGAAACAAACCACCAGGCCCTTTGAAGAATCGCCCTGACGGCCATGTTTTCAGAACTGTGCCTTCCAGACTTAATTTCATGTTGTTGCAGACATTTTTTTCTGCTGAGTGGAGGGTATTTCACAAAAGGAAAGAACTAAGACAGCTGCAAAGCCAAAGGGCATATTCACTATTGTGCAGCATGGCGCTGGGTGATGGTGCAGTAGGTTTAAACCAATGAAGTTTCCACCACTCACTTTAAACTCGGGAGCATGCGAGGAAGCCACATTCTGTTTCAGGAAAGACCTTGTCAAATTTCAGAACACACATTTCATTTTTCCCCCTCATTAAAGTTTTAGCACCTATACAGCAGAATCGAGACGATCTCTTTGTATGTCCCTCAGAGAGAGATGCCATATCTATTGCTGGTGACATCAAGGTTGTCTCACACCTTTGGGTGCCCTTTTGAAGTTCACTCAGCTGAAGAAAGCAAAGAAATCAACAACGCTGCGGAATAAAACAGCGTGGAAGGGCTGCATCTATGGAAGTGAAGTATCGGGGTCTTCAGGGGTGGAGAGAATCAGGAAGAGGGAGGGGTGTCGCTGACTTTGAAGGCAGGAAACAATGGAAAGGATGTTGGAGAAAACAGGAGGAATAAAAAGCTTTCAGTGTGTCTCTGAAGTTTAGCTACCAGAGACAGATATATCATATGGGCACACCAAGGCGAAGGGCCTGAAAGAAAGCACTGTTTATAGTGCAGAAGAAGACAGTTCTGCACCGGGGAAGGGACAGTTATAGATAAGCAGGTTTTGAGCTCCTGAAGGCCGCAAATCATTGTGATGCGGGCCGTCGCGGAGCAGGTCTGATGATGGAACAGGTCTGATTAAGGCGTACGTTTGATTCCAGAGAGCTCTCCTCTGCACTACACGCCCTACGCTCAGCGCATGTCGGGTGAAGCGAGAATAAAGCAGTCGGCTCTCTAAATGCTTTTTAATTAGCATTTAAAAGAGTGACAGCATATGGGCACGGCGATCGTCTATTACCATAACAACAGAACCCGGAGCTTGTCACACAGAGGGGACTAGCACGCGTAAATATGGAAGACAAATGTACCCGAATGTCTTTCATCTTATTTACTAAACAGAGCAAAAAAATAAAAAAATATTTTTGGCTTCTCACCCATCTAAAATCTGGGGGGTTTTTTCATCTTATTTTTGGCAATTGCTTGTAGGGTAATTAACGATTCTGACGTTATAAAGGATTATTAATTACTTTTCTGCATCCCTCGATCTTATCATCGTTACAGAACACTGTGACGCAACAGCTGAACTGATGAAATATCACATTTATCATACTTTTCCCCTGCAAGTACGCTGTTACTATAGTAACATTTTGCTGGTGCAGTTTTTTAAGCATTTGTCCTGATGTATAAAATTAAAGAGTGATTGATTTATTCAGGTCAATCTTCCCTCAGTTATCCACTGGTGAACAGTGCTGAATAAACTCCAATTCTGAACGACAGTGGGAGTTCTGGAGTGTGTGACAGCCGGAATGAAGTACGTGTGAAAAGCTTCCTGGGCCACTGTCTGGGATAACATGGGGCTAATTGGAGATTGGTCACAGCCTCTAATGTCTGCCTGGAATATGAAGGACCACTCAGCGTAGAGAGATGATCACGCTAAACCCAGAAACAGCAGTCAAGATCAGATTAAACCCATTCAGCTTATATGATGAGCACAGCTGCTGTGTTTATGTGTAGTCTGCGTAAGTGTGTGTGTTCATTTTTTAGTGCCAGTGCTTCAAAGTATCTTTACTAGCTTTGAGAACAAGTTACAGTGGGCATCCTGTACATTGGCCCAACACGGGCTGGTTTCTTGCACTACCCATAATACCTCAGACAGGAAGCGCACAGTTGGATGAGGAAAACCAATCAGAGGTGGAAGAATCATCAGTGCATCGAAAGATCCTCGTCCACCCCCCATCACATTTTCTCCATAACCCAACTGACTCGTTAACTTCAAAGACACTGATAGGGGTTTTAATTAAGAGCCACGCAGCACAGAGGCGCAGATAAGCTCCCTGCCACTCCCCCCCCCACACACACACACATTACAAATGCACTGTAGCTTACTCAGGCCTGATCAGCAAGCTTCCACAGTACCGGGGCTAGCTCTCGCACACACCATGCGCCTTTTCCCCCATTAGCCGTCCACACGAGGAGCTTTTGTGTTTAGTTCATTTGCGTGAGTCCCCCATTAAGACCCACAATAGTGAGAGGTTCTCTCCCTGCAGCCGCGCAAACACAACACCGCCCAATCAGCAGCACACAATACGGGTTGCAGCAGTGATACGGGTCCAGGGCACTTCACAGGTTAGCGCTCCGCCTGCACCACCACGCCTGATTTAGCTCATGAACGGTTTGGTAATTAGCTTTGGAGCTGGATCATCAGAGCAGAGAACACTCAACTACGAAGCCCTGCAGTTCCTCAAGAACGGCAGAGAGGAACATTGGTCTACAAGTGCCTGATTCAGTTTTAGAGAGATTCATTTATTAGTACATATGTAAATGTAGTCAATAATGACATTCATAATATAGTAAACTAGAACATTTTTGTTATGTCACACAGACCGTCACACAGATTTCTAGTTGACCCAAAAGGTTCAAGCATTTAACGGCTCGTCATGTCAGCGTTATTTATTCATTTTCTACAAACTTACAAAAACTATGCCGCGCGTCTCCCAAACCTGCATCGTCCACATGGTCCACACTGGGCTGAAGCTTTTCTAGTCAAATTCTAGGACATTTCTCCACGTGCGGGCCACGCCTGAGGCCTTACTCACCCAGCTGCCATTTGAGAGTCCCTGTGGACAGGCGGCGTGGTGGCTGTGAGGTCCCGGGTGGCCCTGCTTTCATGGCAGCGTGTGGAGGCTCCCCTGCTGATGGGATCAATGACAGGCCTAGCAGAGGCCAGCCTACCCCACAGGGAGGCCTGTGCAATGGCTGGATTAATTGCAAACTGGGACTGAGCAGCGCGCCGAGAGTACACATCGCTAACAGGGAGCCACACACACACTCACACACACACACACACACACACTCAGCAGACAACATCCATCAGCATGCAGGATCCCAGATGAACATCTCTAACCCCCCGGAGGTGCAGCTCCTTTGTCTGCAGGTAGCCGAGACCTGGCAACCCGCCCACCGCCTGCCTCTTTCATGTGGGCGAGGGGAATTATCTCCCTTTATGTGTGTGTGTGTGTGTGATTCATTCAGAGGTAGCTTCCATATCTGTGCTCTGGAACATAGCCAGCCACCTGTGAGCTTTATGTGTATGTGTGTGTGTGTGTGTGTGTGTTTGTGTGTGTGTGTGCGTGCGTGCGTATACCAGCTCCTGAAGCATCTGCAGAAGCAGAGCAGACAGTCTCATATCCTGCAAGGTTAAAAAGAGGAAGAGGAGCAAATTTGACACAGGCAAAGCAGAAAGCAAGGGAACAGCAACCTGCCTCACTTTCATTTGTGTGTGTGTGTGCGTGTTTCTCGTTTTATTTCTATTTGCACAATTCAGGAGCCCAGAGTGGTCAGCCCACCGTTTTAAGGCAGCATTAATGACTGGTATTTCCCCAGTCTTCAAAGAGAGCTTTTGCATAAAGTGTCTTTTAAAATCCCCATGATGGAGTGAGTCTTAGTTCACTTTTAGCACTGAGGCACTTCCTTTCTGCTGAGCTTCCTTATTATTTCAGACTCCACAAATTAGAGAAATAAATGATTTTTATCCAGTTCTTCAAGGAAGGTGCTTGCATAATGTGATATTTTTATATAGTTCTCAAAAATAACAGAATGTTCTATTTGGTCTGAAAAGAATATGCTTAGTCCAATTTAGAAAAAATGGTATGGTGTTCACGTAACAAAAGGTCTGCAGACTGGCACATTCACGCAAGTAGAGAGATGGATAACACAGCGATAACAGCTTAAATATTTTATTTGCTTTTAGTGTCAAGTTTGTTTGCGACAGACATCCAACCATTAGGGGGTTAAAATATCGGCCATGCTCAGAACGAGGTCTCAGAACAAGGTCTGCAGATGAGGCAGGTATAGGTTTACTGGAAAGCACATAGCATTTATCAATGAGATCTACACCTGTGGCCCTTACCAAACCTGCCCCCATGGTGTGGCTTTAGGTGGCCCGTTTAGAACTGGGCAGTAGGGTGACAAGTGGCCCCTATAAGCAGCTCAGAGATGTCTGTTTGGGGGAGAGAGACTGAATGGTCCCCCATTGGCCCTGGGCTCCTCTGAAGCTGCCTACACCCTCACCGAGTGTGTTTGGATTATGTGTAGTGCACAGACCCCAAACATGGCCTTCTGTCTTATAGCCCATGTCTAAGTACACGTGTGTGTGTGTGTGTGTGTGTGTGTATGCTTGCTCCAAGTGGTTGCCATGCAGATGAAGATTGCTCTCTCTATTGTCCTTTTTACAAGCAAAAAAAAAAAAAGTCCCAAATTTATGCTTTGTAGCATATGGCTAAATTTTCAGCAGTCATAAAGCTACACTGATATGATGGCACATAATGAAATCTTGTGAGTAATTGGCCTCAATGAAATTTGCCATCATTTTTGTAACATCAAAGAGAAATGCTTTATTGATTGCTGCCTAGTCACTATCCTCCTTAGTGATAGAAATCTATCTAAAGAAAGTCTCAGTGCTTTGATGTGAGAGTGTCTGGGTCTTACATCAGAGCCAGGGTCAACAACCTGGAAAAACAAGCTTATTAAGAAAATGTAACAAACACATCTGATTTTCATGGCAGAAGGAGCAAGGATAAATTCTCACTATCAAATAAATGTCACTTCTGTGCTTACTGAACGGCAGTGCTACAATTAAGAAGGTGTACTGTTTAATATATTGAGTTTGAGCAAAATAATGCTATATTTGGTTGGTAAACACTGGAAACGATCACCTTTAAGAGAGAGCTGTGTGTGTGTGTGTGTGTGTGTGTCGGAACATCAAAGCACAAACAGAGCCTGGCCTTCCTGCTGGATAAGGCTGGTAAACTACTCTGTGCTATTAAAGCCCTGGTCTACCTTCATGTGCGTTATCTTTTCACGGCTGTTAAGCAGCCCTCTCTTCCCCTTCTCTGAGTCATATCCGAACAGTGTGTGTTGGGGGGGTCATTACCGCCAAACCTGGGCAGGTCAATTTCTAACCTGCCCATGGGTATTTTACTACTCCACAGCTAAAATGAAGAAATTATCACTTTAATAATAGTTTGAGAGATACGTGTAGTGGTATTGGGGAGATACAATATAAAGTGCTATTTAAGTTAATATGATGTACATTAAAGGAAATTCCAACATTAAAAAAAACCTACACATTTCAGTTTTTATATATCACTAAACTTCTAAAAGTGTGATATGCTGAAATGCTTACATGCTTCCAAAGAACTGCATCATAGTTGGGGTTCAAAATGGTCTTGTATAACTGCGAGCAAAAAACTGCTTTATGCCATAATTAAAATTTGTTTTCTTAGATTTTTTTTGTGTGAATTATGATAAATATTTTAAATATATGCAGCAAAAATATTTTTTTAACATAAAAGCTAGTTAGCAGGCTATTCTCACAGGACCTGCATCTGCTAACAGCGCTCCTACGCCTGAGAGACGGAGGGACTGATTTCTTATATCCAGAGGTCACTGCAGGACAGAATGATCTCATGCTCAGGGACACTTAACTGTCCACAACACTAGCACAGAGCATTGGATGTGAGTTCTAACACTGAGATCATTAGATTAACAATGACAAAAACATTGCTTTTTTACAATACCATTGTTATTTCCAGTTTTGTTGTTCAATGTTAATATGTAGCCTACACAAAATAACCTATTGCTTTGATATAAAATTACACATTTAAAAAATAAACCTTAATTCAAAAATGGAATACACTGTATAGACTATTGGCGCATCACGTTTTACAGCCTGAAATTGTTTATGTGCTATTGTCGCAATATATTTTTAAATACAGGAATATATCACTCTCAGCTCCTCTACTCATAAGTATTACTACGTTCTGCTGTTCTTACATTACCACAGGCAGCGGCGCGACGAGGCGCAGGTTAACTAGATTAGCTCATAAACTCTCAGAGACACTGGGGTTTCCCCAACGCGCATTGTGTCTGAACATGACTTCCAATGGCTTTGAATACTGTATTAATATGTGTCTGAGGGGGTAATTCTGCACAGGCCGCAGATCCAGTCTGCTTCCCTCAAAGATGGAAAGCTTTTTTTATGTGCTGCTAGTTAAATGGTAGACACATATATGAAATATGGCTTTGAAACGGATGAAGAATTGATTTACGGCCAGACTTTTTTTTTTATCGTCGCTGCCTCATAACGCTTTCGCCCTGGAGCACACCTCTCTGGCTACAGCCGTTTGAGGGGAGAGGAAACCACCTGCTTTGATTTCCCGACAGCTCTGACACACGCGGCAGCATTTGGTCGCCCTGAACACTGCACGGCCCGCAGAAGCTAATGCGGAACCAAGACAGCTTTAGGAGCTGGCGTCTGTAGGTGTCGGGGAGTTATTTCAGGTGTTTGAGAGGGTGCTGATGTACCTTATGATGGTGAAGTGAGGCTAATGAAGGGATTCATTCTCTTGGTGCCACTGGGATCAAAACAAAGCGGCGTCGTCAGCCGTACGAGCTGGGTGCAGCCAGTCTACGAATCCAGCATCTGCATTGGAGATGAGCGTGTGGAAGAGCCTCTGGGCGCTGGCATTGTTTCATGGCAAGCGCCGCCCCCCCACCAGCCCAGCTCGAACCGCGGGATCTCTGATGCCACCGCCGATAGACGCCGAGCCACTCAGCTCCACGCCGCAGATTCCATTAAAGTTCCAAATTAAAGCAGGCAGATCAAAGGGTCCGGAAAAGCACAAAATAGAGAGCGCGCTCATATACCGCAACCTACGGGAGAGAAAGCGCATTTGAGCGTCGGGACAGGAGCCAATTTTGCGCATATCAATGTAAAATAGGGGAGGATCATTTTAGCATTAGGGTGGCCGGGTTTCATTTCACACCACAGGGCAATGGTGGAGGGGTGAGGTCAGATTTTAAGCACAATACAGCATATTTCATTTATATGTTCTTAAGTAATGTATGCTTGAGGGTGTTAAAAGCATATCAAACTGAACAGAAACAGATATTATCACACACTGACTTTGAACCATATGATTCCCATAGACAATTCAACGAACCTTCCAAAACCTTCCAAATAATATATACAAGTAAACATATGGACAGACATACACAGATGTACATTTATACAGTATATTTACCTTTTACAAAACCATTGGTTTTGACAAACCATATATTTGCACACAACACAATAATGTCTAAATGTTAATGCATTCTTCAGTTTGTTTGTTTTTTTAAATCTATCAAATGGATAAATAAATAAAGGATGATTAACTAACTAACTGACAAATATTGTCTTTTCCCATATGTATGTCAGTGATTATCTTTAACAGCGTAATACATACAGCCCAGAAGAACCCACCTCCGTCCTCAGCGTTCCCTGCCTCATGTCGCAGTAGGTAAGCTGCTTACACACAAGACCTCGTTGTTTCTCAGATAATGATATTTATTTTCCTGACAAGGGTAGCACAGATTCCAGGCAGCTGATAACACCTTATCAGGTGGAGATTCTCCACGTTCCCCGCGATGTGTGACCCTTGCATGACCTCCCGGGATGAGCACACGCACCTCTCCTCCGGCAGACGGCGTGGGGTGTGAAGTGGATGAAGGCCTGGGGGAGGACGCCCGTCTGGGCGGTGGGGCTTCCCAGACGTCTTCCAGGCCTCCCATGGGCTAGGTGATCTCGCCACGTGTGCACACCTCTGAAAGCTCACCCGCTGCCTGCTTTGACCAGATAAGGGTGCTCGGGTCAGGCTTCGCCTCCTGGACAAGACAGTGTGTGTGGAGGGGTCATCGGCCGGGCCATCGGAGCGCCGGTTGCAGGGAGACATCGAGCAGACTGTTACCAGGCACACATCTACCAAGATCCAGGACTGACCGTGTTCTGCTGCTGCTTTGAATTAAGCTCTAGCCACAGCAAAGGAGCGAGCACTGTGCTTTGAGTCAACACATATGCTGGGTAATAAATGAGGCGGGTGTTTGTGATAAGCTTCCAGTGCTTTTGACTGATGGTACAGAGGAGGGTGGTGTTCAAGACTGATCTAGCCTCCTTCTGTCACCTGTGAGGGACAGATGTCTTCAAATCCCAAAAAAACAAACATGTCACAGTTCACCACAAGTCTTGATTTTGTCTCCCCAAGTATGTTTAGGTCTTTTTGAGGTTTCCTTTATCTCTCTATTATTATCTGCTAACTGCCAGTACACAGTCTCTGTAACAGCGTGTTCGCTAGAAACCACTAACAATGCTCTACTTGACTTGTGCCTCTGCTGTCCTACTGTTTTACTGAAATTCATCAACATTTAACAGGGGACCTTTTATGCAACTTTTCATTGTTATTTTGGGGTCTACTAGCATAGATTTACATGATTCATTGCTCAAAAACACATTATTTCTCTCGTACTGTACATCTTTTTTTCACCCTCTGTTTGAAATTCTGTGAGCTACTCTACTTCTTCTCCTGATGATCAGAATCAGAATCGCCTTTATTGTCATTATAATTTACATTACAATGAAATTGGATACCAGTCTGCTCTGATTGGTCAGCTCAAGAGAGGTTCCACCCTATATGTTCCACCACTGTTCCACCCTTCTCTCTTGAGCAGATGTAAACACTGGTGTGTTTGAAATTTTAGAAATCATTATAATGTCTGATGGACATGGGTATTTGAAACTTAGCCAGTCTGTTATCAGAAGCCTGCAGTGGATTGCACCTGTAATGTTACAGCTTGTAATTTCCCGCAATTTCCCCCTGGGATAAATAAAGCATTTCTGATTCCGATTCTGTAATCATAAATCCACCTCCACATTTGAACGCTGTTCGACATCTAGTGATTGAAAAAAACATATTATTTCTGAATGGTTTTAGGTAAAATTGGCCTGCATCTGATTAGCAAAACCATTGTAACACAATTATTCCAATAAGGCATGTAACACAAAATTTCAATAAGGC